>LNAC01000233.1:2114035-2220784 GCA_002007465.1 Ailurus styani
AAGTGTCAGGATATAAAATCAATGCACAGAAATCAGTTGCATTTCTATATATCAACAACAAAACAGAAGAAAGGGAAATTAAAGAGTCAATCCCATTTACTATTGCACCAAAAACCATAAGATACCTAGGAATAAACCTAACCAAAGAGGCAAAGAATCTGTATTCAGAAAACTATAAAGTACTCATGAAAGAAATTGAGGAAGACACAAAGAAGTGGAAAAACATTCCATGCTCATGGATGGGTAGAATAAATATTGTGAAAATGTCTATGCTACCTAGAGCAATCTACACATTTAATGCAATCCCCATCAAAATACCAGCAATTTATTTCAAAGAAATGGAACAAATAATCCTAAAATTTATATGGAACCAGAAAAGACCCCGAATAGCCAAAAGGAATGTTGGAAAAAAAAGCAAAGTTGGCGGCATCACAATTCCAGATTTCAAGCTCTATTACAAAGCCGTCATCATCAAGACAGTATGGTACTGGCACAAAAACAGACACATAGACCAGTGGAACAGAATAGAGAACCCAAAAATGGACCCTCAACTCTATGGTCAACTAATCTTCGACAAAGCAGGAAAGAATGTCCAGTGGGAAAAAGACAGTCTCTTCAACAAATGGTGTTGGGAAAACTGGTCAGCCACATGCAGAAAAATGAAACTGGATCATTTCCTGACACCACACACAAAAATAGACTCAAAATGGATAAAAGACCTCAATGTGAGAAAGGAATCCATCAAAATCCTCGAGGAGAACACAGGCAGCAACCTCTTCGACCTCAACCGCAGCAACTTCTTCCTAGGAACCTCACCAAAGGCAAGGGAAGCAAGGGCAAAAATGAACTATTGGGACTTCATCAAGATTAAAAGCTTTTGCACAGCAAAGGAAACAGTCAACAAAACCAAAAGACAACTGACAGAATGGGAGAAGATATTTGCAAATGACATATCAGATAAAGGGCTAGTATCCAAAATCTATAAAGAGCTTCTCAAACTCAACACCCATAAAACAAATAACCCAGTCAAGAAATGGGCAGAAGACATGAACAGACATTTCTCCAAAGAAGACATCCAAATGGCCAACAGACACATGAGAAAGTGCTCAACATCACTCGGCATCAGAGAAATACAAATTAAAACCACAGCGAGATACCACCTTACACCAGTCAGAATGGCTAAAATCAACAAGTCAGGAAATGACAGATGTTGGCGAGGTTGCGGAGAAAGGGGAACCCTCCTACACTGTTGGTGGGAATGCAAACTGGTGCAGCCACTCTGGAAAACAGTATGGAGATTCCTCAAAAAGTTGAAAATGGAGCTACCCTACGACCCAGCAATCGCACTACTGGGTATTTATCCTAAAGACACAAAGGTAGTGATCCTCAGGGGCACGTGCACCCGAATGTTTATAGCAGCAATGTCCACAATAGCCAAACTATGGAAAGAACCTAGATGTCCATCAACAGATGAATGGATAAAGAAGATGTGGTATATATATACAATGGAATATTATGCAGCTATCAAAAGAAACGAAATCTTGCCATTCGCAACGACATGGATGGAACTGGAGGGTATTATGCTGAGCGAAATAAGTCAATCAGAGAAAGACAATTATCATATGATCTCTCTGATATGAGGAACTTGAGGAGCAGGGCGGGGGGTCGTGGGGGGTAGGGAGGGAAAAATAATGAAACAAGATGGGAAGGGGAAGGAGACAAACCATAAGAGACTCCTAATCCTACAAAACAAACTGAGGGTTACTGGGGGGTGGGAGGGTAGGGATAGGGTGGATGGGTTATGGACATTGGGGAGGGTTTGTGCTTTGGTGAATGCTGTGAAAGATGTAAACCTGATGATTCACAGACCTGTACCCCTTAGGCAAAGAATAAAAATAAAATTAAAAAAAAGACATAATAGGAGAAAAAAAAACTTTGATAGTAGCAACAAAATAGCTGAAGTACTAAAGACAAGCTTCACAAGTAATGGACACCATCTATAAGAAGTAAACTTTAAAATACTGAATGACACAAAAAAAGGTTTTCATTTAATCAAGTAGAGAATTCTGCCATATTCTTGAATAGAAAAAACCAGCAATAGAGTGAAGTCAAAGCTCCCAATATTAATCTTATCAATTGGTTGGCCAAATGAACACAAACATTCTAGGAAAAAATGCAATAAATTGGACTGCCTTTGTAATTTATTAAATCACATTATAAAGCTAACTATATGAAAACAGAGTGGTATGTGTTTATAACTAGAAAAAAAACAAAATAGAAAATCCATCTAAATCCATAAGGCATTCTTTTCACTTGATTAAGAGAGCATTTCAATTTACATAAAAAAATGAGTTACTAAGTAAATTAAAATGAGTTAATAGTAAGCCATTTTGAAAAAAAGTACATAAATTTGGATTCCTGCCTCATACACAATAAATTCCAGATGGATCAAAGAATTATAAATGAAAAATTAATCAAAAATATTAGTGGGAAAAAACTCAAGCACATAGAATTCTTTTATAATCTCAGATGGTGAAGGCCTCTTAACCATTGCAGATAATTCTAGAAGCCTTGAAGTAACATATTGGTAAGTTCAACTATATAAAATATAGGTTTTTTGCCTGAAGAAAAAAATAAGCAAAATCAAAAGGCAAGTGCAAATGGGAAAAAATTGCAAAGTATATCACAAATCATTAGTTTTCCTAATATAGAAACATTCCTACCAATTAGGAAAATGTTCCCAAATAGCTGAAAATTTGCAAAGCACATGAAAAAGCAAATTACAGAAAATGAAACACAAATATTCAAGTCCTAAACATATGAAAAGATACTCGGCCTCATTTTTATAGTAAGGAAAATACAAAATTATAATTTTGTATAATTTTCACTTATACATACTGGGAAATATTATAAAATTTGATAACACAGAGGCACGTCCATACTTCTTGCTAGAAATATAAGTTGGCACAATGATATGGAAGGCAATTTAGCACTAGTTAGAGAAAAGCTTCAAAAATGATGATTATTCTTTGTCCTTGTCTGTTTTATGACATTGGGAATTTATCTTACATATGTATCCACACATGTTTAAAATAATGTATGCTTAATTGCTCATTGAATCACCTTTCAATATTGCAAAAATTTTGAAAGAAACTTGTTTTCATCACTAAAGGAATGGTTAAGATTATTCTGTTACTCTATTTAATAAAGCATGTTATCAAAAAGAATTAGAACTTCATGTATCTCGAGATCAAGGATGTCTAAGATATATTTTTAAGAGAACAAAGAAGATGAGAGTTGTGTTTTGGGAAAGCTACCTGTTTGGGCTGAATTGTGATCCCCTAAATTCATATGTTGAAGTTCTAAACTCCAGTACCTCAGAATGTGACTATATTTGGAGATAGGACATTTAACAAGGTAAAGTAAAATGAATGAAATCATATTGAAGCCTTAATCCAATATGGCTACTATCCTTATAACATAAAATTAGGATGTAGGCAAAACACACAGACCTAGGGGCAACCATATGAGGACACAGTGAGAAGGCAACCACCTACAAATGAAGGAAAGAGGATTCAGAAGAAACCAAATCTGCCAACATTCTGATCTTAGACTTCTAATTTCTAGAACTGTTGCTTACATTTCTATTGCTTAAGCCACCCTATCTGCAGAGTTTTATTATAGCAACCTAAGCAGACTGATATACTACCATTTGTGTAAAAATAATCTATATTTATGTACATATGTATTTGCTCATATATGTATAGAAAATATGTTGAAGGATAGACAAGCTGGTTGCAGTGTCTCCTATGGGAAGAGTAACTGTGTTGTCAATGAAAATGTATGAGAAAGAGACCCTTGGAAAGAGGGATGGAACCAGAGGAAAAGTTTGAGTAACAGCTCCTGTCCAGTTAATTAACATAGAAATTCATTTAGCTGTGCAACACCTTGACTAGAAATCTGTAAAATAGGGTGTAATATGACCACTAACTGACTTCCTAGTATCTACAAATGAATATATAATTAATGTTATATCACCTGAGAAATTTTTATCCATTTAGGAATATGTGACAACTGAGGACAAAGAAATATGTGAACAGTGAGTATCTAACCAAAGGATTAGTGCTATGTGTCACTGAAGACTGAAGTTCAGGAGAAGCTGAGGATGAAAACACGTGTTAGTTCCATCCTGAGCAAGGAAAAAAACTGAGAAATAATCTTATTGATTATGGGCAGATGGCATAAAGTTAGTAGAAGAGAAAAAGGAAATAGGAATCCCCTATTTTATTTCTGTTCTCTCTTTATTTTATTTCTGTTCCCCCTATTTTATTTCTGTTCTCTGTTCCCTGTCAAAGAGAATGATCTTCAGCCTGGGAAGGGTGAAAAATATATTGGATTTGGGGAAATTGAAACTGAAAGATAAGTGAACAGATTGTAAGAGAGCATCCAGCTTCTCAAAATGAATCCACTTTTCTGGACCTAGATGAACTGTTCTAAGGTACTGAGAAAACTTGTCGCAGAGAGCCCTTGGCTACCATCAATAATCATTAAGGAGATCATAGAGAAGAATAAATGTTACCCTGGTTTTAAAAAGTTTCAGAAGTTGCCTTCTACAAACCACAGAAGTGTCATTTTTTCCCTCTTATTCTTTATTTCTCAAACTTGTTATGTTGTTATAGAATGAAGGCAAGTCTCTGGAGCAAGTGGTTAATTATTTCAGTTATGAACTTGTGGAAAGGAAATTCATAATCTCTAGAAACCAGACTAGGTACACACAAAGAATAAATAAATCGTGGTGGACCAACTGCTTTTTTTGTTCTTGCAAATTACTTTTCTCATATTTCTATTTTGGCCCATGTGATGTTGTGAAGTATTTGCTTACATACATGTTTCCCTAAATATACTGTGAGTTCCTCAGGATATGGATATATTCTGTTTCAGACTCTGAGCTTTTAACATCCTATTCACTTTTTTTGGAGGTTTAGAAACCATATCAGCTTTGGGCAGAGTACATGTGGATTTCATCAAGGCATTTGACAAAGTTTCTAATGATGGATGTGTGGTCAAAGTGGAGAAAATCTCTACAATTAATATTTGTAGCTTGTGGAATTGCATTATCCAAGGGGCGTTGGTGAAAGGGTATTAACTAGGGAGAGATCTCTGTTTATTCACCATAAACTCTTATCTTCAGCCCAGCTTTGTTTAGAATCACAGAAGTCACAGATACACTTGGAAAATTAATGAATCATATAATACTTTATTGAGTACTGTACTGTGCTAGGCTTGTATCAAAGATAAAACAGTAGGTGGGGGAAGGGGAGGCTTCGCCTTTGCCTTTGGAGCATTTGTAACACGAGAGAAGGAACAGATAAATACATTTAAGTCAAGTACAGGAATTGTCAGAGGAAACTTCATGTTTTCTATAGAATGAGTTTATTTTTTAAAAGATCTTTTTTATTTATTTGAGAGAGAAAGGGGTGGAAAGGCAGAAGGACAGGGAGAAGCAGGCTCCCCACTGAGCAGGGAGCCCATGTGGAGCTCAGTTCCAGGACCCCGAGATAATGACCTAAGCCAAAGGCAGTCGCTCAACCATCTGGCCACCCAGATGCCCCAAGATGAGTTTAATGTTGGCTATCTGACTGAAGGTGGTGTCTTCAAGGCTTGTCTGGAAGCTGTATCTGCACAGTAAGGACTGATTTTACTTATATACACTTATTTGAAGATATTTGGGGTGAGGAGTATTCTGGAAGCTTATGAGAATGTGGATTGAGGATGAAGCTTCTAGACAGTGCTATGGTAGAAAAAGTACAGAGAGCTATGGGGTTACATAGTAGTGGAATCTCACCTACTCCATACCCATCAGGCATATGACCTAATTTGGTGGAAGTGATGCTCTGCCTGAGTCATGAAAGTAACTAAGAGGAATCAGTGGAGAAAAAGATAAATGTTGTAGACAGAGCAATACTTACTAAATTATAAAGGCAGGACCATGACATCTTAAAATATCTAGAAATGTCGTATGATTAGAACATAGACTGAGATTGAGGAAATAAAACATGACAAGCCACGAAGAATAACCTCGTTTATTTAGAAAGGTAGAGTGTGTATTTATCTTTGGAATGATGGAAACAAACGTTGGTTTTTAGCACTAGAGTGTAACATATCAGTATGTTTTTAGAAAGGTTCCTTGGGCTGAAGAACAGATTAGAAATGCTACATCTTGAGGCAGGGAGCCCACTTAGAAAGCTCTTAGAGGAACAGAAGATATTGGTGGCTTTCCTAGGGAAGTAGAGGAGTAGAGGAATCATGACATGGTGACATGGTAGCATTGATAGAAATGTGGGATTTATTGCCTGGGTTGCATGGAGTAAAGGGGAAGAGTCATGTTAAACTACAATGTTTCCAGCTTGGAGTCCTGTGACATTCATTCAGTTAGGACACAAGATAAAATGTATACTTGGAATTTAAAGTGTAGATGAAGATTTGGTGTGGTAGATGGTGAGAAGAAGAGAGACTACAATAAAGATACCCGTGTGTTTATTGCTGCATTATTCATAATAGCCAAGATATGGAAGTAAACTAAATGTCCACGGATAGATTAATGTATAAAAAAGATGTGATACATTTATTTATCCTATATTGGACTATTATTCAGCCATACAAAAGAAGGAGATCTTGCCATTTGTGACAAGAATGGACTTAGAGTGTATTATGCTAAGTGAAATAAGTCAGAAAAAGACAAATACCACATGGTTTCACTCCTATGTGGAATTTAAGAAAAAACCAAATGAACAAAGAAATAAAGGGACAAATGAAAAAAACAGACTTAAATTTGGAGAAAAAATTGGTGGTTGCCAGTGGGGAGGTAGAGAAGGGAATGAGGGAAATAGATGAAGGGGTTTAAGAGGACACTTATTTTGAGCACTGAGAAAAGTATAGAATTGTTGAATCACTGTATTGTACACCTGAAACAAATATAACACTGGGTGTTTATGAAACTTGAATAAAAAAAAGATAATGATATGAGAATCAAGAGTATATAGATCAATTTATTATTATTATTATTATTATTATTATTAATTATTTTGTTGTACTTGCTTTTAGAACCTGATGAATATTATGGTGCAAAGCAAACGTATGCATAGCAATGGTTATGACTCCATAAAGCCCTTCTTTGGATTCTAGATTAAAAACCCCTGTTAAGGGAATGAATAGGATCACCTAGAAGGTCTGTGTATGTTGAAATGGAAGAAGTCTTATCATGGGACCCTGAGGAATAATAGACAGAGAATTATAAAAATACAGGATGACTAAGGAAGAGAAGTCAAAGAGTAAAGAGTAAAACCAGGAATGTGTGTCATGGAAACCAACTGAAAATATTTTAAGTATGAGAAACTTGCTAACTGGTGTAAAAGACAGATTTTCTAATACATAAAATGAACAAATGTGGGCATATATATATATATATTTCAAGCAGCTAGAGTGATACAACAAATCCAAGAAGAAGAAATTTAAATATTATTAAATACAAAATCTTATACTTGGGTCCAAATAGCCTGCTGAAAAATGATAGAAAAGCAACGTTTTTATTGAACTGAAGTACATGAAAGTCTTTAGAACTGGTTTTTATCAATAGAACCATATTTGTTTACAGTAATGTATATAGAGTGGGAAGAATAAGTAATAGTCCCATTCTTATACTAAGTGGCAGTAAATAGTTTAAGATCTTCCTTTGTAGAACACAGATCGGTTAGAAATATTAGTGTTTTAGAAACTATAAATGGATTCTATGAATAGGGGGATGATTTTGATTCATCAGTTCAGGTAAGAATTCCTAGTAATTACTTGTGTCTAGAAGTGGCTGGTCCTTAAATAGTTCATCAACATCGTGGAAGGAGTTTAATCAGAGGTTAGATGATCAATGTCTGCAATAACCAAGAGACTAACCAGAGATTATTTAGAGGGTGGGGCTGGGTGACCTTTAAGTTTTATTCTAATTTTAATATTTTAAGATTTGAAGATTTTTACCAAGCATTTAAAATATAAGCATTAGTAAACCTAGAGAAAACTACGTGTTCTCCCAATCATTTTATTATTATATACATTATATCCTTGTAATACAATTTATTATTGTATCTTCTAGGTTTAGTCTTTCCTGGACTGCAGTGATTTACAACCCCAACAAACTTTACATAAGAAGTTATATTATGAGTATTCAAGTGTTAAATTTTCTTTTAAATGTTAACCATTTGGAATGCTATAAAATAAAAAGTAGTTGTTAAAGCAGTATATATATATATATAGTGAGTATGTCAGGTTGTCCCCAGAACATGCAAGTCACAGAGAGGTGCTTATTAAAGAAATATTAAAAAAAAAACCAAAAACTTTCCACTTCAGAATTATATGATACAAGTGACTGTCATCAAACTCTTAATACATTACTTGATCATTGTTTTGAAATCTTAATGAAATTGGAGATACAACAATTTTAATTAATAAATAGAAAGGAACACTTCTATAAAAGCTGAGGCAAACTATTTATTGAACAGTAATAACACCAAGAACTTTCTCCCTTGTTCTGACAATATTATTACACCACTGAGAAAAGTGGTTTGAAAATGAAAATAAACAAACTTCTAATCAAAAGGCAGAATTTGTACAAAATTATCTGTATTTAATATGTGATGTTATTCATACATGGCTGAAGAAAGCATACTCCCGTCCGGTCTCTTTCCCCCACTTGCTAGAGAAAGGAAGGCTGTACCTGCATTGGACCTTGCCTCAGAATGTCTACCCACAAGATCTTATTCCAGCCAGACTTCTGGTGCCTTGTGATTTTGCCAAGAAATAAGGGAAAAAAAGATTCCTAAGATGGCTATTTCAATGCAGCAAAGAGAAGGAGAGGCTGTATGTTTTCTAAGGCCCTGTGTAATTCAGATCCAGGATGACTCATTCCTCTTAAGTGAGAATAAGCTTAAAAAATTAGCCCATTTTCTTCTCCTTCAGGCTTTAGTGTCCACATCAGCCAAACCAAGCAAAGAATTCACTTTGAAAGAAATTTCACAGCAGACAGCAAAGCTTGACCACAAAAGACTCGTTTGTGAAGAGATTATCACCAAGGTAGCTTGAGGTTATGATTTGGGACAAAATAGATTCATAGGAGTCATAGTTCTTTTAAACACATTTATAATCTTGGACTATATGAAAATTTGTACCCAATCTCATATCAAAAAAAAAAGTGTTTGCAGACTGTCTTCAAATAAACTCATTGATACGCAAGCAACTAATTAAATATAAATATCATGAACTGTAATTAATATCATTATCATTAAAAAATGATGTTTTATGTATACAAAGGCATGTGTTATATTAAGCATGCAGACCATGGTCTCTAATACCATCCCCAGTAAAGGAAATAGGTTCTAAAGATCAATGGGTAATCCCAAGGCTGGGCATAAATTTTTGATATCAGAAAGTGAAGAACTGCTTAAAAAATGATAAGGGCATATGACAGAGAAAGCAGGTAGAAGGGGCCCCCACTGCCCAATTACAGGAAAATTTGAGCACCAAAATAATTAAGAACAGTGAAGAATGTTAAACCATTGGAAGAAAGAAGAATCTATCAGTTCATACCAATAACAAAAAGATTATTGATGAATACACAGATAATAGATCAGGTAGATAGATGATAGGTAGATAGAAAAATAGATGATAGAAAATAGATTGACAAGCAAATAATGATAGAAGGAAGAGTCAAAAACTTAATGTGGAAAGAGGGGTAAACTTAAAAAATCACTATTTTGTATCCATCATAGTAAAAATTGGATCAAGCAAGAATTAGATCAATGTAAGGGGAAATTTATATGAAGAGCAGGATATTTACATAGTCATAAAGGATCTCCCCACAGATTGCTGATTGGTAATAATATGGTGCAGAGATTGGACAACATATTGGCATAATGCTCAAAATTAACATCACCAATGAGAGGCAGATGGACATCGTGTGTCTCCAGATGTGATAATGCTGAGACAGGCACCACATCATTTATGCATCATTCCAGCCATGCTCATAAGAGAACATTGACAAAATCTAAGGAATGGTCTATTTAAAAGTAAGGCAAGTTTTGCCATTTGCAACGACATGGATGGAACTGGAGGGTATTATGCTGAGCGAAATAAGTCAATCAGAGAAAGACAATTATCATATGATCTCTCTGATATGAGGAACTTGAGGGGCAGGGTGGGGGGTTGTGGGGGGTAGGGAGGGAAAAATAATGAAACAAGATGGGATGGGGAAGGAGACAAACCATAAGAGACTTCTAATCTCATAAAACAAACTGAGGGTTACTGGGGGGTGGGAGGGTAGNGGTTACTGGGGGGTGGGAAGGTAGGGATAGGGTGGATGGGTTATGGACATTGGGGAGGGTTTTTCCTTTGGTGAATGCTGTGAAAGATGTAAGCCTGATGATTCACAGACCTGTACCCCTTGGGCAAAGAATAAAGATAAAATTAAAAAAAAAGTAAGGCAAGTTTATTCTTCAAAAATGTTTACGTTGAAGAAAAAAAGAGACACAGAGGAAATGTTCCAGATGAAAGGGAACTGAAGAAACATAATAACTAAATGCAGTAACTGATCTGAAAGTGGACTGTGTAAGGAGGGAAAAACATACCAGTAAACAGATTATTGGCTCAATTGGCAAAATTGGAATATGAACAGTAGACTATACAGAAGTTTCTTAGCAAATTGATCATCCTACTGTGGTTAGGTAACAGAATCTCTATGTTCTTAGGAAATATGCATTGAAGTCTTGAAGAGTAAGGTACATGCAGCTGATTTTCAACTGATTCAAAGATAAAACACTCATGATACAGCAAAAGGGGTAAGTTATTAATAATATTTTGGGTAAAAATTGAATTTTAATAAAAGGTGCATGTGAGTTCTTTGTAACATTGTTATTTTTTGCATTTTTGTACTACGCTTTTTGCAAATTTTCTGTAAGTGTAAAATTATTTTTAAATGATTGTTTTTTAAAAGTTCATGCTAGGTCCTTGACTGCAGCTTCCTTCTGAGACTGCAGGATGTGGGCTGTTCATCAAGTTAGGGTGGTGAGGACAGCTTTCCACAGTGAGGACTGCCAGATTCTCTGGGTCAGGAATTCAGGAAGAACACAGAGGCAATGAACTATATCTTCTCCATGATATTTGTGCTCTTAGCCCGGATGAATTTCATGGCTGCAGGGGCACCTTGACTAGATTGTGATTAATATATTTAGCTATTCATCCCCTCAACCACCTCTCACCAAATGACTAGGAAGAGAAACACCCAGCAGAGGAAAAATTTAAAGACTGTGACCTTTGCCACAGAACTATTGGATATGGACATAATCAATATGTTGGAAATGGAATTCAGGGCAAAAATTGTCCAGGCAATGGCTAGATTGGAGAAGACCATTAGTGGCGACATAGAATCCCTAAGGGCGGAAGTGAGAGCTGATGTGGCAGAAGTCAAAAATACTATCAAGGAGATACGATCTAATCTAAATACTTTAACAGCTAGGATAACTGAGGCAGAAGATCAAATTAGTGATCCAGAAGACAGACTGATTGAAAAGCAAGATCAGAAGGAGGCATGGAACAAACAACTTAGAAGCCATGAAGACAGAATTAGGGAAATAAATGACACCATGAAATGTTCCAATGTCAGAATTATTGGGATCCCTGAGGAAGTGGAGAAAGAGAGAAGACTAGAAGAGATAGTTGACCAAATACTGGATGAAAATTTCCCTAATCTGGGGAATGGAACAAGTGTTCATGTCCTAGAGGCAGATAAGACACCCCCAAGATCAATGAGTCTAGAAAGACCCTCAGACACTTAATTGTGAGATTCACGAATCATAAATTCAAATAGAAGTTCTTAAGGGCAACTAGGGAGAAGAGATTCTTTACATAAAGAGGAAGGACCATCAGAATAACATCGGACCTGTCCACAGAAACCTGGCAAATCAGAAAGGGCTGACTGACATATTCAGGGCACTAAATGAGAAGAACATGCAGCCAAGAATATTTTACCCTGCAAGGCTGACATTCAGAATGGATGGAGAGATAAAGAGCTTCCAAGATTGGCAAGGTATAAAAGATTATGTGACCAAAAAATCGGCACTACAAGAAATATTGGGGGGGGGTTCTATAAAAGAACAAAGAACTCAAGAGTGACATAGAACAGAAAGTTACAGAGACAATGCATAGAAGCAAGGACTTCACAGGCAACATGATGTCAATAAAAACTTACCTTTCAATAATTACTCTCAATGTGAACAGCCTAAATGTTCTCATAAAAAGGCACACGGTTGCAGACTGGATAAAACGACAGGACCTGTCCATATGCTGTCTACAAGAGACATATTTTTGAACCTAAAGATATATCCAGACTGAAAGTGAAGGGATGGAGAACCATCTTTCATGGCATTGGGCCTCAAAAGAAAGCTGGGGTAGCAATTCTCATATCGGATAAATTAGATTTTAAGCTAAAGATTGTAGTCAGAGATACAGAAGGACACTACATCATTCTTAAAGGATCTATCCACCAAGAAAATCTAACAATTGTAAATATTTATGCTCCCAATATGGGAGCAGCTAACTACATAAGCCAACTGTTAAACAAAATAAAGAGTCATATTGATATGAATACATTAATTGTAGATCTTTTTGTTTTTAGATTTTATTTATTTATTTGACAGAGAGAGACACAGTGAGAGAGGGAACACAAGCAGAAGGAGTGGGAGAGGGAGAAGCAGACTTCCTGCTGAGCAGGGAGCCTGATGCAGGACTCAATCCCAGGACCCTGGGATCATGACCTGAGCCGAAGGCAGACCCCCAGTAACTGAGCTACCCAGGTGCCCCAATTGTAAGAGGTCTTAACATGCCACTCTCAGCAATAGACAGATCATCTAAACAGAAAATCAATAAATAAACAAGAGCTTTGAATGACACATTGGATCAGACGGACCTCATAGGTATATATACAGAACGTTCCATCCTAAAACAACAGAATACTCATTCTTCTCAAGTGCACATGGAACTTTCTCCAAAATAGACCACATACTCGGTCACAAATTAGGGCTTAACTGATACCACAAGATTGAGATTATCCCCTGCATATTCTCAGACCACAATGCTTTGAAACTGGAACTCAACCACAAGAAAAAGTTTGGAAGGAATTCAAATACTTGGAAGCTAATGACCATCCTGCTCAAAAATGTTTGGATGAACCAGGAAATCAAAGAAGAACTTAAACAATTCATGGAAATGAATGAGAATGAAGACACATTGGTCCAAAACCTATGGGATATGGCAAAGGCAGTCCTAAGGGGGAAATACATAGCCATCAAAGTCTCACTCAAAAAAATGGAAAGATCCTGAATACACCAACTCTCTTTACACCTTAAGGAACTAGAAAATCAACAACAAATTAAGCCAACCCCAAGCACAAGAAGGGAAATCATTAAGATTAGAGCAGAGAGAGTGGGGCATCTGGGTGGCTCAGTGGGTTAAAGCCTCTGCCTTTGGCTCAGGTCATGACTTCAGGGTCCTGGGATCAAGTCCCTTGTCTGGTTGCCTGCTCAGTGGGGAGCCTGCTTCCTCCTTTCATTCTACCTGCCTCTCTGCCTACTTGTAATCTCTCTCTCTCTCTCTGTGTCAAATAAATAAATAAAATATTTTTAAAAAGATGAGAGCAAAGATCGATGAGTTAGAAACTAGAGATACAGTAGAACACATCAACGAAACTAGAAGCTGGTTCTTTGAAATAATTAATTAGATCAATAAACCACTGGCCAAACTAATCCAAAAGAAAAGAGAGAGAATTCAAATTAATAGAATTATGAATGAAAGGGAAGAGATAACAACTAACACCAAGGAAGTAGAAACAATTATTAGAAACTATTATCAAGAGCTATATGCCAATAAGTTAAGCAACCTAGAAGAAATGGATACATTCCTGAAAACTTATAAACTTTTGAGACTCAAATAGGAAGAAATTGACAACCTGAATAGACCAATACCTAGTAATGAGATTGAAGCAGTGATCAAAAACTTCCCAGAACACAAGAGTCCAGGATCTGAATTCCCTGGGGAATTCCACCAAACATTCGAAGAAGAAATAATACCTATTTTCCTGAAGCTGTTTCAAAAAATAGAAACAGAGGGAAAACTTCCAGACTCTTTCTATGAAGCCAGCATTACCTTGATCCCCAAACCAGGCAAAGACAGCATCAAAAATGAGAATTTAAGATCAATATCCCTGATGAATATAGATGCCAAGATTCTCAACAAGATCCTAGCTAATAGGATCCAACACTACATTAAAAAGATTATCTGCCATGACCAGGTGGGATTTATCCCTGGGATGCAAGTGTGGTTCAACATTCACAAATCGATCAATGTGATAGAACAAATCAATAAGAGAAGAGAGAAGAACCACATGGTCCTCTCAATTGATGCAGAAAAAGCCTTTGACAAATTACAGCATACCTTCCTGATTAAAACTCTTCAAAGTATAGGGATAGAAGGAATATTCCTCAACTTCATAAAATCTATCTATGAAAAACCCACAGAGAATATCATTCTCAATGGGGAAAAACTGACAGCCTTCCCACTGAGATCAGGAACATGACAAGGATGCCCACTCTCACCACTGTTGTTCAACATAGTACTAGAAGTCCTAGCAACAGCAATCAGACAACAACAACAACGAAAAAATAAAAGGTATTCAAATTGTCAAAGAAGTCAAACTCTCTCTCTTCACAGATGACACAATACTTTATATGGAAAACCCAAAAGGCTCCACCCCCAAACCAGTAGAACTCATACAGCAATTCAGTAATATGGCAGGATATGAAATCAATCCACAGAAATCTGTTGCTTGTTTATACACTAGCAATGAAAATATAGAAAGGGAAATTAGAAAATCTATTCCATTTTCTATAGCACCAAGAATCATAAGATACCTTGGAATAAAACTAACCAAAGAGGTAAAGGATCTGTACTCGAGGAACTACAAAACACACATGAAAGAAATTGAGGAAGATACAAAAAGATGGAAAAGCATTCCATGCTCATAGATTGGAAGAATAAATATTGTTAAAATGTCTGTACTGCCCAGAGCAATCTATACTTTCAATGCCATCCTGATCAAAATTCCACCAGCATTTTTCAAAGAGCTGGAACAAACAATCCTAAAATTTGTATGGAACCAGAAAAGACCCTGAATTGCTAAGGAAATGTTGAAAAAGAAAAGCAAAGCTGGGGGGGCATCACATTGCCTGATTTCAAGCTTTACTACAAAGCTGTGATCACCAAGACAGCATGGTACTGGCACAAAAACAGACACATAGACCAATGGAACACAGTGGAGAATCCAGACATGGACCCTCAACTCTATGGTCAAATAATTTTGACAAAGCATGAAAACATATCCAGTGGAAAAAAGACAGTCTCTTCAATAAATGGTACTGGGAAAATTGGACAACTATGTATAAAAGAATGAAACTCGACCATTCTCTCACACCATACACAAAGATAAACTGAAAATGGATGAAAGACCTCAATGTAAGGCAGGAATGTGTCAAAATCCTAGAGGAGAACAATCCTAGAGGAGAACATAGGCAATAACCTCTTTGACATTGGCCAACAACAACTACTTTCAAGACACGTCTCCAAAGGCAAAGGAAACAAAAGCAAAAATGAACTTTTGGGACTTTATCAAGATAAAAAGCTTCTGCACAGCAAAGGAAACAGTCAACAAAACAAAGGGGCACCCCTTTGTTTTGGCATGGAATGGAAGGCATGGAATTGGAGAAGA
The DNA here is from genome assembly GCA_002007465.1 of Ailurus styani. Taxonomy (NCBI): domain Eukaryota; kingdom Metazoa; phylum Chordata; class Mammalia; order Carnivora; family Ailuridae; genus Ailurus; species Ailurus styani. The sequence continues at coordinate 2,129,895 of LNAC01000233.1, forward strand.
TATTTGCAAATGACGCTACAGACGAAAAGCTGATATCCACGATTTATAAAGAACTTCTCAAGCTCAGGCGCCTGGGTGGCTCAGGGGGTTAAAACCTCTGCATTTGACTCAGGTCGTGATCTCAGGGTCCTGGGATCGAGGCCCGCATCAGGCTCTCTGCTCAGTGGGGAGCCTGCTTCCTCCTCTCTCTCTGCCTGCCTCTCTGCCTACTTGTGATTTCTCTCTCTGTGTCAAATAAATAAATAAAATCTTAAAAAAAAAGAACTTCTCAAGCTCAACGCTCGAAAAACAGATAATCATGTCAAAAAATGAGCAGAAGACATGAACAGACACATCTCCAAAGAAGACATACAAATGGCCAATAGACACATTAAAAAATGTTCATCATCACTAGCAATCAAGGAAACTCAAATCAAAACCACATTGAGATAACACCTTACACCAGTTAGAATGGTAAAATTCAACAGGAAAGGAAACAGCAAGTGTTGGAGAGGATGTGGAGAAAGGGGAATCCTCTTTCACTGTTGTTGGGAATGAAAGTTGGTGTAGCCACTTTGGAAAACAGTGTGGAGATTCCTCAAAAAATTAAAAATAGAGCTACCCTGTGACCCTGCAATTGCACTACTGGGTATTTACCCCAAAGATACAGATGTAGTGAAAAGAAGGGCCATATGTACCTCAATGTTCATAGTAGCAATGTCCACAATTGCCAAACTGTGGAAAGAGCCAAGATGCCCTTCAACAGATGAATGGATAAAATCCATATATAGAATGGAATATTACTTAGCCATCAGAAGGGATGAAAACCCAACTTTTGTATCAACATGGACAGGTCTGGAGGACATTATGCTGAGTGAAATAAGTCAAGCAGAGAAAGTCATTTATCATATGGTTTCACCTACTTGTGGAATATAGGGAATAAAATGGAGGGCTCTAGGAGAAGGAAAGGAAAAGTGAATTGGGGTAAATCAGAAGGGGAGATGAACCACAAGAGACTGTGGACTCTGAGAAACAAACTGAGGGTTATGGAGAGGAGGGGGTAGGGGGAGAGTTATCCTGGTGGTGGGTATTAAGGAGGGCACGTATTGCATGGAGCACTGGGTGTGGTGCATAAACAATGAATCTTGGATTACTGAAAAAAATAAAATAAAAAAAATTCATGCTAGATCTTTGAGGATAAAGAGGTACAATATGCAATGATGTTCTTCTGGAATCCAAGTCCTAATTGGGGTGGGAGATCCAATATATGTATGAAAAACTAGTACTGAGGGTTGTACAGGACAAAGTAATTTCCATAAAATACTTGTTGCTTTTTGAGTAAAAACTCCTGTTGATGCTGTAAGATTTCAGAATAAAACACATATAACTTCGATGGTATGTAAGTTAGTGTCTTTCCATTAAATGATTTTATAGTGAATTTGCTTAACCCTGATGTTAAAAGTGCATTTAAAAAAATCAAAATCAGAGAAATGCCTCAGTTCAATGATAGTTTCAGGTATTCATAATGTAGTGTTCTATTTTTTAGAATGTACTTGAGAGAATAAATATGGAAAATTCCCAAACCATTCCTCACCAAAGCCAAATGTGAAGAGTGGAGGATGGGAAACAGCAGATGTTAGCCCATATATTGATTAAGTTGCAAGGACCAATTTTAACACTTACTCAGCAGCCATACTTTATTTTTGAAGAACTACATTTATTATGGTGGCAATCCACATAAAAGCAGCAAGTAGTTGTATGGAACAATGATGGAAAAAAGAAATGATATGGAGTACATTTCTCTGTAGTGAGTCTTTTACCACCTGGCTCTGTTTTTTTCTCTACTACTACTGGGGTTACCATTCAGGATAACTACCATATTCCAGACAATCCCCCTGATAAACCAGTGTTTGTGTCCCTTAATATTTTCATAACTAATGGTAATTCCACAGGTCAGTTCTTCAATCACCTTCAAACTACTTTTAACTCCTGTGCCCCTTCCTTCTTCTAAAACATTGATAGAGAAATATACACAACTCTGCTTTCTGGTTTCATTTTAATCTGTGCCTACAGAGCTCAAGTGAGTCCTGAGTACTCTGCAGTCTTAACTACCATTCCCTAATGAATCAACTCTCCCGTCTACCCAATGCCACTCCCTTCCTCCCTCCCTCCTTCTTTCTTTCTTTCTTTCTTTCTTTCTTTCTTTCTTTCTTTCTTTCTTTCTTTCTTTCTTTCTTTCTTTCTTATTCCACTTATTTATTTGACACAAGCAGGGGGAGAGGCAAAGGAAGAGGAAGAAGCAGGCTCCCCACTGAGCAGGGAGCCCCACATGGGGCTTGGCCCCAGGACCCTGAAATCAGGACCCAAGACAAAGGTGGACACCCAACGGATTGAACCACTCAGGCACCTCCAAATGCCTCTTTCTTGATACCTCCTCTCTCTCTCTGTATGCTCATCATCCTTTCTTCTATGCTCACTATTTCCTTTTTTTAACTGAGAAAATATAAGTAATTAGAAGATGTCTAAGTAACCAAATTTGCCATTGTTTCTGCATCTGCCTTCCTTCTGATTTCAATGGGTTTACTGGTCCTGACCCTCCACTTACATACAGGATGCCTAATATACACAAGGACTTTGCTCCTGCCATTATCCCTCTCTCTCCTTCAACAATAAGTTTATCCTTTCTACTGCCACCTAATCATCCCCTCCCCACATCTGTCTTTCATCTCAATCCACCTCTGCATGTGTCCCTTTCTATTTAATCACTTTCAGTCTCTGAGTTCCATATTTATATTTGACAGCAAACATTTGACACCCTATTTATATTTCTTATGGACATTTCATGCTGTCAAAATAGATATTTTGATCTTAACCCTCCCCCAATTACTTTCCCCTTGCTACTTTCTTTCCACTAAATGGTACCATCATTTCATATCATTGCAAAGGATAAAAGTCTGAAGGCTGGATTGTCTCTTTACTTCCCCCAATCCATCCAATCTGGCCACGTTTAACTAATTTCTGCCAAGTTATTGCCATAATCTAAGATACCATCATGTCTTAATGGATATACTTAAGGATGGCTATAATTATCATCACCAAAAACATTTTTGATGCCTATTTCATGCAATAAATTAGCTTTTTGAATAACAGATATATAGTAAGGTAGAGAAAATTCACTCACTTTGTAGTAAGTGGTGGGGATATTAAGTTATAAATATAGTTCTTTACCTTAAGGACTTTCAATGTAATCACAAAAATAATAACATCCACTAGTAGGTCCTACTATTCCCCACACATGATTGACTGTGTGCTTAAAGTTTGAAATAAATTATCACATTTATTTTTTATAACCCTATTTTAAAGTAGGGATTTTTTGTTTAAAGGCAATGAATAAAGACTCAAAAAGGATAACTAACTCTCGGGGTGCCTGGGTGGCTCAGTTGTCATGCGTCTGCCTTTGGCTCAGGTCATGATCCCAGGGTCCTGGGATCAAGCCCTGCATCGGGCTCCCTGCTCAGTGGGGAGCCTGCTTCTCCCTCTCCCACTCCCCCTGCTTGTATCCCCTCTCTCGCTGTCTCTCTCTCTCTCTGTCAAATAAATAAATAAAATTTAAAAAAAACAAAAAGAATAACAAACTCACTAAGGGATCCCATAGTTGGTAAATACTGCAATAAGCCATGCTCATGCTTATCACCACAGCATAGTAGCTCTTACATCTCACACTTTCACTTTTTAACATACAAAGTTTCATGGCAATAGAAGAGACTAAGAGAAATGAAGCATAACTTGCAGAGACTTTGAGAGTAGAAAGAAAGCTTAGCCTGAAGTTCAGGGCATCAGTTTCTGATCAGTGAGAAGACTTTGAGGAGGAAGTGTTAGAGTTCAGCTTTGAAAGAAATATAGTGTGACAAAGAATGGGGCCCCAAAGTAGAATGCAAATGTGCACTTGTGATAGTGTGAGCAAGTTGGCAGCTTATGCAGTAGCAAAGTTAGGCCAGGAAAGGTGATGAAGCAAAATCTTCTTGACTTTGAAGGAGAAGTCCAAGAGTTTGTACAATTTTTCTGTAGTGAACAACCTTAAAATCTAAGGGCCTTGCAAAAGCAAACCTTCACTTTCATGTTCACAAGGCTGCTGGTCAGCTGTTTCCCTGACCTTGATTAGTATTGGCTGGGTCAGGCTGGATTCCGGGCTTCCAGTTCAGGATCAGGTGTGCTCCACCTGTGATTACCTGGGGCATGCATTTCTCATGATGGATCACAGGCACACAAGACTTCAGGGGGACACATGTGATGCCTCCTAATCTTTGGCTGGACGCTGGCTGGCACAGTCCCTTCTGCCCCATTCCATTGGCAAAACAAGTCACATGGCCAAGTCCATAGTGGGAGGCACTGCAGAATTCCAGGGCAAAGTGGGAGGAATGATGAAGAGGGGACACTAATCCACAGGCCATATATAGCATTTAAGGTATTTGAGAAGATCCTTAGAGAAAGTAATCATGACATAAGATAGAGGTGGGGCTAGAAGGAGAGACTAGAATCCAAGACATCAGACAGGAAATTACTGTAACAATTATGAGCGAGGTGATAAGATCCTTGGCTAATGCAACTTCAGTAGGAAAAAGAAAGAAATTAGAAGGGAAAAATATAGTACGGTAGCAAGGAAGAGCCGGTGGACTGGGTGACAGCCTCAACATTGGGAAAGAAGTGAACTCAGCATGACTCAAGGATCTGTTGGTAGAAAGTTTTAAAAAGGGAAATAAAGTGCTGAATATGGAGGAAAGATGATGAATTTGGTTTCTTGCTTTGTAATGAGTTCTGGTACCATCTTAGAACTGACCCTTCCCCTCCATAAAAGGATTAACAAAGAAAATGGGAAAGGTTTCTCTACTTCCACCTCAGGGCAAAACCCCAGGCTGTCCTGACATGCTTTGCATTTGGCCCATGGCAGGAAGTTTCTGTGTTTATATCAACTTTATCTCTAAAGATTGTGGGCATGAAATATATGGTACATGGTAAATACTCCTGTGTGCTCCCAGGGCTCTCGGGTCACACTTCCCCATCACGGTGCTCACCACACTGCCTTTAGTGGCCAATCTCCAGTTGCCTCTCAACTATACCATTTCTTTATCAGTTTGTATCCCTGGTGTCTCCAAAGGAGACTGGCTTTTCAGGATTAATGTTTCCAGCTTCTACCATAGAACAAGGAGGAAAGAAGGGAGATTTAATGGGTGCTGAGTGAACTAGCTCATTTGCCACATTCAATAGTAACTGCTACAATCTATTGCTAAGAATGTAAAACTCTGAGTTGATTTTCATTGATTTATTTTTTTAATCCTTTGACCAAGAAATACAGAGAAGTGACTGGGCTTGCAAAAAAATTTCTGAAAATTGAAAGTAAGATATTTAATATTTAAATTGGGAAAAGTGTCAGCACTGATCCAGCACTGTAAAGAATGAAAACAATTTTCAAAGACAGTGAAAGGAACCTGCCTCTGTGGCTACTGATCACCAGGAGAAAGGAGGAGAGATGGTAAAGAGAAAGGCAAAGCAACAAGAAAGCTAGGTTTATTTTTAGCATATCTTTTCTGCAGAAGGAAATGAGGACATTTTTTATAACAAAGGCCATTTTATAAGAGATTGGAGGGTGTCCTTCCTAAAGTCATAGAATCACTTGAGAAAAATAAAGTGTTGAAAGTCACCAAGAAAGTATAACACTCAGTGAAGATTTTTTGAAACAGAATGCAAAAAAAGTAAAGATACATATATTAAAATTTCTTTGAAGAATTCTATGAGGAAAAACAATTTAAGTCACCATTACAGATAACATTAATGCTTATGTATGCTGATCCTAGAATATCATCTTAAAGCATTATCTTAAAAACTGAGTACAAGAATTCAGATGTATGCATTTTTAAACATATCAGAATTTTTTTGAACATGTTTAGTTTGCATGCTTAAGCTAGTCAAAAGTAAAACTGTTTACTGTAATTCACATTTGTTTTGCTTAAATTAGAAATTAATTTTTAATATCTTCCAAAGTATTTTTGCTAATGAATATTTTATATTTTTTCCCCTTATTCTGTACTGTATTTCTAGCTGACAAAGGAGAAAAACAATTTGACACATGGATCCTGAGCCTATGCTCTAAGTTATCTTTACTGGAAATGTGTATAAAATGCCTGCATAAGAAACCAATGAATTACTAATTAAATAGATGTAGTTATGCTATTTTAACTAAAAGAGGGGAATGATAATCCTGGCTACTTTTACAATGAATGCAAAACTAAATAGATGGAATTTCCTGCTTAGGTAAAGGTTTGTAGGACACATAGAAATGAACAATCGAAGTGCTGTAAATTTTGTCTCTAAAACCCTGAAATCTGAAGACATTCCATTTTCTTATCTTGATCCATGCTTAATAGCACTTGGCTTTCTGCCAGATGACCATGGCATTATTTATATCACTGAAACTTTGGCCAGACTGTGTGGAACTTACAACTTTTTCCCGGATTCTCATTTTTCCAATTTGTTGCTACTTGGTGACTGGATGCTTTTTCTGAATTTGAGCAGCTTGGATGTGTGTCCAAGGATGACAAAACTAAGGAGAAAAACCATGCATAATTCTGATCCCACAGCCATACCCACATGATTTAGGATATTCCTTCAGCAATTAATAAAGTGTTATTACTTTTTTCTTTTCATGTTGTATAAATATATTTCATTTATTCAAGAATAAATAACTCAAACAACCTCAGATATAGAGCAAATGTATAAAACCTTAAGGGTACTATACTCATGCTTCTTTCTTTGATTTGCAAAGTTTAGGTTCAATTGGCTTAAACCAATTTTGCAGGGTTTTCTGGGACAAAGTCCCAGTATTCATATAATCTTTTCATGTAATGCTTTTCTTCATGATTGATTAAGAATTATAAAGTCCTCAGTGACCATAGCACACTTCTTTCTTTGCTTTTAAAGCAATCCATCACTTCTTTTTAAATCAGCCTGAATGGATTATTCCTTTGGAAGAAAAACCTACATTATGGAGCAAGACCTTCTTTTGGAAAGCACGGTGGTGGAGGGCAAATCTAAAGACAGTGTCAGACCAACCTGAATACAAATCCTGATTCTACCTACTACTTTTGTGATCTTCATCTGCCTGAACTTCACTTTCTTTCTTCATTTGTCAAATTGGGATAATAACTCCACTTGAAAGTTTATTGCTGAGCTTAACAGCATTCATGAAGTACCTCCCATATTGTATGTTCCCAATGACACTGTTTTCTCCCTTCTATTTTTGTTCTTGGAAAAAAAAGTTACTCCAAATAATGAGGTTGCCCTTCTGTCCATATAGTACGTTGTCTTTCTTACACGATCCAGTGGAAATCCTCGGTCTGTGTAATTGAAAAACAGATTTGCTGTTTATTTGCACCATATTCATTTTTATGTCTGAGAAATTTATTTTAAAATAACTTGTATAAAATTTCTACAAAAACATAAAAATTTTAAATCACTTTTGACAATAAAAATACTTTGTCCCTCAAGCTAGTGCAAAATGCTGGTCAAAAAGGATCATCTTTCAAGTCTTCCTAGAGTGAAAATAGTAGACAAACATTTGTGATGTGGGAAAATTCTTTAAACACTGCATTTCAGTTTCCTTATCTGTAAAATGAAGATAAAAATTGTATCATGTCTCATAAGGTTGTGTGAAGATTAAATATGATAATGAACACAAACTGTTGGCACATTCAAAGTTAATATTTTTGTTACTGTTACCATCAACACCTTCATTATCATCTGATTGGTTAGAATCCAGGCTCTTTCTGATTAGGAAAATTTGTCAACACTCTTAACTTCCCTTTCCTTATCTTCCAATAGAAGGAATAATTAAATCCCAGGCCTATACAGCACTTAACACTGTACCTTGTAAAGAATAAGCACTCAAGCAGTGCCTGGGTGGCTCAGTCAGTTAAGCATCTGACTCTTGGTTTTGGGTCAGGTCATGCTCTCATGGTTGTGAGATCGAGCCCTACACTGGGCTTCGCACTGGACATGGAGTTTGCTTAAGATTCTCCCTCTCTCTCTGTCCCCTCCAACTTGTGCCCTCTCTCTCTCAAAGAAATAAAAGAATAAGCACTCAAAAACATTAGTTGTATTATTGTAAACATTCCAGATCTGGATTTATTTCTATGTCAGAACTTTTCATGAAACATGTTATGGAAAAGAGTTTTCTGTTGACCTGGCTTATCTTGTAGTTAAGTTGCTTTATGTCCTCTCAAACTCTTCCTCACCAGTTTTTCCTTGAAAGAGACTGCTCCTAATTATGTTCTATCTGATTTCAAGATGTTCCCATTCACCTATTTGGACTACTCCATCCCAACCTCCACGCTCAAGTGCTTGAATCCATAACTGCAGATCCTTACTGCATTCCCACCCCCAGCTCATACCCAGCCACCCATGCCCAGCCCTGCACAGCATCACTTTCCTGCAGATTCTCAAAGCACTATTTTCATTGTAAAGGGTTTACATATGTCTTTTCATAAACTTATTACTGAGGATTTCTTAGGTTATTCAGTGTATCTATGTCTTCTTTGGTAAACTTTAGTAGTTTATGTCTCTCAAGGAATCTGACCGTTTCATCTGTTACTGAATTTTTTGGTATAGAATTTTTTGTATTATTCTCTTGTTATCCTGTTACTATCTCTAAAAACTGTAGGATTAATCCTTTTCTCATTCCTGATGTTTATAATTTGTGTCTTTTCTCTTTTCTTTTTCCTCCTTGATCAGTCTGGCTAGAAGTTTGTCAATTGTATAGGTATTCTCAAATAAGCAGCCTTAGTTATCTTTGGTTTTCTCTGCTGTTTTTCTGTTTTCTGTTCCATTGACTGTGGCTATGATTTTTATTATTTCTTTGTTCTACTTATTGGGTTTAATTTGCTTTTCTTTTTCTAATTGCTTAAGGTGGAAGCAAGCTTAAATCAATATTTTGAGACCTTTTACTTCTCTAATATTAAGGCAGTTTGTGTGATAAATCTTCCCAAAAATATTCCTTTAATATATCCTATGTTTTTATTTTCATTAAATTCAGAATACTTTCCCAATATATATTTTGATTTTTGCTTTTAATGCATGTATAGCATGGACCTGTGTTATCTTGGGTCCATATATTTGGGAAATTTCCAGAGATATTTCTGCTATAACTGTGAATTTATCTATTTCTCCTAACTGGGAGTTTATCTAATTCTCCTTAAATTTCTATTAGCTTTTGCCTCTATATTTTTAAATCTCTGTTATTCAGTACATAAATGACACCTTTTTCTTTATGATTCAACCCACTTTATCCTTGCTAACATTCTTTGCTCTGATACTCACTTTGATGAATATAGTCACTCCAGTATTCTTTTGATTAATTTTAGCATTTCATATCTTCTCCATACTTTCACTTTTCAACCTGTTTGTGTCTTTATTATTAAAGTGTGTTTCTTCTAGGGAGCATAACATTTAGTCTTACTTTTTTTAATCTAATGATTCTGTTTTTTATTTTTTTATGACTGTTTTTTAATAGGAGAATTTAAACTGTGATTAGTGGTATGGTTAAGTTATCATTTTGCTCTTTCTTTTCTATTTTACCCATCCATTCTTTGTTTCCAATTTCCTCTTTTTTTGGTGTTTATTTTGGAATTAATATATAATTAAAAACATTTACTACATATTATATATTATGTAATATATAATAAAATAATAACAAATAGATAACTGTATTTAATATATAGATATAGTAATATATAAGAATACATATGTTTTACATATTAACAGATTTAATATGTAATACCTCAGTCAGCCACATGATTACCCACAAGAATAAACAACTGATACACCGACAACCATTCTGTACCCATATGACTGTTCTGTTTCTCACTTTCAGTACAGTACTCAATAAATTACATGGGTTATTCAACACTTTATTATGAAATAGACTTTGTGTTGGATAACTGCCCAAATGTAGGCTAATGTAAGTGCTCTGAGCACATTCAAGGTAGACTAGGCAAAGCTGTAATGTTTGGTGGGTTAGGTGTAGTAAATACATTTTGACTCACAATAATTTCAATATATGATGGGTTTTTCATGATGTAATCCCATCCCAAGTTAAGGAAGATCTATAGAACAATATTTAACCAAATATCTGGGAAGTATGACCTAGACAAATTGACACATAAAATTAGCCATCACAGACTGTTTTAACTCTTTTATTGGCTAATGAGTTACAAGTCTTTCTTTTTTATTTTAGTGATCGCTTTAGGATTCACAATAAGCCTCTTCAACTCTTGCCAGCCTCCCTTCAATTTCATACTGTATCATTTCACTTAGAGTACTAGACCTTTAAAATAATATACATCCAGGGTGCCTTGGTGGCTTAGTCAGTTAAGCATCCAAATTTTGGGTTTGGCTCAGATCATGACCTCATGGTCATGAAGTCAAGTGCTCAATAGGGATTCTGCTTGAGAGTCTCTCTCTTTCCCCCCATTCTCCTGCATGCACTCTCTTTCTCTCTCTCTAAAATAAATAAATAAATAAATAAATAAATAAATAAATAAATAAACAAATCTTTAAAATAGTTTACTTCCATGACTTTTCTGATCTCTGTGCTGTTATTGTCAAACATTTTACTTTTACATATGTTGTCACACCCATACATTATTATTACTTGCTTAAATAATCAATTAACTTTTAAAGAGTTTTAAGTAATAAGAAAATAACATTAATAAAAAAATAACGTTGGGCAGTTACCATTTTTAATGCTCTTTATTCCTTTGTGTTGACCCATATTGCCATCTGATACTTGCTTACTTCTCTCATGGGACTTCTTTCAACATTTCTATAGTGCCAGTCCTCTAGTGATAAGTTCTTTCAGTTTTTGTATGGCTGGAAAAGTCATTATGTTACCTTCATTTTTGAAAGGTATTTTTTGCTGGGTATAGAATTCTGGGTTGACTGTTTTTTTTTCTTTTAATACTTTAATGTTGCTTATTCAGTATCTTAACTTTCATTGTGCCTGACAAATCTGCTCTTGTTCTTACCTGTGTCCCTCTAAATGGAATGCAACTTTTTTCTGCCTGCTTTTAAGATATTCTCTTTATCATTACTTTTGAGTATTTTTTTCCTAGTGTATCTTGGTGGAATTTTCTCATGATTCTTGTGGTTATGGGTTTATAGCCTTCTTCAAGGATAAGTTTATAGTTTTCATCAAATTTGGAAGGTTTTAGTCATTGTTTCTTCAAAATTTCTTGCCCCCTCCTATGGGGGCTCTAGTTACACATACATGACGATGCTTAGAGGCATCCTGCAGATCACTGATGGTCTCTTCATTTTCTTGTTTCTTTTTTCTCTCCATGCTTCATTTTGGAAATCTTTTTCAATGGCTTCAAGTTTATTAATTTTTTTTTTATTATGCAATATCTAATTGGACCTTGATATTAACCAGTGTATTTCCACCTCATACATTGTAGTTCCCATCTCTGGAAGTTTAATATCAAGCTTTCATGATTTTAATTAATCTTTCATGTTTTTAATTAATTAATTATTATGATAACTTTTAATGTCCTCACTTTAATTCTAATACCTGTGTCAATCATCAGTCAGCTTCAGTTGACTCACTCTTCTCTTCATTGTAGGTTGTATTTTCCTGCTTCTCTTGATGCTTGGTAATTGTTAACTGAATGACAAAACTTGTGAATTTTACCTTGTTGGATGCTGAATATTTTTGTATACCTATAAGTGTCCTTGAGCTTTGTTTTGGGACACTGGTAAGTTATTTGGAAACCATTTGATCTTATCCAGTCTTAATATTATAGTTTGTTGGGTGGGAATAAACAGTCTCACTTTGGGATAATAATCCCTACCAGTGAGGTAAGATCCTCCCAAGTGTTCTTCTCAATACCCCATAAATGGGGAGATTATTCCATTGTTGCTGGAAAAATCACATCTCAATTTTTAAAATTGTGTTCACTTGCTTTTCTTTATACTTTACCTCATACTTTTTGAAAACTGAATAACAAACCCAAAGTTACTTGTATAAGGCAAAACTATCAACATAGTTGGATTAAGGTCTTCAGGAAAGCATCATCTGTTTGGAGGTTCTGTATTATAGAATGGGAATGGATAAGAACCCTTTCAAGAAAAGCTAGATCAGAGCAGTACATTTTTATGCAGTGAATTGTGAATCTTCAGCATTAGTCCTTATGTCAGCATTTTGCACAACATTTTGACTATCTGAAGCTAATTTACTAAAATGGGGATCAATGGAAGACATTTCAGAGGCTGTTTATTGCAACCATTGTGCTGGTCTTTCTAGGAAATATGGTCAGCCTTTTCAGAAATTAGTCACAAGACATCTTTTACTTCAAGAAATTTCTTATTTCAGTTTACAATTTAAGGAATTTTTGTTCTGTCCAACTGCTTGGTTTTCTTTTTTCTTTTTGTTTCCTGTGATGGAAATATGTATTCTCATATAAAGAAAATTGAAAATCAAAAACAGAGATTGAAAAATAACTTAACCACTCAATGGTGAATAAGTAAAGTACATTCTCACATTTGTTGTTCCAACTTGAAAAAGAGAAATTTAATTATAATACAGGTAGGATAAGATTGATTTTATCTATTGGCCTTTACACAATATATGGGGACAGTCAGTTTAAAAGAGGGCCACCTGGCATGTATGGATCCCGAGATTTCTGAACAAGTATTATATGAAATACTTTACTTTTAAAATGGCAAAGAGATAACCTGAGCCAAAGGCAGACATAATATATTCTTCAGTCATATACTGATATTGGATGATGAAGATAAAGATATTTGTGACAAATAATAAGTAAAAAAGAAGTTAAATGTCTACTTTCCCTGTGATTCTCAAACTTATATTAAACTTATGAGCAGATTGAATGTTCAGTTCTTTTTTCCCCACCATTCTAGATGCATATATTTTTATATATTTTTGCAATTTAAAAGTTGTTTCTTTAATTTTATTATTATTTTTTAATTTTTTATCATGTTATGTTAGTCACCATACAGTACATCTTTAGTTTATGATGTGATGTTCCAAGATTCAATGTTTACATATAACACCCAGTGGTCCATGCAATAAGTGCCCTCCTTAATACCCACCACCAGGCTCACCCAGCCCCCCCACCCCCTTCCCTCTAAAACTCTCAGTTTGTTTCTCGGAGTCCATAGTGTCTTATGGTTCATCTCTCCCTCCAATTTCACCCTCCTTCATTTTTCCCTTCCTTCTCCGAATGTCCTCCATGCTACTCCTTATGTTCCACAAGTAAGTGAAACCATATGATAATTGATTTCTCTGCTTGTCTTATTGCACTCAGCATAATCTCCTCTAGTCCCATCCATGTTGATACAAACGTTGGGTATTCATCCTTTCTCATTTATTTATTTATTTATTTATTTATATTTTTGTTTTATTATTATTATTTATTATTATAATTATTATATGCCCCAGGGGTACAGGTCTGTGAATCATCAGGCTTACACATTTCACAGCACTCACCATAGCACAGACCCTCCCCAATGTCCATAACCGAGCCACCCTATCCTTATTCTCTTACCCACCAGTAACCCTCAGTTTGTTTCGTGAGATTAAGAGTCTCTTATGGTTTGTATTCCTTTTAAGTTAAAGAAAATTTAGTGAGAATATTTAGGCATTTAAATAAAATAGCTTGGAACGATGTGAATATTATTTTTCTATTTATTTTATCACCAGACCACTTTAATGCTAGAAGGTAAAAAAATTCATGTTCTATCTTTTGTTATGGCAGTGTAGATTCATATCCAAAAACCATTGTGTGACACTAAAGTTATATAAACCTGATTATCTTTCATCCAGAAAATATAGCTCCTAATACTCCCAACTTTGTGTTAGTAATAGCAATTAATGAGGTAGAAAGTCAAGTTGATTCTAGAATCTTCTGTCTAAGGAGTAGTTATCCTAAGCACCAGATCCCAAGACACAAATGATCTACTTAAGACATTCTAATTTTCTTAACAAAGTAATAACTTTCTTGATCAAGCATGAAGCCATATTAGAGATGAATTTTAATGGTACCAAACTAAATTATGCCCATCTTATTTTTAAACGAGAGCTTACATATGTATTTTTCCTTATCCTTTTATTTGCTTAATGAATATAAATAGAATGCATATCATTAAAGCTGAGCTAAAAGGGAAGAAAAGGATAAGAGGTATGTGTATTTTCCTTTCAATTCAGTCATTTTAGATAGTAAGTAATGGATACAAGTGTGCACCATACAGAATACACAGTCATTTCTGAGCCTCTGTGTGGTTACATCTCCCAATTTTTGCTTTCTTTTCTTCCTCTTTTCCTTTGACTCAAAATACTTCTGACTGGCTAGACCCAAAGGAATGCTAATGTGAAATGAAAGTCTCACATCCCTCCATCCTCAACTCTATACATGCCCTTTTAGTGAACAAACAAACATCTACTTGGATTTCATGCTGTAAGTTTTCAGATTCTCCTATGACACAAATATCAGCCTCAGTTCATTTTCATGGTTAGAAAACAACAAGTGTTTGGTTCACCTGGGTGTCTCAGTCAGTTAAGCGTCTGCCTTAGGCTGAGGTCATGATCTCGGGGTCCTGGGATGGTCCTAGGATAGAGCCCTGCATTGGACGTCCTGCTTAGTGGGGAACCTGCTTCCGTCTCTGTGTGTGTGCTCTCTCTCAAATAAATAAATAAAATCTTTTTCAGAAAAGGAAAAGAACACGACAAGTGTTTGATTCATATTTGTTTCTGGAGAACATCTAATCATTAGGTTTGCAGCTTTAGAGCTCTAATAAATATACTAATTGCACCAGATATTTTTGGTGGGCATTTTATAAATATTTTTGCAGTTAAGCAATGTTAAACAAGTTGATCATTCTGTCTAGTATTTGGCAACTAGTGTATTTATAGACAGTTGCAAACTCATACTCTATTTTTTGGTATAGAATTTGATTTCTTTCTGACAGCAAATCATATTTGGCTTTTTGTTTTATATTCATGGTTTTATACGATGGTTTCTAATTTTTTAACTGGCATTTGTCCACATATAACAAAAATTATATTCTATAAATTCACAAATATCTTCCTGGACCTATTGCAAGGTTCTAATAAAATTAGAACTCTTAATTGAAACCTAAGTAATTTCAAGTTTTTTTCTATCTTTTGTTCAAAAATAGCAGTTGATTTCTCAAGTTATTGGGTAAAGATTATATCATAATCAGTGTGCAGCACAAATGTGGGTGTCTATATCCATCATATCCCAGAAGACACTCTGTAATGGAGAAAAAAAATACACACACACACACACACACACACACACACACACACACATACATACATACATGTTGGTTATTTAATAACCACCAAATATTTTGACAAACAAGTTTACCAAAAATCTGTCACTTCACTAATTGGCCATTAAAATATTTTTAAATGAAATCTGGCAAATTATATATACATAATTTCCTTCATACGATCATCATAAAGCTGAATCTGTACTTAGGATGTTATTCTTTCCTGATGATTGTTTAAAGCAGTAAAGATGGACCTTTTGTTTTTGATAACTGGGGGAAAGCTGGCCAGCTTTTCTAAACTTAGTTTGCTATTGCAGTGTTATGGCATATGTGTAATATAAGAATGTAGTAGTTTACGTATACTTCATGCACAAGGATATTTTATGTTCTAAATCTGGTGACTTATGACAAATTCACCTTGGATATTTATAGCTGAATCAGTGCTTTGTGCTTGACTAGTTACCCGATATCTCCTCCCCACCCCAGTGCTTTATGAACTGTAGTAATTGTTAAAGTTACACTAAAATAATTCTAGTTTCATCAGAATAGTAAAGGAAATTTGATATATTTAATAACCAGCAAATATTTTAACAAACACATTTACCAAAAATCTCTCACTTCACTAATGTGGCTGTTAAAATATTTTTAAATGAAATCTGGCAATTTGTATATCCACCCTCTAAAATTTATAGACTAAAAGCAGAAGAAAATGATGTCATGAACCTGGAGCAAGATGTAAGAGACACACTGAAAGAAATAGGCAGACTCTATCAAAACAGCAAAAAAGGAACAGTAAAAATGAAACTGAAGGGCACCTGGGTGGCTCAGTGGGTTAAAGCCTCTGCCTTCGGCTCAGGTCATGATCCCAGGGTCCTGGGATCGAGGCCCACATCAGGTTCTCTGCTTGGCAGGGATCCTGCTTCCTCCTCTCTCCTCTCTCTCTGCCTGCCTCTCTGCTTACTTGTAATCTCTCTCTGTGTCAAATAAATAAATAAAATCTTTAAAAAAAAAAAAATGAAACTGAACATTTCCTCAACAATTCCTTAAAAACCAACCAAAACACTTTATTGGGAAGCTGACTTACAACTAAAAATATATAAGGTGGGCGCCTGGGTGGCTCAGTGGGTTAAAGCCTCTGCTTTCGGCTCAGGTCATGATCTCAGCATCCTGGGATGGAGGCCTGCATCAGGCTCTCTGCTCAGCAGGGAGCCTGCTTCCTCCTCTCCCTGTCTCTCTGCCTGCCTCTCTGCCTACTTGTAATCTCTCTCTCTGTGTCAAATAAATAAATAAAATCTTAAAAAATAAATAAATAAAATAAAAATATATAAGGTGATTTAGAATAGATAAAATGGAATATGAAAAAAAATTATACTCTGCATGAAGACATAATTATAATACAGGAAACAACCAGGAGAAATGTGCTCTGTAAATAAAGAAATGAAAGATAATAAGGGCAAATGAAAATAGTAGCTTTAAGGCTGAAAAATAATTGAATTTGAAAATGGCTTTTCTGATAGACCTTACTGGAGAAGATACGTTTTTGACCTAGACATTGATTGAGAGAATTATTGGGATTTTATGGGCAAGAAGACATAATAAAAATAACATAACAGGCACAGGGGTTACTAATTCACATTTGGAATATTAAATATTTATTTATCCATCATTTATTCTGTACTTTACCATGTGAGGTTCTATCTAGAGGATGTGGGTGTAATAATAAATAAGATCCACAGGGCCTGTCCTCATGGGGCCTACAGTTTAGTGAGAGAAAAAGACCAAGGAACAAATGTATTAGTTTTCTATAGCTTCTATAATGGATTACTACAAATTTAGTAGCTTAGGTTAAAACAACCTAAGTCTTATAGTCTGTGGAGCTCAAAAATCCAAACTGGCCTTTATGGGGCTGATGTCAAGATGTCTACAAAACTTTGTTTCTTTCAGAGATTCTAGAGGAGGAGGGGAACCCATTCTGTTCCTTTTCTAGCTTGTACAACATGCCTACACTACTGACTCAGAGCCCCTTCCTCCATCTGCAAGACCAACCCCATAGTATATTCAAATCTTTCTTTCTCTCACTTTCTCTCTTTCCCCACCCCATCTTTCCATTCTGAAACCTCTTTCTCTGACACTTTTGTCTCCCTCTTTTAAGGACACTTGTGATTACATTGAAACCACCTGAATAATCAAGGATAGCCTTCCCATCTTAAGATCCTTAACTTACTTCCACAAAATCCCTTTTGACATGTTAAGTAACACATTCACAGATTTTGGTAATTAGGACATGGTTATCCTAGGGGAAGGGCATTAGTCTACCTACAACAACCAGCAGTTATGTTAAACTTGGTAGGCATGAACACAAAGGGAGTTCATGGGTAATGGGAATACATGGGATGAACACCTATGTATTAAGAACAATGAATAAAATACATGGAAGTTATGCATTATCTATAACAACCATAGGGTGGCAATTCAATAACATAAAGAAATAGCAATGAAGCAGACTATTCTAAGAGTTATGTCCTGGATGCACTAAAATTTTGTTAGTGTCTATTGGAGTAGTTGGGGTATGAGACAATGTTAAGCTTGTGTGAGGACATTCACTATGGAAATTTAGAAGATGAGATCAGCCCTCCTGGCACTGTCTATGTGAGTGTTGAGGGAACTCTACACAGTGAGTTTGGAGTTGGTGCTGAGATATTCCACTAGGGAGGCCATAAAGTAGCCTGTTGGACATATGGCACTGTAATCAGAATGAGAAATTGGCCCAAGCTAGGTAAAATTAGGAGTCAGCTATATTTAGTTGGTAATGAAAGCATGAGCCTGGAAGAGTTCCCCAAAGGAATGCAAGCAGTAAAAGTAGCAATGACAGCCAAGACCTTCCCTGAAATTTTGAGGATATCAGAGTTAACCTGGAGGAAAAAGAAAATCAGAAATTAGGCAGCTCTTAAGAAACCAGAACTTTCTCTAGGGTATAAAAATATTTATATTTATAAAAAAAATGCAGCTTCAAGAACTGAATGTGTCTATGTTTAGTAAAAGATTTATAGTGATATTAATGTTGGCTGCATTTTAAAATGTTCAGTCAAATGCAGAACTTTATTGTAGTTGCAACTTTACTCTCTGCTCAAATCTTTAGAAAGAATTAAAATGTGTTAGGAAAAGTTTCACGTTGTTTGAGGAAACAATATCTTTATTACAATAATAAGCAACAAAATCACTTCCTTCTATTATGACAGACATCCTAAGGGAAAATAATAGTCCAATTTGGGTAGAATTTCTTATCTACATCTTAATCAATGATTCTATACTATTATTACGCCTGTATTCTTAGAACAGAGACAAAAACTGAATAAGGACTTAATAGTCCTTAGTTCTAAAAGATTCCTTCAAAACATGATGGAGGGGCGCCTGGGTGGCTCAGTCGGTTAAAGCCTCTGCCTTCGGCTCAGGTCATGACCTCAGGGTCCTAGGATCTAACCCCACATCGGGCTCTCTGCTCAGCAGGGAGCCTGCTTCCTCCTCTCTCTCTGCCTGCCTCTCTGCCTACTTGTAATCTCTCTCTATCAAATAAATAAATAAAATCTTAAAAAAAAAACATGATGGAGGCTTTTTAAATTAAGTGTATGATTACCTATATTGTACCTTTCTGTACTTGTGGAAATTAGATTACACTTTTGACAAAAGCCAAATTGAAACGAAAGTGCAATTTTTTAAGGTTTTGAACAGACTATGTTTTAGACTCTAAAATAAAGCTTGAGAATATCTCAGATAGAATTGATATTTTGATCCAAACAAGAAGAGGGTGTGTGTGTGTGTGTGTGTGTGTGTGTGTATAGGTAGGGCAAACAAACACTGTTTTTTCTGTGTGTGAATTATACATAAAATAAAAGATCCATATAGTGCAACATATAACTGTGTAAATAATACATAATCCCTGCCCTCTTGTTTATTATTATATTCTTGACATGAATATATGAAATAATTTCAAATAAGACAATATACTTTAGAGGACAAAACTATGATTCTAATAAGCTCTGACTCTATCACTAAATAGTGTACTGACTTCTGGATCAGAGAACTACTATTTATTAGATACACACTATACTCCAGGCACTATCAAGCAATGTAACTACATTATCTCATTTTATGTTCACAGCAACTTTGTGCTGTCATTATACATCTGGTTAAAGGTATCAAATTTTTAGAGTAGTTATTGTAGAAATATGCTTGTCATCCTCTATCTGCCCCTATTCCAGCCTCACCCAAGCTTCTTTGTCTCCCCACATTTTCTGGGCACCCAGTGAAAACTCAGATTCCCATTCCTGCTAGTCTGCTCCATCATTACTAAGAATATCACTGGCCTGTTTCTGGGACTGAATTCAGGTCTTTCCCATTGGAATTCTTCATTAGTTTGATCTTGCAACTTCAAAACCTATTACCTTGATTCATTCCTCAAAATAAAAAATAGTGTAACCCTTACCATATCCCCAGGTTTAAGTCCTCAGTTCCCTTAGTTCTGAGAGACTGGCTGAACTCCAAATTTGACCCATGCTTTTTCCTCTCAGATTCTGTTTATGACTCTTATTTTCCTGCTGTACCAGCCATAGCCCTTTCCAACTCCCTCCTTTTCTCTGTTCTGTCTACTAACACCAACAGGTCAAGGGCCATTCATCAGTTTGAAAATAACCTAATATCCTCTGCTCAATCCACGGGTACTAGGCAACAGCAAGTAGTCAGAAAGTCTGGGTTCTATCTTTGACCTTGCTACTTAGCTATGTGATCAAGAGTAAATTCTTTAGCTTCTCAGAGTTTTGGTTTATTCAGTCTTAAACTGGGGAGGATAGACTTTCTAAAGAAATAAAGACTACATGAGAAGATGTGTAGATGGCTTAGCTCACTGTCTAACACAGATAATTTTAAAAAAAAGTATTTCTTCTTCTTCTTATTGTATCATTGAGCTAAACTTCCCTCCTTCATCTTTGTAGTTCCCCTTGGATCCTTTATTCCAAGTACTTTGAAGACCCAGAGCTTCTTGATCCACCTGTCTTTTACTCATTATTTGCCCAAGAATGAGCAAATTTTGTTCAGTGAAGGCCAGGGAAGAAACCGGCCTAACATTCCAGCTCATTGACTGTGACTTGTGACTTACTGGCTCATTTCTCAGCTGATAGGCACTGTCCCCATTCTTCCTAGGCTCCCACTCATCCTATGGATTCCTTGACCAATCTGGCCCACTTCCCATAGTCCCTTTAAATCTACTCTGAATTCTGGGAGGTATATCCCGGTATGCTTTTCCAGATTAAGACTTCCTTGGATCCCCACTATTATTTAGACTTTATTTCCAACTGAGGTCCTTCTTTTGCTACTGTTGCTACAGTTTCCCCAGCACTCCGGAGTGAAGCTACATTCCTTCTTGTTAAAGCTGGGTCTCTTCCAGCTTGCTGCTTGGCTTGCACTGCCCAGGAATGAACTCTTAACTCTGTGCTGGGAGCTAGTGTTGATGGTGACAGAACACACACAAAACCAAGAGTGGAAATCCACAGAGACAGATTGTTTAGCTGCTGCATTAATGAAAACAAATCATCCAGTTTGGCAGAATGCCATCTTTTATACTGAGGAAACATGTTTTCTACTCTAATGTATTTGAATTCATTATTTTTTTTCCGTGTATATGTTATGACTTTTAAGACATTCTTTGGGAAACATATAGATAACTTTGTTTTTTTACCTTGAATCAGTGTGTTCCACTAAATAACCATGTGCTGAATTTGCAACCAAAGAGAAGTTCTGAGAAATTCAAGTACAAGTTAACCATTGAAGAACATAAATGCATGAAATGGAGGGGATATACTTCAACACAGAGCCAACACAATTTCAGTGTTATTTAAAATGAGTTGAGGTTTCCGTTCCTGCTGTTGCTGTTGTCTACTTATATTAGCTGAGATTTCTTCTGGACTCATTAGCAATGCCTGCCACGATCTTCTTAATAAAAGATGCAGAAACAAATTTATCATAACATTTCATACTCATAAGTTTCCAACTAATTACAAAGAACTAATCTATTAAAAATCGAAAAGTGCTATTGGTAGCAATAATTCTTCTGAATGATTGTCCCACCTTCATAAACTCATCCTCCATAACTGATGCACTTTCAAATAAACACTTTTTTTAAGTTAATCTGTAGGAAGTTAAGAAGCTATATTTAAAATAAGACCTAAGATATCCATATGCCACAGTAGGGAACTTTAATCCTAACACGTATGCTTTTAAAAAATTGTAGTCATGCCATGAATATCTCCTAGTAAGTTACATCCTAGCATAAATCACAGTTCACCAAAATTATCTCTCCTGAGTGATAGTATCTATAAGGAAATGATTATTTTTCTGTCCACCACCAAATTGTTTACCTCTTAACTTTTAGTATCTACTTAGAGTCCAATGCTTTTGATTTAAGCATTTCACATTCTCTAAAAGAATTAACTTTCATGGAATTCTTAAGCACCTGGTCATGCTCAGACTCCCTAGCCATGTGTAACTTCTTGTTAAAAAAACATGATTAACCAGTATCTGTTTAAATAGATTTCAAAAAACACACAAAACGAAACAAAATTCACAACCTGAGGTATAGAAAAGTAGAATCTGTCTCCTTAAATGGCAACTATAAGAAGGTTTAGAACTCTAAAAAGTGTCCTGTGCCTCAGGTAAAAAGCAAATCAAACTTAAAGGAAGTTATTTTCATCTGAATGCAAGGATGTTGACAAAGTAAATCTTTCAATCTTGTAGAACACAGCCAAATTGGAAGCTAATTTACTGCTGGCTGATGTCAGAAGCAATCTCACTTGTCCACCACAGAAGCCACACAAAGACCATTATTCATAAGTGAACTACCTTGATAAGAAGCCTTCCTCAGAGCATAATTAGGAAATACAATGGCCAGAACCAGAGCTGAAGTTTTAATAAAAAAAGACAGTAAATTCTCTTTATAACTTTCATGACATAAAAGTAAAATATAACACAAAAGGTCAGATGATTCCAAACTGATGTCACCTCAAAGTAGCTAAAAATAGCAAATTCTTTTTGTACACTGAAAAAAAGTGACAGTGTATTCCAAATACAGTTTATAGAGATCCCAAATGGAATCCTACTTTTAATCCACTGATTCAGTCAGTAATTACTACACAGAACATTACCAAATATTTTTTTTCCAGAATATTGATAGACATTTGTGATTTTGGTTTGGTAAAATCTCAAAGGAAAAGTAGTATTCACTGAGTCCTGAATTTTGGTCTGGCTCTCACGAAAGTTACATTAATAGTTTTTGAGTTTTGGAAAGTACTATGATTCCAGTACTCATTTCTCAATGACAGGAATCAGATAATCTGTATTCAGTATGCATACAGCTTAATTCAGAGCATTTCTTTTGGTTCTGAAATCCAAAACATTTTCCTAAGTGTTTTCATGTTCAGACTTCTATCTATTTTCCCTTCCTGTGGTTCACAGATCCTGAAGTTTAAGAAACATAGGAAATATACTCAAAATTTTAATAAGACTGATTTTTAAACTGATACTCCACATGGATCTTTTACATGGACTTGCTCATTTTATAGTCACTGACAGAATTCTGATGTTAATTCTGATCTTCAGTTCTTCCTAGACATTGAGAAGTTATTGAGTTTTTACTTACTTTTTATGTTATGACAATAGCTATCATGCAGACTTTTAAACTGTTTGTATTGACTATTTTGCTTATTAAGAATCCATTTGGAATTTTAAAACTTCACAGAATGAATTAGTTATATAACCCAATTCAAAAGATATAACCTGAGGGCGCCTGAGTGACTCAGTGGGGTAAATCCTCTGCCTTCGGCTCAGGTCATGATTCGGCTCAGGGTCCTGGGATCGAGGCCCACATTGGGCTCTCTGCTCAGCAGGGAGCCTGCTTCCTCCTCTCTCCTCTCTCTCTGCCTGCCTCTCTGCCTACTTGTAATCTCTCTCTGTGTCAAATGAATAAATAAAATCTTAAAAAAAAAAAGATATAACCTGATATAAGGACAATGTTTCTTAAAAGTAATTTTACAATTCAGACACCTGGGTTGACATCCTGGTTTTTTAACCTCCTGGGAGTGTAATCTTGGACAATTGATGGAGGGAGGACATTATTTGTCTAAAGCACTCTTAGTATTCTTAGAATCCCTAACTCACTCTAAATTAAACTCAAGCTTTTAAAAAACAGTGTTTTGCTATTTAGAGGAACTGACTACTCTAGGTAACTCCCAGACCTGGACCCATTCATGACGCCATACCTACCTTTATGTATTTTCCTTTGTATCCTGTTTCTCTGAGGAACAAATAAAAGGATTGGGCTAATAGCTAGATTTCCAGCATTAAAAAGATGTTTATCACAATGCAGCTCTCTTGAACACAAATTACAATTGGACAGCCCTAAATATCTGCTGCATATTGAATGCAAAATGGGACTAACCCCAAGAAGCAAGACTAAAAGAAATCCTTTCAAGTTTTCCCTTGATACACCAGAAATCTGGCCCCATCCATAGGTAGCTAGAGAATTGCTCAGCAGAGCATCCTGGCATGTAGCCATGAAGCATGGAATGACTCTCTTTGATCTGGGGATTTTGCCAGAACTGTGAGCCTGACAGTTCAAGTTGTTCATTGGACAATAGTTATTGATGGTCATCAAAGGATCATCAGTACTTATTCACATAAGAAGGCCCATACTGTGCTGCTCTTTAAACTCACATCCATAGATCACAGTCAGAGCAGTCCTCAGAAAATAAGTTCATGATAGAGTTAAAGCACAAATTATTAGGTAAAAAATTGGAAGTGTCAACATAGACACGATTTGCTTATTTTATAATTATTGAGAGATTACCTGGGTTATTATGTTCTGATATGGATAAATTCATTAACTTTGGAGATTTCCAACCTAGGAAATCCTGACAAGGGTTGATATTTGGGAGTCAGCTAGACAGGTAGGAATTATGATACTATATAAACAAATACACGTCATTTTACATTTGTCCAAACCCATAAGATGTACAACACCAAGAGATACTCTTAAAAATGGCACAACCAGTTATTGCGAGAGTATCAGTCTGGTTTCCCCTCTCAGGAAAAGGACTAAGAATGTATGCCAGTTATTTAAGGTAGAACAAATTACTCCTAAAATTAATTTCTTAAAATAACGATTTTATTATGATTGTGGACATTGTGAGTGATGAATTTAAACAAGGCAAGCAAGATGGCTCATGATGTGAGGGGACCCATCTTGGAAGCCCATTCCTAGGGGATAACTAGATGGATTGGTATGAGAATATTCTGTGGTATCTTCACTCACATGTAATATGGGTGACACTGGTTTCAGCTAGAACCTTAGTTGAGGCTGTCAACTGGAACATTTTCTTGTGGCTATTTGGTCTGGATGCCCTCACAGCATGTTGACTTTGAGGTATTCACACTCCTTACTTGGGAGCCCAACATTCAAACAATGAGTGTCCCAGAGAACAATGGGAAAGCTGTACCACTCCTTCTGATGACATCAAGAGTCATGCAGTATCAATTTCACTGAATTCTGTTGTCACAATTCGTCACAAGTGTGCCCAGATTTAAGGGGATGGGGGTATAAACACTGTCTTTCTGTGATAAGAGTGTCATAAAATGTGTACCTGTTTATTGAAACCACACAAACAGATCCAACAAGGGCTCAAGGCTGGGACATGACCAGGGATTTTAGGGCAGATCCCAACCAGCATAAGCAAAAGCAAAGCAGAAAAAAAAAAGAAACTGCTCTGTAAAAGACGATGTCAAAAGAATAAGAAGACAAGCCACAGACTGGGAGAAAATACTGGCAAAAACACATTTTACAAAGAACAACTTTCCAAAATATACAAAGAACTCCTAAAACTTAATAATAAAACAAACAACTTGATTAGAAATGGTCTAAAGACCTAAACAAACACCTCACAAAAGAAGACATACAGTGGCAAATAATCACACAAAGAGATGCTATACATCATAGGTCATCAGGAAAATGCAAATTAAAACAACCACGAGATACCACTACATGGTTTTAGAATGGCCAAATCTAAAACACTGACAACACCAAATGCTGACAAGACGGAGCAACAGAAACATTTGTTCATGGCTGGTGGAAATGTAAAATGGTACAGCTACTTTGGAAGACAGTTTGACAGATTCTTACAAATCAAAACATATCTTTACCATATGATCTAACAATTAAGTTCCTTGGTATTTACCCAGAGGAGTTGAAAACACATCCACACAAGAACCTGCACATGGATGTTTGTAGCTTCCCAAGAACCAGAACTTGGATCTAACCAAGATGTCCTTCAGCAGAGGAATGGATAAACAAACTGTAGTACATCCAGATAATGGAATATTATTCAGCACTAAAAAGAAATAGACTATCAAATTTAAATACATAATACTAGTGAAAGAAGTCAACCTGAAATGGGCTACATATTGTACATACATACTATACAATATTCTGCAAAAGACAAAATTGTGGACATAGTAGAAGAACAGTGGTTGCCATGGGCTGTGAGGGAGAGGAGGATGAACAGGTGGGGTGCAGAGATTTTTAGGGTAGTGAAACTATTCTGTATGATACTGTATAAACAAATACACGTCATTTTACATTTGTCCAAACCCATAAGATGTACACCACCAAGAGTGACCCTAATGTAAACTATGGACTTTGGGTGATTATGACATGCCAATGGAACTTTATCAATGGTAACCAATGTATGACAAAGGGAATGAAAAATCCAATTTACATATTTAATCAACAAATGCTGATAAAATACCTACTATGTTTCTGAAAAATATGAGAAACAGAATCAACAAGGTCCCTGTTATTAAGAATCTCACATTTTAAGAACACATACAATAAATCAAATTTCAGATATGTTAGATGATTAGAATTTGTGATTAGTAAGAAAGATATAACCTGGTTGGATACTTATCTTTTAAGAATTATACTATATAGATAGACAGTTTCTACTTCCAGGCAGTCAGGAATAAGAACACTAGAATATATTATAATCTAAAACAAAAGAAATAGACCAGATAAGTGAAACAATGACTTTCAAGATGCTGATATCAGTTAATGAAAAACAGAGATATTTGAGAGCCAGGAAATAAAACAATGTGAGATCTATTACTGTATCTGTATGCTATCTTTTTTTTTTTTTTAAGTAAACTCTACATCCAGGGGCTTGAACTCACAAACCTGAACTCAAGGCCTGAGCTGAGAATGAGAGTCAGACACTTAACTTGCTGAGCCATCCATGCACCCCATTCTGCAAACTATCTTGAAGGATCTTCTAAACTAGTGGAGGGAACTGAGATAAGGCCTGAGCAGACTGAGTTGGGGGCATAGAGTTCTAGGCAGACCAATGTAAATAGACTTCACATGAAGAATACTAGAGAGTAGAGATCTGCATCGAGCGTTCACACAAGTCTAAAAATGCTGTCTGTTTCAACCAGGAATTCTGGAGGAAGCCTCATTTTTCATAAAGCTTTATGTAGGGAACTCACAAAACTCCTAGATCAGTAGTGAAAAATAATTAGCCCCAAAGTGTTGCTTGGGCCCTGCCTAACAAATTCTAAAATCAATAACAAAACTATCAACCTATTTCCAAGTAATTTGCTTGCATCCCAGAATGGTGCTCAGTATCTATTTTTTTTAAGATTTTATTTATTTATTTGACAGAGAAAGAGAGAGATCACAAGTAGGCTGAGAGGCAGGCAGAGAGAGAGGAGGAAGCAGGCTCCTTGCCTAGCAGGGAGCCCGATGCGGGGCTTGATCCCAGGACCCTGAGACCATGACCTGAGCCGAAGGCAGAGGCTTTAACCCACTGAGCCACCCAGGTGCCCCTCAGTATCTATTTATCAGTATGCAACATATCATGCCCAACAAAATAAAATTCATAAATTCTGTTATTTGATCAGAGATTACCACACTTGCAAAGAAACAAGAAAATGCATCCCACAATTGAAAGAAAAGGATTCAACCCCTTGGGCAAAGAATAAAAATAAAATTAAAAAAAAAAAAGAAAGAAAAGGATTCAGTTGATCAAAATTGATTCAGAACTGGCATAGATGTTATAATTAGCAGGCAAAAAATGATTATCATTATTGCATTCTATCTGTTCGAAAGTTAAGTAGGAACATAGGAAATTTTTTAAAGGTGTACATTATATTTTCAGATGTGACAACAATAGTATGTAACATGGAAAATACTTTAGATAGGATTACATCCCAATTAGACATGGTAGAAGAAGAGATTATTTCAAAATGAAACACAGAAAAGAGAATTAAGATAAACGAAAAGTACATCAGCAATCTATCAGATATGTTCAGACATAATATATGTGTAATTGGTGCCCTTAAATGAAAGGATAGAGAAAAAAATGCAAGAAAGAATGGTCAAAATTTTTCCAAATTTGATGAAAATTATAACTCACTGATCCAAGAAACACAAAAGACTTCAAGTGCAAAAAAGATGAAGAAAATTACTCCATGATGCATCATAAGCAAAATGCTCAAAAACTGTAATAAAAAGAGAAAAATCTTAAAATCAGACAGAGGAAAAAAGATGCAATATATACAGGAACAAGTAAATTAAAACAGATTTTTCATTGGAAAAATAAAAGCAAGAAGGCAGTGGAGAAAAATCTTTAAACTTCTAGAAGAAAACAAACTTATAAATGTAAGACTTTATAAACACCAAAAATAGTCTTCTGAAGAAAGAGGGCAAAATAAAGAATTTATCATATATTTAAAAACTGATAGAATTTATCACCAGCAGAACTGTACTATATGAAAAAATTAAGGAAGTTTTTCAGGCACAAGAAAAATTATAACATGAAAAATAGATCTACACAATAGATTGATGAGCATCAGAGATGCCAACTACATAGGTATATGTGTAAGATTTTTTTCTTATTACATATTATTTCTAATAGTTACACTATTTTAAAAGTGTGGGTTTATAACATACATATAAGTAAGTGAATTGACTGAAAATAGCATAGAAGATTGGAAGGAGAGAAATGGAAGTGTAGTATATTATTGTTTTACATGTGAGACAGGCATGATTGCATTTGAAGGGAGAACACTAAAGATAAGTACTCTCCACCTTAAAGCGACTACCATTTTTTTTCAAATTTTAGACAGTAAGTAAAAAAAAGGATAAAACGGAATCATAAGAAATATTCTATTTATCCAAAATATGCAAAAAAATATTGAGAGAGAGAGAAAATGTCTCCCCTTAGGCTTTTTTTAAAAATATTTTATTTATTTATTTGATATACAGAGAGAGAGAGATCACAAGTAGGCAGAGAGGCAGGCAGAGAGAGAGAGAGGAGGAAGCAGGCTCCCTGCAGAGCAGAGAGCCCGATGCAGGCCTCGATCCCAGGACCCTGAGATCATGACCTGAGCCGAAAGCAGAGGCTTTAACCCACTGAGCCACCCAGGCACCCTCCCCTTAGGCTTTAAAATTTTAAAATAAGTAAAGAGGTGAACTTACACGTAGCATGCGATCCAGCCATTCTACTCCTAATATTTACCCAAGAGCAAAGAAAGCTTATATCCATAAAAAACTCCAAAAAATGTTTATAGCAGTTTAATTTGCAATAGCCCAAACTTGGAAACCACCTAAGTTGTCCATCCTCAAGATGATGGGTAGGGCATTTGCAGTATATCCACATAGTAGAAAACTGCTCAGGATAAAAAGAAATGACATGTGGGGCACCTGGGTAACTCAGTAAGCATCAGACTATTGTTTTCAAATTAGGTCATGATCTCAGGGTGGTGAGATTGACTCCACCTCTAGCTCTGGACTGGGCATGGAGCCTGCTTAAGATCTCTCTCCCTTTCCTTCTGCCCCTCCTCCTACCTTACACACTCACTGAAAACAAAACAAAACAAAGACAAAAACAAAAACAAAACAAAACAACTAATGCCATGCAGCAACATGGATGAATCTCAAAACAAGCTGAACAGAAAGAATTATGCTTGAATATGCTTCCATTTATAGGATACTTAAACATCCAATCAAATCTATAGTGACATAAAGCAGAGCAGTGGTTGCCAGAAGAAGGTAGAAAGAGGTGGGGGAAAAAGGCTGCATTATAAACTTTTGGTGGTGATGGACAAATTTATTACCTTGATTCTGTTGATGGTTTCATAGGTGTGTGCATAGGTCAAAACTTATCAAATTGTACAACTTAAATATGTGCAGTTTATTGTATGCCAAAAATCATCCTATATAGAGAGTAATTTAAAATGATATGAGATTGTCAAGACAGAAAATACAATAAATGCAAAAAAGCTGTAAGACTGAGCTATAAGATCCTCAATATTTAAATATCATGTAATAAAAGACAAGCTTGCAAGTATTCCCTTGAAGAAGCCACAGGAGGGTGAGAAGGAGGAAGCGGTCAGAGCTGTTAGATTCAGCTGAGAAGTCAAGCACAATAAGAATTTGTTATTCCACTGGATTTGGATTAATGGAGAACTTTTGAAGGCTTTGGTAATATCTGCTTTGTTGGAACCAGGTGGATAGAAGGCACAGTGGAATGGAATGAGGAAGAAGTCCGTGGTGAGTAACTTGTGACAATGAAATAAACAAATTGTGACAGCAAAATAAACAAGTTTTTCAGCAAGATAGCTGTGGAAGGCAACAAGAGTAACTGGAGAAGGATGTGGGAGTGGTGTGTATGTGTGTTTGTGTTAAGATGGGATTATTTTTCAGTATGTTAAAATGTTGAATAAAGGTTCTATAAGAGAAAAAAAAAAGAGGGAAGTATTTTCAGTATGTTAAAATGTTGAATAAAGGTTCTATAAGAGAAAAAAAAAAAGAGGGAAGTAGATAGGTAGAGTATCAGTTCCTCCAAAAGTGGATGGAAGAAGACCCAAAACATAGTGTGATGGATGGTCCATGTAGTAGGACTTCTATTTACCCGGAGAGGGTTATTCTCTCTTTGCACAGTTCCTGGCACATTTCCAGATTTCAACAAATATTTGTAGATAAATGAATAAAAAATGCAGAAAAATATTTTTAATTCCCCATACTCCATTTACCCAATCACCAAAATGTTACATAAAAGCTTATTACACCTGACCTCTCACATTAACTTTGCCAATGTGTAATTATACCATCATTATTTTTTCAATCTAGTATATTTTATATTAATAAAGACTTCAAAAATATTGAGGGGAATGTCAGATTTACATTTTGTATTTATTAGTAATCTTGACTATGAACTTGCTGGCAGGATGGGCATAGGATTTGGATCCAAAATAACATATTTTTTAGAGGCCAACAGAATTACATTAAAAGGACAAAACTTCCCATGTCACTCTCCATGAGTTCAGATATTTGGTCCTATTCCAATCTTGATGCAGAAGATGAAACAGGAATGAGAAATTGTGGGAGTCTGGTTGGTTTTCTTGTTTGTTTTAGGTTTGTTGGTTTGGGGGAGGCTGTCATCAAAACTTTAAACTCATTTGGACTTCTATTTGCAACAATTATTCAAATTACTTCAACAACTTACCCATTGTGTTCATAGCTCTATGGAAATGACTAAGTCAAGTTTCATCTCAAAGAATAAACAAATAAGGGATTAAATCTAGGCACAAAATTAATGTGTTAAGCACTTTCACCAGAGTTACAAAGTACTCTGAAAGGAGAGAAACCACCAAGGCTAGATTTACATAGAGGGGATGCTTTCAGAGGTGCCTTAGAAAATGACTTACACTTAGTTCCTTCTTGTACACTACTTTGAATTGGAATTTGGGGCCTCTACTTTTTTTAACCAAAAAGTAACCTTGTGTTCCTGGACAAATTACTTCCTATCTCAGATTTCTCTGGAACCTGACAATGGAGTGCTAACTACTTGGGATCAGCATTGAGAGGATTGCATACAAAATGAAAAGTACTCAGCATTTCACACACAGTGAGTGCTCAGGAGCAATGCTCAGAGTCTTCAGAGAGCTCCATATTATCGTGCCTAAGCATGACAAAGAAACAAAAAATATTAAAGACGAGTTCAGTTATTCAGTTGGATAGTGCAGTCATAAAGGGGAGTTAATGAAAATGTGGTCCCTAAGTGATCTGCCAACTATTTATGGTCCCCAGGGGTTGGGCATTTTTCTCCAGTGCTCAAACACACAGAGTTTTAACTTCAAAGGAAAATTTAGTTTATCTGAAAGAATGGTTCCAACTTTGGGAAGTCATCTGTTTAGGTCACTTGGATTCACTTTGTACAGTAATTTTGATACCTGTCATTCATTCACCAGTTTGCTATTTTTGTGACTGCTAAGGACGTTTAGATACGAACTGGGAAATATATACTTTGCACTTAATATGATCCATTAATTGTATATAAGCCTCATTTTCAAAAACTCTTAGTGATTTTTTTTTTCTTCTCTTTTGGCCCTGTTCATGTAGTGGCAATTGCTACTGGCCAAAAATATAGGAGATCCAGTTGTAATAAAAAGGT
Source organism: Ailurus styani (assembly GCA_002007465.1). NCBI lineage: Eukaryota > Metazoa > Chordata > Mammalia > Carnivora > Ailuridae > Ailurus > Ailurus styani. The sequence continues at coordinate 2,161,784 of LNAC01000233.1, forward strand.
CTTTATGATGAGCTGTGCACACTAGGCTGGACAAATATTGTGAGATTCCTTCTTACCATAAAGACATTGAGAACATTGTCCTAAGCAAACAGGGCACAGTCATTTTTAAATTTTTATTTTTGGCATAGGACCTTCTAAACTAGGCTGATTTAGATTTTTTTAGATTATAAATCTTCTCTGACTTTTCTAAACAACACAAGCTCAGTGTGTGCTATTAGTGGCTTGTATTTTTTTTTCAAAATTTTCATTAATTTACTACCAAAATAAGTTCAGAAATTGTGTTCTTCTGCAAGCCGTATCTTGACTTAAAGATGAATATGTTATGATAAATAAAATAAAAACTTAACACTTGGAATCTGAAATCTGAAGAATGTAGAGAAAATGTTAACTAACCCACCTAAGAAAAAATACTTGAAATAAAAAACATCTGAATTTGCTAGAAGGTTGTTACTTATAACAAAAACTATTTCAGATTTAAAATGATAACTGCTTTCTAAAAATAATAACAGAAAAAGCTAGAGGTCTCAACTTGAAGACTTGAAACACTTTGATGAAACACTCAGCCTTGTTCTAAGCCAGGAGAAAATATAGTAATTTTATGTGTGTTGAGAAATGAGCATTAAGTTGAACATGTTTAAATAGTCAAATTATTTCTGATTAATAGGTATTTATTTGCAAGAAAGTATTTCTGTCCCTAAATAAATAGCCTCTTATAAATTATACAAAACCTTAAAAATGTAATAATTAAAAACCACATTGTTGATGTTTCCTATCCAAAGAGATGAGAAGATAATTGTATCTGCAACATTTCATTAATACCTAGTTCTGTGTTTCCCTCAAGATAAACAGAGACACCATGCTGTTGCCTGTCAAAGACCATTAGGATGAACAACCACTTACCTAAAAGGATATCAAGATTTTGAGAGAATCATGCTGTCTCAGTGACATAAAAACAAATAAGTAAGTTAAAATTTTTTTCTTAGAAGCGCAAGAATTAAAAAAATATATCTATATATACATGTATGCATATATACTTTATATATATTTATTTATAAATATTTTTAAAATTGTGTGCATATATATATGCAGTTGACCCTTGAACAACATGGGTTTGAACTGCATGGGTCCACCCATACATGCTTTTTTTTTTACCCTGTAAATACAACCTGATACTGTAAATGTATTTTCTCTTCTCTATGATTTTCTTAATAACATTTTTCCCTAGCTTACTTTATTATTAAAGTACATAATACATTGCATATAGAAAATATGTGTTAATCAATGTTTATGCTATCAGCAAGGCTTCTGGTCAACAGTAGGGCATTAGTAGTTAAGTTTTGGGGGACTCAAAGTTTATATAAGGATTTTTGATTCTGCAGGGGTAGGGGAGGGTTGATGCTACTAACCTTTGCATTATTCCAGGGTCAGTTGTATATTACGTATATACATATATATTATATATACATAATTTTCTTTAAGCAAAATGCCCTACAATAGACTTAAAAATCTGTCTAAGTGGCTCATAGCTGTCCCATTTCTCCTTTGATTAACTGGAGTGGGGAGAAATGGTAAGCACTTTTGGCTATTAAGTTGACTTCCCAAAGGGTCTTTCTGAATGTAAATGAGAATAAGTTCCATATCTTTGCCCTAATATCAATTTTGCACATGTCTGGAAAATATGACCTTGTAACACATGATATATAAACAATATAATAAATCATTTATTTTAGACATAAGTGAAATTTAAGAATCATGAAATCTAATCTAATTTTATAGATAAAAAACTAAGATGCTAAAGTAGTTAGTAGCTCGCTATGGTTATACCAGCAATTAATAGAAAAGGCCAGAGTTCAAACACTTAATTTAAAGTTCTTTTTCTCCATGCATTATTTTTGTTGTTGTTCTTTATCTATAAGGATTTACACTTCAGAAGAGCATCTGATAAGCAGGATCCTCCACTCCTAATAGAAGTTCTCACAGCTCCTCCTTTTTCCAAGAAAAAGTAGAAATCAAACTTTCATAAGACATAATGCCAGAATCTAGGAAGAACAGACATTAGTTATAATATGTGCAAAACTAGACTGAGAAAGAAAACCTTCAGTTGCCATTTATGGTATATCTTAGATATACTGAAAAAATGATAAGGCTTCTTTCATCCTCATACCTTTGTTTCCTTCATAAGGGATTCTACTAATTAGAAAACTAAGTAACCAGCCTTTTTGTTCTCAAGCATAGTACTGTTGAAACAAGCATAGTACTGTTGCTTACCCTTTTCCTGCCTTTTCCACAACTAAACACCCAACTAACCTACATCTTCAAAGACACTACCAATTGTATAAAACTGAATAGAACGTATAGAGAATACAAGGTTATGGTCAGTATATTCTGTAAGAAGTTATCTTACAGGTAAACCACTGTGAAAATAAAAAAAAAATAACATAGACTTAGCATTAGTATTGGGTGGGTATGATAGCTTTTCATGTTCCAAATGAACACTTACCTGTTAGAACTGACTTCCAGTGGATGAATTCTTGCCCAAACTGAGACTTAGGCCATGAACTATGGCCTGTCAATCTGACATCTACCATAAATCTACAATCAAATAAGTGACAGAGGATGGATACAGTGCAATCCAATTACAGGTTAACCTTTTTCATATTTTGCTCCATTTGAGTATAAGCACAGAAGAAAAAGCAAGGTGACATCGATAAATAAATTTTGTAAAACAAAAGACAAGGAGCAGGACTCAGAAGTCTCATAGGAAAGCTATACCTTTGAAAATGATCTGCTACAGAGTGAAAAAAATAAATGTCAAAATCTTTTATGATCCTTTATAGATGAAAAAAGCATTGTAGAAATATGAGTGCACAAGTATAAAAAAAGGGTAAGAAAGATTGAAAGGGGGATGGAAGACATGAAAAAATATGGGACAGGAATGAACAAAATTGATATCCATGCTTAAAGAGATACACAACATAACAGATGGTGCAAAAAATTGAAACTGTATTATAGAAGACAAATTTTAGTCCTTTCAGATTTTAAATAAAACAAATGAAATTGCATTTTGAAACTATAGTATTATGCTACATAAAATCTCCATGAATACATAAAAGAAAAACTTGTGCCACTTAATATTCCCAAGAACAGTACTGTAAAGCTAAAAATTAATAACAAGGTTTAAGCAAAAAACAAATCCAACTATATGGAAAATAAATCCAATCACCTAGGGGAAGGCTAAAAAAACATATGTCAACATTTGTGAAAAAAGTCAAAATTGTAACATAGAAAATGATTATAATTAGAACTACCTATCAAGCTTAAGAAATTCAACCAAAGCTTTATTTAGAGGAAAATTCATAGGCTTGAATGAATTTCATTTACAACTTAATATGTCAGGTAAAGAACAATTAAATTCACCTGGGGAAAATTAACAGAAATGAATCAGAGAAACACATTCTAGTGAAAAGTCTAATAATTCCTTTATTCTAATATCTGTCTAAATATTTCCCAAATGTAATATTATTTTTTAAATAGTGGAGAATGCTGTAATATCAGAAATTACAATATCCTAGAAACTGATCTTATAAATGGAAAGAAGATTCTTTTCCTTCCAGTTGAGAATTAACCACCACACTATAGCCTGCATGGGACTCTAATCTCTCACCAGTAAGGGTTACATCTATTACACTGACTTACATGTTGTGTCCATTTGTGATCTCACGGAAACCCTAATTCACACCTCACTGGCATGAACTTTCCTAAAAATCTACAAGCTGATATCTACTGGTGGGAGAACATTATTTGGCTAAAATAATTTCTTATCACTAACCAAACACATGATTAGCTCTTTCACGCAAAAATATAAGTTACTTTTTAAAGTACTAGACTAGGGGATGTTTTGTTTTATGACAGGTCAGGAGGTACTCCAAGGCATTATAGAAGGGTTCAAATATTTCTTTTTAGGAGCTACAAGTTGCCTGAAATAACGTGTTAAATGCTATTGGCCCATAACTCGTGCCTTAACTGAGTCATGATGTTTAATTCATTCATTATTTAATTCTTTCTTTTTTCTTTCTTTCTTTCTTTGTTTTCTTTCTCCACCCTCCCTCCCTCCCTCCCTCCCTTCCTTCCTTCCTTCCTTCCTTCCATTTTCTTTGCAAATGACATATCTGATAAAGTGTTAGTATCCAAAATATATAAAGAATTGATGCAACTCAACACCCAAAAAACAAATAATATAACTAAAAATTGGGAAGAATAGGGCGCCTGGGTGGCTCAGTGGGTTAAAGCCGCTGCCTTCGGCTCAGGTCATGATCCCAGGGTCCTGGGATCGAGGCCCACATTGGGATCTCTGCTCAGCAGGGATCCTGCTTCCTCCTCTCTCCTCTCTCTCTGCCTGCCTCTCTGCCTACTTGTAATCTCACTCTCTGTGTCAAATAAATAAATAAAATCTTTTTAAAAAAAATTGGGAAGAATATATGAACAGACATTTCTTCAAGAAGAAATGTAGATGGCCAACAGACACATAAAAAGATGCTCAAAATCACTCATCATCAGGAAAATTCAGATCAAAACTACAATGAGATATCACCTTACATGCATCAGAATGGCTACAATAAAAAACACAAAAAATAAGTGTTGGAAAGGATGAGAAGAAATAGGGGCCCTCTTGCACTGTTGGTGGAAATGCAAATGGGTACAGCCACTCTGGAAGACACTATGGAATTTCCTCAAAAATTTAAAAATGGAACTACCCTATGATCCAGCAATCACACTACTGAGTGTGTACCCCCAAAATCCAAAACCCCAACTCAAAGGGTTACATGCCTCCCTATGTTTATTGTAGCATTATTTACAATAACCGAATTATGAAAGCAGCCCAAGTTTCCATCAATAGATGAATGGTAAAGAAAATGTGATATATGTATGATATATATATACACATATGTGTGTGTATGTATATGTGTGTGTGTGTGTGTGTATATATATATATATAATGGAATATTATTCATCCATAAAAAAAGAATGAAATCTTGCCATTTACAAGAACATGGATGGATCTAGAGAGTATAATGCTAAGTAAAATAAGCCAGTCAGAGAAAGACAAATATCATATGGTTTCACTCATATATGGAATTTAAGAACAAAACAACCAAGTCAAGGGGAAAACGGAGAGAAGGATAAACCAAGAAATAGACTCTTAGCTATAGAGAATGACCTGATAGTTACCAGACAGCAGGTGGGTGGGGGGGTTGGGTGACATAAGGATGAGAATTAAAGAGTGTACTTATGATGAGTGCTCAGTCATGTGTAGAATTGTTGAATCGCTATGTTGTACACCTGAAACTAATATAACACTATATGTTATTTATATTGGAATTGAAATAAAAACTAAATTAAAAAAACAACATCATAGTATATTTGAAAAAAAAAATCTTAAAAAAAAAGAAAGAAAAAGTAAAGGCCAATTGTGGATGGATTTTCATCTACCAAAGGACAACATATGGTTTCTTAGAGTAGTTAGGCTATTCTAGTTCCCAATAGTCCTATAGGTTCTTTCCATGAGGTTTTGGAATATATTATGTAAATTAAAGTTAATCTCCAAATTGGCACAATTCATTACTCACATTTATGTCTAACATATGTTAGAAAAATTGTCTAAGTAAAGTTGATGAAAATGTGGGCATTTTACCAGATGAAGGTAATGCCGATAGGTCTTAATTTACCTGGATACTACCCATATGTTTTGTAAATGTCATGTTCTACTCAATAAAAAAATTAAATCGATTTCAAATTGTATATGGTTCTATAATAGGTTGGCATTCTTTTTCTCTGGAACACACACTATATAATAAAAAAATCATATATAAACTTTTTAGTACTGGAGAATAAGGAATTTATATCACATTCCCTTTTATCCATCAAGCCAATCAGAAAGCTGAAACAAATAATAATTTGAAAACAATACAGCTGATGTGATAGAACTTGCACAATGAGATAAAATAGCTTTAAAGTTATACTATCAATATTTTAATGAATATATTATTACTTATTCTTTGCCAGCCAAGGAAATCTCTTATTCATTTAAAAATATCCTTTTCCCGAGATCTTAAACTTGTCTGAAAATATATTTTTAATCTTAAATACATTTATCTAAATGTATCATTTATCTTTCTCTCTCCCTGATACTGCTACATATATCCCCAACTACATTTCTACCATTTTTTGCATGAAAGTGTTACCTGAAACATAGTTGTTCTGTCAATAGTTAACACCCAATAAAAGATGGAATAATCTTAACATCCCAAGCTCTTGACTCACAATTAGTCTATAAGTAGGCACAAAGCATAAATTGAGCAACATCCTCTACTAATAGGTTTTCTTTTTGAACCACAGACATCATCATGCCTTTCTTAATATGATTCTCTCTCTCTCTCCCCTCACACACAGAAGAGACTATGTGTGGACACAAAGAAAAGATGACCATCTTCAAGACAGGAAGAAAATTCTCAGCAGAAATGAACTCTAGTTGCACCTTGATCTTGGACTTTGACCCTCCAGATTGTGAGAAAATAAATTCCTGTTGTTTAAGCACCTAATCTGTGGTATTTTGTTATGACAACTGGAGCAGACTAATACAGTATTCTTTTTCTTAAAGAAAGATACCCAAATTGTGTAAACTTAAAGTCCTACAAAACTTGGATCTGGCCTTTAGAGTGAAGGGGTTCAGAACAAGTGCCCCTAAGTGTGCCACTTTGGTATGCAGACTATTTTGAGCTGAATGCAATCAAGGTCCAGAAGGCTCGAGAGAAATTTTGCTCCTTCCTTAACTACTAATTTAAATTGGGGGGGGTCTTTCTCAGAATGAGAGTTTTTTTCAGAGATACATTTGATCTGAGTGACCTATATGTATGATCGGGCATATATTTAGTCTCCAAACTTCTAGCCTGGTTTTTATTGCCTTGTGAATTGCCCTCCCACCCCTTTGGAAACCCAGACCCTTATCCCACCTCTTCGCTTAGGATGGCATATAAACCTCATTTTATCTTTTTGTCTTTGAATCTCTCATGTATGTGGGGTTTCCATATGTATGAAATTAAACTTGGTTTTCTCTTGTTAATCTGTTTCATGTCAATTTAATTATTAAACAAACCAGAAGAACTTTTGAGGAATAGAAGAAAATTTTTTCTCCCCAATAAGAGAAAAATTAAAAATAATGAGTAGGCAAGGTGGAAGGTAGTGGATTGAGAAAATAATTCTAGTTTCTTTCGCCACCATCACCACCAAGTCTGACAGAGATTCACTATTTGCCCTCAGAAAATTATCAAAATCAAGTTTAATTCTAGGAAACTTCAATGTTGGAGAATAAAGAAATTAGAATATTAGCTGAAGTTTTTGTTTCTGTTTAAACTATACTTTAATCTTCAATAGAGAGGCTAGAGCTCAATAAATAATAAATAACATAATAATAAAATGGTTATATTAATAGTGTTGCATGAGCTCATCATTTGTGATTGCAGCTCCCATTTTAGTCCCATGATAAACAGAGCTTGCATAGACAGGAATTCATATGATTAAATGTCCTACTTGCAAACATAAATATATTATGAACTGTTAATGTGATACATTAATAAGTTATTTCATGTGGCATAGATTTTCTATCGGAATATAGAGAACATTTTCAGTTTCTTTTTTTTTAATTCAAAACAATTGATTTTGATGAAGTCTGGGGGAAGTTAGAAGTTTTAGAGAAAATTTTTTCTTACCACAGAGAATTCAAGATAAAAGGCAGTCATTCTGTACTTCTGGAAACACATCTGCATTTTTGGATCACTAGCTGTGACATTTAATCTATTTGCAGAATCCACTTATTTGGAAATCTCTAGTGACTTACGTTAGTCATCACATGTCAAATTGAACACTTTTCCCTTTCTGCCTGAAGGAAGCAGGCCACTGAAGATAGGAAGTTGCTATTCAGGAGATGGAATGCTTTTATTTGGAGAAATGGAGAAATTTTCCATTTTTTTTATCATGTTATATATCTTTACAAATAGCTACAACCTCAAATGATTTCCCAGTACATTGTGTGGCTTATGGTCAAATATGGAGCCTTCAATGAATCTTAGTGGTCCTAGAATTAATCAAGAAACACTAAATCTTTTTGGGGTGCATGGGTGCATGGCTCAGTGGGGTAAGCATCAGACTTTGGCTCAGGTTATGATCTCAGGGTCCTGGGATCAAGCTTGCATCAGGCTTCACACTCAGCGTGGAGTCTGCTTCTCCCTCTGACCCTCCCCACCCTGCTTTTACTCTGTCTCTCTCTCTCAAATAAATAAATAAAATCTTAGGGGAAAAAAAGAGAAACACTAAATACTCTCAGTGTGTTATATGCCACAGGATCAGGCACTCAATAAATATAATCAAATGACACCCTGCATTTTCTAGGACCTCACAATATACTAGGGAAAACCAAGACAAAAATGAATGTTGTTATGCACTAATTGTAGTAATAGAGATTTGTACATTCTATGCCAGATGGTAGCTATATTTGTGATGAGCATAACATGTGTAGAGTTGTCAAGTCACTACGCTGCATACCTGAAACCAATGTAATGTTGTTTGTTGAATATATAAAAGATATTGAGTGACAAAAAGATAAAGAGACTATAATAGAAAAATGGACTTAGGGAAGAATTTGGATGAGCTGTTCCAAAGATTATATAGAAGTTTACCATATGGGAATGAAGAATCAGGAAAGAGGACCCCAAAGAGGTCCCCACCACCTGCAAAGATCTGAAGGTAAGAAGTACAATAGTTTCAATCACTGAGCAAATATTTATTAAGAATCAGTTATAGGGGAACCTGGGTGGTGCAGTCGGTTAAGCCTCAGACTCTTGGTTTCAGCTCAGGTTGTGATCTCAGGGTCATAAGATCGAGCCCTGCATCAGGCTCCATGATCAGTTCAGAGTCTAATTAAGACTTTCTCTGCTCCTCCCCTCTGCACTCTCTCTCTCTCTCTCTAAAATAAATAAATAAATCTTTAAAAAAAAAAGACTCAATTAAAGATCGACACTATATGGAGACCTAAGAACATGGAGAAGAATACAACACAAACCCTCTGGTCATAATGTGATTGTCACTCAGTTAACACCTTCCAATCTACTACAACGATGCTAGTTGCATTTCAATACATCAGATAATTCAGAATGTTTTGTTAAAATCCACAAAGCAATATTTTTTATGTTTTTCTTAGCAGAACTTATTCCACAATACAAGAGACTATTAACAAGGGGCACATTTTTCTCCGTTATGTCTTGAGATCTTCTTTCTCCACCAAAACAATCTTATTCCAAATCAGAATGACTGATATCTGATTTTTCTTTAAGGTTGATAAACCAGGGCAGGCTCATGGGGCTCAGTTTTCAGAGCTAATGTAATTTTGTTTCCAATAACAACGTAGTTATTTCTCTTTGAAGAGCAAAGTTTTCATGCTAGAAGTAGTGATGTGGAGATTAAGGTGATATTGCACATGTCACAACAGACCCCAGTGAGAATAAATTTTGAAAGAGAAAAAAGTAAAGGTGACAGTCAACTCAGGTATGCCAAATTGCCAGAGGTGCTGAAACCACAACAAAAACTGCTAGTGCTTTCTTTTCCTGATTTCATACACATTTTTTATGTGAAGTAGACTGTGACTATTGTCAGCCGTCATAGAGTTGTTTTACTTAATACATCATTTTATAAGACACCATGTCATACAGGGTAGACATTTATATTTTAGGATTTCCCAGAGAGTTGTGTGAAAACCTTACACTCATGTCAAAATAGGTTAAAAAAAATAGACGATATGATCCCTTCCTTTTTTTTAAGTAGGTGAAAGTGATTTTATGCAGACAAGGATACAGTGTGTGTGTGTGTGTATATATATATATATATATATACACACATATATATTACTAATTTTTTTAGTTAAGAAAAATAGAAAGCATAAAGAGAAAGAGAGGTGGTTTATTTAGTTTACCAGTGCTTGTCTCACAAAAACAACTTGTTTCCCTCTACCATGCTATTCTTATGATATTCACATTGCATGATATTGGACTTACTGTATTTAACACTTTTCACTGTTTCATGGACACAATTGTTTGGGAGATCATGAACCTGACTCTATTAATTTTCTCTGTGAGGAAGACTTGAGAAGTGGCTTAGAGCTGGAATCATTGAAACCAGGAGTCAGCCAACTCCACCAGGGTGAACTCTGCTATCTCTCAACATTTTCCACGTAGACACCATTCCACTAGCAAGAGCTGTGTTGCCCATATGATTTGAACTGAGTGGCCGTCAACTTTCACATGGTAAATAACAGTGAATTTGAGTATTGGGATATGCCATGTGAAAGGCTGGAAAATTCAGGTTGTGAAAAGAAGGCATTGACATCTGTTGAGCCAAAACGTTGGCCATGGTGGAGAACATGGTGGAGACCTGCAGTGAGTAAGGGCTAAGTGATGGCTCAGAAATGTTCACACTACGTCTATGCCCTCAGGGAGAGAAAATTGGCGGCTGCTGGGACTACATTTTGACAACTCTGTCAACCAGAAAATTTCAAGCACTGGCCATGTAATTGGGCCAAGTCAACAGTTTTCACTTTTCCAGTTTCCAGTTGCATATGAGTCAAATGGATCATACTATTCTGTCAGAAAGCATTCTGGAGTAATCAGAATATAGATAATGTACACAAGCATGATATAGTTTTAACATATGTGAGCTGATAATCATATGTGTATCCCATACATTCACATGTTTTCACCTAACTCTTCAATTTCCTTCTTGAGTCCAATGAGAATTATACATACATATATAAACAAATCAATATTATAGGTAATTACATAAACTTTATAAGCAATAGTAAGCTTCTGGAAAATTGGTCGTTCAGTGCATTTGTATAATTCTGTCAATAGCAAACACTAAACAGTATTGTTTATTTTGTACAGCTTCTATCTTTCTGTTTTTCTTTTCCAATTTGCTCTTAGGAGTATACCAATCAAAATCTGTCTCAATTTTACTGCCCATATGAATTTAGTTTTACAACTAATGAGTTGTGTGGGGTCAAAGTCCACATTTTTCTGAATTCTAGTATGTTTCTCAATATATAATAAAATAAATCTTTCCTTATTGTTCCAAACATTGGTTTGGAGAAGAAATAATCAGCTCTCCTTTCTGTATGTTATCATGCTCAAAGCAGCCTTACAACCTCTCCCCAGATAATTTCACATAGCATTCCTTATGAATGTACAATATATTCGATATAATAATAGGGTCTCTTATATGAGGAATACCAAGGATTAGTTTAATACAAAATTATATTCCAGACAAATCTAGAATGGATCTTTTGTTGTAGGTGGGAAAAGACCCTCGAATTAGGCAGTGTATTCTGTACCCACCATCTTGCTAAAATCTCACTTCTCTCTCATTGAACATTCTACACACCTATTTTCTTTAATATTCAAAGTGTTCTGAACCCTTTGCCCACAGAAAAAGAGAAAAATCCCTGTCGCGTTTAGTTTCAAATTCATTCTTAAGAGTCTGTGATCATAAGTTTTAAAATGTATGGTAATGGCCATCTTCCATAAAATAGCTTTGTATCTTTACAGTTCAGCATCTCTCTTGCCATTTACAATTCTTATAACTCAATTCAAGGAAATTACAGGAAGGTGATATGTATCACTTTACCTCATTACACATTTTAAGAAGAGAAAGTGAAAATAATTGCACAAAGACTATGCTGTTCATTGATTTCACAGGATTTTTAATCCGTTTTTATAACAGCCGCCTCCCTCACATTTCAGTGTGTGTTTTGTATGCCACCAGAGCAGTGAGAAGATTACATTTAGAATTCTGCGAACTTTAGACAATAAAAAAGTGGCGATATTTGTTCCTAGTTGTTTTTCGGTTTCTTCCAATTTATCACAAAAAGGAATTTCAATCTCTTCAGTCTTATGAAAAGGTCTCTGTCAGATATGTTTGTTTGATATATAACTAGCAATCTGTAAAAAGTTTAGTATATATAGCAGTTTGCAAAGAATAAACTTAGAAAAATTCAATGTGCATCGCGTTTAAAAGTATTAACGAAAAACCAGCTTTGACCAATACAGAAGTGCTTTCTTTTGTATTCTTTGTACCCATGATTCCCATGGGTCTGTCTGTGCACCTGACAATCTCACTGGCTTTTCTCAGCAGTATCTGGTGATCTTGTTTTTCTTCCAGGAGCACAGTCATGTAAGTCGTTCCTCTCAGACTGAGCCTGTTCGCAGAAACACAGAGACACAGCCTAAACCAAGTCAGCTGTGTCACCCACCAAATTTAGGACAAAGTGTTCTAGGAACCGAACCCAAGCAAGTCAGGCAGTGGCCAACAGCACTATCTGCTTTGTCTCTGTAGACACAAGACCAAGTAGGGTTGGTAAATGAAGTTTGGAGGAATACTTTTTTTTTTTTTTTTTTTTTTTTTTTTTTTAAANATTTTATTTATTTATTTCACAGAGGGAGAGAGATCACAAGGAGGCAGAGAGGCAGGCAGACAGAGAGAGGGGGAAGCAGGCTCCCCGCTGAGCAGGGAGCCCGATGTGGGCCTCGATCCCAGGACCCTGAGATCATGACCTGAGCCGAAAGCAGAGGCTTTAACCCACTGAGCCACCCAGGCGCCCTGGAGGAATACTTTGAATACAAGCAGTCCTGAGTTAAAAGTCACATGAGACTATGTAGCTTTTAAATCAAGGTTCTAGCTGCTGCATCCGTACTTTCCATTACTAAGAGGCACATAGAGAACCACAGACATGCCAGAGTGTCTGCCCAATGTCAAATCACAGTTCTCCTCCCTCATTTGCTCTGGAAGCTTAGGCAAGTTACTTAACCTTGCATGACTTAGTTTTGTCATCTGTAAAATGAAAAGAGTAAAAGCACCTACCTCATCTGACTATTGTAAAGATTAAGTGGTTTATATAAGCCAAACTCTGTCAGTGCCTAACATGTTTCCACAACTCAAATGTGAGCTATTATTACCCAACAAGCAATGATTATGCCACTTACTCCATAATGTATGGAATTATACTTCTCACGAGTTTTTTGAGGCTGAAATCTTGCATAGGAGAAGCAGAGCTAACCAATGCCACCAGCTTCTATGTAACGCTCTGCTTTCATTGGGATGGCAGTTACTCGGCATGCCATCCCCTACTAAATGATTTGTAATCAATCACACGTTATTGCACATTGCTTTGCATCAATTAGACAGGACAATTCTCTATTTGATAAGAAGCTAAAGGGTAAAGTCAATTACAGTTGCTTCGTAGTTTCTGATTGCATATTCTTTATAAATATTTTATGTACCAAAGTCATGCTGTCATAGTTGTGTACTACACACATAAAACTATAATTAGAATTAAAGTTGTTACATCCTAGAAGAAGGATGTAGAAACAATACTTAACAACATGAAAAATATATGGTTTTGTGCATATATTTACAGCTTAAGATTGAGTCAAAAAGCACCGGGCACTTGAGGAATAAAATAAAAGAGAATGCATTGAAGAAATAGCTGAAATAATAATCATAGTATCAAGAAAACAATGTATTGTGTTAGGTTTTTGTCATTGTCATTTTCATAGACTTTATTTGTTAGAGCAATTTTAGGTTTGCAGAAAGTACAGAGTTCTTTTTTTTTCAAGGCTTATTTATTTATAAAGAACTTCTCAAACTCAACAATCGAAAAACAAATAACCCAGTCAAAAGGTGGGCAGAAGACATAAACAGACACTTCTCCAAAGAAGACATACAAATGGCCAACAGACACATGAAAAAATGCTCAACATCACTAGCCATCAGGGAAATACAAATTAAAAACCACAATGAGATACTACCTTACACCAGTTAGAATGGCAAAAATTAACAAAACAAGAAACAGCAAATGTTGGTGAGGATGTGGAGGAAGGGGAACCCTCTTACACTGTTTTTGGGAATGCAATCTGGTAAAGCCACTCTGGAAAACAATATGGAGGCTCCTCAAGGTGTTAAGAATAGAGCTACCCTACAACCCAGCAATTGCATTGCTAGGTATTTACCCCAAAGATATGGGTATAGTGAAAAGAAGGTGCACACGCACCTCAATGTTCATAGCAGCAATGTCCACAATAGCCAAACTGTGGAAGGGATCAAGGTGCCCTTCAGCAGACAAATGAATAAAGATGTCATACATATATATACAATGGAATATTACTCAGCCATCTGAAATGATGGATACCCACCACTTGCATCAACATGGATGGAACTGAAGGGGATTATGCTAAGTGAAGTAAGTCAAGCAGAGAAAGACAATTATCATATGGTTTCATTCATATGTGGAACATAAGCAATATCACAGGGATCATAGGGGAAGGGAAGGATATCCAAAAGGAGAGAAATCAGAGAGGGTTTCAGAAGTGAGAAGAAACAAATTGAGGGTTTCAGAGGGGAGATGGGGTGGGGAGAAGGGGTCACAGGGTTATGGGTACTAAGGAAAGCATGTGCTGTGATGAGCACTGGGTGTTATACATAACTAATGAATCATTGAACACTACATCAAAAACTAATGATGTACTATACAGTGGTTAACTGATGATAAAAAAATAAAATTTAAAAAGTTTAAAAAAGAACGCTTATGTCAAACCTCTTTGGATACATTTTTAAAAAGTGAAGTCTAAACTCCTATGAAAGGAAGTTCGCATTTATACACAGTTTTATTAAAATTATTGTAAAATAATGCTTGCTTTAGAGGAATAGCATACATACCAAGAGATCCCAAATATGACCATGAGAGAGAAAAATTTTATCAAGTTATTCTCTTTTGGTTTTCATCCTTGGGTCCATTAGAACCATTTACAAAATTCATTCTTAGTTCCAATATGTTGTCAAATGGCCAACCAACTAGTGATGTTAATCTGCTTAAATAAACAATAAGTTCATCTTTGACTTAATGAAAAAAATTTAGAAAAAAACTATTTATTTATTTGTTTGTTTGTTTGTTTGTTTGTTTATGAGACAGAATGCGTATGCACTGGGGAGTGCTGAGGGGAGAGGCAGAGAGAAAGAGAGAAAGAGAATCTGAAGCCAACTGCCTTCTGAGGATGGAGTGCTTGATCTCAAGACCCTGAGATCATGACCTGAGCCAAAATCAAGAGTTAGACCCTTAACCGATTGAGTCACCCAGGCGCCCCTAGAGAGTTCTTTTGCATCTCCTCTCCTTGCCCTTCTGCACACAGTATCCACTATTATTAACATCCTGCCTTAGTATTGTGCATTTTTACACTTACTGAATTAATATTGATACATTTGTATTAGGGTTCACTCTTGTTTTTTTACAGTTCTATGGGTTTTGACAAATGCATAATGTCAGTTTTCTATCATTAGAGTATCATGCAGAATGGTTTTAATACCCTAAAAATCCCTTGAATTCCACCTATGCATCCTGCCTTTCTTCCCTATAATCTCTGGCAACTACTGATCTTTTTCTATTTCCATAATTTTGCCTTTTCCGGAATTATTTTGGTATTATTTTGGTAAAATCATACAGTCTGTAACTTTTTCTGGGTTCTTTCATCTAGAAATATGCATATAAGATTCATCCATGCTTTTTCATAGCTTGATAGTCTTTCTTTCCAGCACTGGATAGTATGACATTATATGGATGTACCACAGTTTGTTTAACCATCTTGGTCATTCCACATTCTGGTGATTATGAATAAAACTGCTTAAACATATATATAATTTCAATGCAATTAGGTAAATACTTCAGAGTATGACTGCTGAATTGTATGCTAACACTATGCTATCTAAAAGACTGCCAGGTTATCTTGCAAAGTGGCTATATCATTTTGCGTTTCCACCAACAGTAACAAATACAAGTTTTTGTTGCTTTACAGTTTTTGCCAGCATTTGGTTTTGTAAGTGCTTCAGATTTTGATAATTCTGATAAATGTGTAGAGATATCTTCTTCTTTTCATTTAAAATCCCCTGATGAAAAATGATATTGAGCACCTTTCCATATGTTTACTTGTTGTATATATATTTTTGGCGGGATGAGGTTTCTGTTCATTTTTTAAATAGGATTTTTTTGTGTGTGTTGTTTTTTACTGTCAGGTTTTAAGAGTAATTTGTATATTTTGGATACAAGTCCTTTATCAGATAAGTGTTTTACAAATATCTTCTAGTCTGTGGCTTGTCCACTCTTTTAAAAACGTCTTCTAGAAAATAGTTTTAATTTTAATTCTTCACATTGGAGAAATAGCAGAAGTAACCATTATAACATCAAAAAGTTGAAGTATCAATTATTTTTAATAAGTTTATTGAGAATTATTTCTAAGTTCCTATGGAGATAACAGTGTGAAGATTGCCAGTGACAATGATCCAGGAAAATTAGGTGAACCTATGATGAATAATTCTAGAAATATTTTCAGGAACACTAGAAACAATGAAAAGATTTCAACAAGAGAATTTAAACTGTGCTTTGAGAAATATGCATAAACTTTCAAAAAAGTTCAAAATAGGATATATATATACATATCAATGTCAACCCAGGGTTTCACAGGCATTTAAAGATGATACACAATTTGGGATTTCAATCTCTTCTCTAAAGCCAAATGACAAATTAATCTCATCTTATATACCAAGTCCAAGGGATTGGTGGTAGCTGCATGGAAAGCAGGTTTGGGAAGTTTTGGTGGGAAAGCAAGTTGTCATTGACTGAGTAATGCAGGGTTTGCTGTGGGATGCCCAGTGTTCAAAACTCACCCCTCAACTGTATCTGTGAAAGGAACATCTCCTATGTGAGTCCAATTTTTTACTAGAAAAGGCACAAAGATAGAGATGTGATAGAAGTGAGGCAATGCACCATAAACTGAATGGTGGTTCCTTTCTTCTCTCCTTTATTTTCTGCATTATGACTCACATAAAATGACAGGCTTAGTGGTAGTTGCTTTGATGGAGGCAGGAGGCCCTGTCCTTGGCAGATCCAGGCAGGAAACTGTACAAGACTCAAGGCTAGGCTAGATGATATTTCCTTTCCTAATGAACCAGTGGCAAAAAAATTTTAAAAAAATACTTTCCCAAATATCATAGATGTTTAAGTCATGTCTTTACTTCTTAGCTATTCCTCTAGGCCTCTGATAAGAGTTTTCAAGACAAATAAGATAAAAAGACAAAAGCTAAATAAAAGCTATGTAGGATGGCTGAATGGCTGAGAAAGAGCATTCTTTCCCAGTAAAATCAGAATAAAGAAGCTTGTAAGGTATCAAATGGTGACAAGAATAGATAATTTCATGCCAAATGCTTGATGAAAAGAAGTCAAATAATTACCATCCTGCATGTAAGTCCCTGGATTCAAAGCCAGAGTCTCAGGCAAATTGATTAAGAAGGGCTGGTTATGGTTTTTTTCAGAAGCTACAACTCGTGATTAGTAATATTCTAAATTGGACAATTGTTCTTTCCTGGTGTTCAGGTACAGAATCCGAGACTTCGCCTACTTTGTAAATATGCACTTGTCTAACTGATTACAACATCACCCAAATATTGATCTGAAACCAAAGTTACAATCCTGTAGCTTGAGAGTGCTGACAGCTTTCTCGCCAGATCAACAATAAAATGGCAGAACTGGTTAATTGTGCTCCTCCCTTCATTTCAACTCGAACAAGTACCTAAATTTAGCAAATAAGCTGAATACGGGAATCTCCAAGCTTGTCAAAATATGATGGCAATTAAATTGACATGTCTTCTGCACCTCATTTTTAAAGGAGTATATTTTTAAAGGCCTTGACAGTCAAAAACTATTTAGATTATTTATGACATTTCCAATGAGTTACTAACATTTTTTATTACATTACATTTTGCATAATATAATTTGTCACTATTTCTTTATTAAGCTTGTTTTATATTCATAGTTGTCCCACAACACTATATTTTCCTCTTTGTCAGCCCAGAACTTCATTATGAAGGATGAGGTTTTATCATTTCCCAGTGATGCAAATGTCTACAGTGAATAAGTGTCATTATGCAGGAACAGGAATTTAGTTTTCCTCCATTAACCAGGCAGGCTAATGACTCAACAAGTTTATAGCTTGCCACAAAATTTGATAGCTCACTGTGAGTTAGAGCAAATGAGAGTGACATGGATATAAAGATTAGGGAGTTGTACTTTTTTTGGTAGAGGGTGGATTTTCTAACTTTTCGTATGCCAAGTTCCAGATTTCCATTGAATTAATATGTAGGGTCCCCTCTTGACCTTGTCTCCTGAGAAAAGGTAACTTTGGTTCTCTGCTACTAATGGTATGACTGAGGTCATAGACAAATGGTAGGCATCTACCCATACCTCCAACTCAAAACTTCATCAATACTTCAACTCCTCCAGAAGAAAGCAAGCACATTTAACTCTGCAGATAGTCAAGGGAGGTCTCCATAGGGAACTATCCAGATATTTTGTTTCTAAGTCCAGGGAACTCAAAGAGAAGTTTAGGTAGGAAAAGTGCTCAGCCTAAACAGGCACCACCACCTGAATAGGGAGTGTAGAATGACCTCTCAGAGTCAGGTAAGACCCTACAGATCTTCAATCTCTCACCACTACTATAATGTATTTATGGCTTCAGATGAAAGGGAGGGATTAAGGAGAAGGGAGTTAGGAACCATGTACCATAGCCTGTCTCATATCCTCAACATAGTATGAATTTGTTATTCAGTAACTACTGACATGAAGCTAATACATGAGGTGTTAGATAATTTGCAAAAAGAAGGTAAGACCATCCTCAATGTCAGCATGTGGGAAAAGGTCACTGCATGGAATACTGACCTCAAAAGACTATCCAAAAAGATTAGTAAGGGGATGCCTGGGTGGCTCAGTAGGTTAAGACTCTGCCTTCAGCTCAGGTCATGATCCCAGGGTCCTGGGATCGAGTCCCGTGTTGGGTTCCTTGCTCAGCGGGGAGCCTTCTTCTCCCTCTGCCTGCCACTCTGCTTGCTTGTGCTCTCTCTCTCTCTCTCTGACAAATAAATAAATAAAATCTTAAACAACAACAACAACAACAACAACAACAACATAGGTTAATAGGAAGAGAGTCCTTGGTTCCAAGAGATAAAAGCTTATTCTGAAAACTTCAGACTGGAATGGTGCCCACAAAAGAGGATGATTAGTAAGTATCTGTGAAATTCAAAGCAATCTTTACTCCCTTCACAACCTTATCATGAATAGAAAAGACAAAAAACAAATTCACTATGGGTAAAGATTAACCCAAATCAAAAAGAATTAAAAATATACTCAGTTTAAGATGGTTAATTTATGCAATGTGAATTTTACCCCAATTATAAATAAACAAATAAATAGAATTCTAGTCTATGGATGTACTACTTTTTTTTTCCAATTGATGGATATTTGGGTTGTTTCTTATTTCTGGCTATTTAAAAAATGCTGTGAACATCAGACTACCTTTCCTTTGGGTGAATAATTGTGAATAGAACTGCTAGGTCACTAGGGTGTGTGCTCAACTTTGTCAGAAACTTTCAAAATGCTTGTCACAGTGACTATACCATTTTGCATTTCACCAGCAACGAATAAAAGCTCCAGTTTCTCCTGACAATTGCCATCATTTGGTGTTATCAGGTTTTGGGTTTTGGACTGTTTTTGATTTTTTGTTTGTTTGTGTGTCTGTGTGTGTATATATGTTTTAATTTTCTGCCATTCTGATAGATGCATAGTGGTATATCACTGTGGTTTTAATTTGCATTTCTGTGGTGGCTAATAAAGTTGGGTATCCTTTTAGGTGCCTCCTTGGCCATCTTTTCTTTTATAGGAAAGTGTGAGTTCCAATTTTTTTCCTCAGGTATTTGTTCCTGTTTATCTGACTGCCTTATTATTGAGTTATAGTTTTTAATACACATGAATGAAAAAAGTACTTTATCAGGAATATTTTTAAGATTTTATTTTAATTCCCATATAGTTAACATACAGTGTTATATTAGTTTCAAGGAATACAGTTCAGAAAATGTTTTCTCCTTGTGCATGGTTTGTCTTTTCATTTTCTTAATGGTATCTTTGACATGCAAAATTTTTAATTTTGATGAAATCCAATTTACTAATTGTTTTCTTTCACAATTTTTGTTTAATATATCCCATTTAAGAAATCTTTGCCAATTTGAGATTGTTAAGATATTATTCTACACTTACTTTTGGAAGTTTTACAGTTTCAGCTCTGACATTTAGAGCTATGCCACATTTTGAGCTAATTTTTGTATGTGCATTTAGGTAATAGTTGAGGCTTATTTTTTTCCCTTTGGATATGGCTATACGAGTATTTCACAAATTTGTTAAAAATTTTATCCTTCCACATAGGATTACTTTTGCACAAGTGTCAAAAATCAGTTGTGTACATGTGTATGGGTTTGTTTATGGTCTCTCTTCTATTCCATCAATCTATTTGTCTATAATGATGATAATACCATGATACATTGATTACTAAAACTTCATTATAATGAGTATTTTAGCCTTACAAGTTTATCATTTTCTTTATTCTTTCTTTTAGTAATCTCTACACCCAACATGGGAATTGAATTACAATTAAAGATATCTTGAATGGGATCCTGGAATTAAAAGGTAAATTATGTAAAAATTAAGGAAATCTTAATAAATCTTAGCTATGGACTTTAGTTAACAATAATGTGTCTTTAGTAGCCATGCCTCCTTAGGCTCCTTTTGGTTGTGACAGTTTCTTAGACACTTCTTGTTCTTGATAATTTGAGAGCTATGAAGAGTATTGGTCAGGTATATTGTAGGATGCCCTTTGTTGGAATTTGTCTGAGATTTGATTGGTTGGCAGTTCTAGGTGTTTGGAGGAATGATCATGGAGCTAAAGTGACATTTTTGTCATTTCATAAGGATACATCCTATCAGTATGATTTATAAGTATTGATACTGACTATGATTTCCTATTAGTATTTTTTCAGGTTTCTGTACTATAATGTTATTCTTTCCCCACCCCCTTTTCAGACTGTACTCTTCAAAAGAAAACCATTGTCTCCCCTCAGTTAAGATGAAGTATCTACATAATTTATTTGGAATTTTTACGAATGACAGATTTGTCACTTATCCCCCCACTTGTTAATTTCTTCAGCTATGCATGTATGGCACTATGGCCTCATGGATATTTATTTTATGCTTTGAATTATACTCCAATATTACTATATGAATTTAGTTACTGAAATCATTTCAGCTTTGGCCACTGGGGGCAGGGAAATCCTTCATTTGGCACCTATGTTTCGTTGACACACCCATTTATATAAATTTACTTTTAAGCATTTACATGGCTACTTTTCAGTAGTAGAAAATGTTTCAGACTCAACTTGCATATTTCCTGCTTCAGTCCTAGAACCAGTCACTTCTCCAAGAAGCCCTTGTTCACTTTATTAAGGATTAATATTTAAAATTAAGGTCCAGGTGCTAGGTGTGCTTGTTGCTAAAGTTCATGCCAACAAATTCAGTAACATATATGACTTGGATAAATTCTTTCAAAGATCCAAATTGTCAAAGAAATAGATAACTTGAATAATTCTACTTATTAAATAAATTTAATTCCTCATTAACTAAGGCTTTCAGAAAGAAATCTTTAGTTCTGAATGACTACCATATATATCCTGAAGAAATAGTACCAACTCAGGAGTACCTGGGTAGCTCAGTCAGTTAAGCATCAGACTCTTGGTTTCAGCTCAGGTCATGATCTCAGGGTCCTGAGATGGAGTCCTGTGCTAGCCTCCACACTCAGTGTGGAGTCTGCTTGAGATAATCCCCCCTCTTTTGTCCCCCTGTGCTCCTCCTCCAAGCCTTGTGCAAGCTCTCTCTCTCTCTCTCTCTCTCAAATAAATAAATAAATAAAATCTTTAAAAAAAAAGAAAGGATACTAACTCTATACAAAATCTTTCAGTATATAGGAGATGAGGGAGTACTTCTCAACTCATTACTTCTCATTTTATGAGGCCAGCATTAGAACTGACTACAATATTCCCTTTATTAATCCTTTTAATAGCTGTAGACCGGTAGTCACGTCCTTTCTTTCATTCCTGATACTGGTAATTTGTGCCTTCTTTCTTTTTTGATCATCAGTATGGTTAGATTTTTATCAGTGTCACAGTTTTTCCACCTATTGGTTTTCTCTGTTGTGTAGTAAAGAATTAATTTTACCCAGAAAAAGGTCTGGTCTTGGTCTCTTGCTACTGGGATCTATAGTTCCCAAGAATATCCTGCCTGGTAAGAGTGTTTGTTTGTCTTAGGGCTTTGGCCACCAAAGAGTCTAATAGTGTGATTTACAATGGGGCTTTGGGCCTTGTGGTGTCTGCCTGCCCACTGAAGAAACTGGAAACTCTATGTATTATCCCAATTTCTAAGGAGAGCCACATGAGCAGTAGATAATTTAATCTCAATGAACACTCTGGACACCTAGACTCAGGTGAGCTCCCCTGGTTGGCAGTACTCCTTGCATATTGCTTTACACTGAAGCTGGGATGGTGACATGTAACATGTCCATGACTCCACAGGGAGAGAAAAGCATGAAAGCTCCACATTTCTCTTAGTTGATTGTAATTTGTAACTCAGGGTTATGAATTTGAGCCCCATGTCTAGAGTAGTTTACTTAAGAAATATTTTTTAAAAATATTTTATAATCCACCTTGAATTTTTCTGTAATCTATGGATTATATATTAGCTTGTTGCTTAATTTGCAAATATTTGAGTATTTCCTAATATCTATCTGTTGACTTTTTAAATTAATTCTCTTGTGGTTAAACTGTCATTTCTATTATTTCAATCCCCTTAAGTTTATTAAGACTTATTTTATGATATAAGTCTTTCCTGGGGAATGGGTTGACTCTGTGATCATTTTAAGAAGTCCCTTTTTGTCTCTACTAACATTTTTATTTTAAAGTCTAGTTTGTCTGATATTATTATAGCTAGTCTAGCTCTCTTAAGGTT
Source organism: Ailurus styani (assembly GCA_002007465.1). Lineage (NCBI taxonomy): Eukaryota > Metazoa > Chordata > Mammalia > Carnivora > Ailuridae > Ailurus > Ailurus styani. The sequence goes on from LNAC01000233.1 coordinate 2,184,807, forward strand.
ATTACTTGCCTGGTATATCTTTTAACATCCTCCTACTTCAGCTTACTTGTGTATTTGAAACCAAAGTGTGCCTCCTATGGAGAGTATATAGTTTGGTATTGTTTTTAAACCAATTTTACCTAGTCTGACAATCTCTGCCTTTTGGTCGAATTGTTTAATCCATTCACATTTCATATTAGTATTGATAGTCTTGTATTTACATTTCTCATTTTATTTTTTCCTACATGTCTTATGTCTGTTTTGCTACTCTAGTCTTCATTTACTGCATTAAGTGAATATTATCTAGTGTGACATTTTAACTTTTTAATCATTTTTATAATAATTTAGAAATTATTTACTTAGTGATTGTTATAAGACAGCATATAAGTCCTTATGCTTTATTTTTTTTTAATTTTTTAAAAAATTATTTAATTATTTGACAAAGAGAGAGAGAGAGAGAGAGAGAGAGAGAGAGAGAGAGAGAGTGCACACACAAGCAGGGGGAGTGGCAGGCAGAGAGAGAAGCTGGGTCTCCACTGAGCAGGGAGCCTGATGCAGGACTTGATCCTGGACCCTGAGATCATGACTAGAGCCTGAAGGCAGATGCTTAACCGCCTGAGCCATCCCAGTGACCAGTCCCTATGCTTTAATTCTACTTTCCTTCTTCCAATACATATACCATTGTACTAGTGTATTTTAATTCTACATATACCCTAAGGCCCCCCATAAAATAGCACTCTTATTGTTTTCTGCAGTCTGTGTTCACTCAGATTTGCCCATAAATTTATCCTTTTTTTTTTTATTTTTTTTTTATTTGACAGAGAGAGAGAGATTACAAGTAGGCAGAGAGGCAGGCAGAGAGACAGAGAGAGGAGGAAGCAGGCTCCCCGCCGAGCAGAGAGCCCGATGCGGGCCTCGATCCCAGGACGCTGAGATCATGACCTGAGCCGAAAGCAGAGGCTTTAACCCACTGAGCCACCCAGGCGCCCAAATTTATCCTTTTATATGAACTCTTAGAAGCTGGACTTTTGTATTTATCAAAGTCATAGCTTTCAAAGTTCTTTTGTTCGTTCCACATTCAGAAGATATGTGCTGAGTGCCCACTGTGTACCAGGCATTATCCTAGAGCCGTGTTGTTTGATAGAAACTTCAGCGATGTCCAGTAGAGTAGCCATCATGCGGCTCTTGGACACGTGAAATGTGACTGGTATAACAGAGGAACTAAATCTTGTTTTAATTTTGTTTAATTTTAATTAAATTAATTAAAGTAATTAATTTTAATTAATTTATATTTAAATGGTCACGTGGAACTAGCAGCTTCCCCACTGAGTGGCACGGTTTTAGATACTACAGTGGAAATGACCCAAACTTGGCAAAACTCCCCGTTGTCATGGCGCTTATGTCCTAGCTGTGGCAGACGACGGGGAACAAGTTCTAGTCTAAGACTGCTGCCCCGGACCCCGGCCTGGGCAACATGGGGGGTCAGTAAGTGTGGCTTGAGCTGAACAGAGGAGGTCTGATGGGAAGGTCTGAGTTATCCACCAGGTTAAACCATCTGGGTCAGACCCCAGTCTCTGGCTACCCACTAGCTCCCTGACTTGGGGGGAGCTTCAGAAATCCCATTGAGAAAGCAGCTGAGGGGCCATAAGAACTGAAGGCCATGCTGGCACTCAGAAGCAGCTCAGATGTCACTTTGCCTTCCCCTCCCCAAGGTCATTCTGTTACTCGGGGCTGCCCTCTGGCCTTGTGCCTGATGCTGCCCTGCCATAAACCTGCAGGCCATTAACAAACCAGGGAAACTCACACTAGGTGCTTCAAAGGCACAGGACCAAGTCACAGAGGAAATGGGGCCCAGTGGGGACAAAGGGATGCAAATGACAATGAGAGGAATGTGGCTTTTTTTCTGGACTGAACTCTGGCCCGAGAGTGTGATAGGCCCAGGCACTTGGCCCCTTGACCCAGTCTCAGGCCAAGAGCTATTGATTTCTGTTCCTGATCATGAACTAGGTAATCTAGATCATTCTTCTCAAGGAAAACTAGAAAAGTGTATAAAAGGGTAAATACGATAAGTCTTATATATATCCAAATTGATCAGAATCTGCCTCAGATTTAAATTAACTAAATTCCAGTGTGATCTACAGATGTGACACTATTGTAACTCTACCACTCTTACTTCTTTTTGTGATTTTATTGGTATATATACCCTATCATTTTGTGTTACAAAACCAAATATACATTATTATAATTATTACTTTACATAATTTTATGTGTATTATGGAAATTAAAAGCAACAAATGTAATATTTTGATGCCCCCAAACTCATTAGCCTCCAAATCTTCCTCCTATGTCATTGTGTGTTTTCACTGATGGCAAAATCACAGGATGATGTCAGGTATCACCTCTGACTCTTCCTTTTTCTTCCTTTTCTATGATACACCAGTCAGTAAGCCCAGGTGATGTTGTCACCACTACATGCCAGACCCTGAGTTCAAACTTTGTCTTCACTAAACAATTGTTTCACCCTATCACCAGTTTCTCCTTCATATTACCAACTCAGTTATTTTTCTAGAGCAGAAATCTCACTAAATTAGTCTCTTATTTATAAACTTAAACATTTTAGCATGATACATATATATACACACATAAGTTAATATAACATGATATATTATTATATACATATAAACACAATGTACATAATATATAATATATGTACATACATACATATATACATGATATACACACATAAATACATATATATAAATATAAATATAAATATGAATATATATATATATATATATATATATATATATATATATATTTACCCAACCTCTCTGCAGTTATCCCCTGCCTCTGACAACTCTAGCCTTCTGCTGTGGTCATCGTCTTTCCTCACTTCCCACAACTAAAAAATGATATACTCTGTCAAGAATCTTAGCCCTCACACACAGTACTCTCTTTCTGCTTGCAATAATCTGACCCCAAGTCTCTGCTGATGGGCTTTTCCACATATGTCTTTTCTCTTTGGAAAACTTTGTTTATGACCAAATCAAGCATTCATTCTATCCTTTATATTTTATTTTTTTATTTATTTTTTTTTTTATTTTTTTTTTTTAAAGATTTTATTTATTTATTTGATACAGAGAGAGAGATCACAAGGAGGCAGAGAGGCAGGCAGAGAGAGAGGAGGAAGCAGGCTCCCTGCGGAGCAGAGAGCCCGATGTGGGCCTCGATCCCAGGACCCTGAGATCATGACCTGAGCCGAAAGCAGGGGCTTTAACCCACTGAGCCACCCAGGCGCCCTATCCTTTATATTTTAATAATTACTTGTAAATGTATCCATTATGACATTTACTTTTTTGAATTAAATTGTATATTTTTATTTATTTTATTTTATTTTTTTAAGATTTTCTTTATTTGACAGAAAGAGATCACAAGTAGGCAGAGAGGCAGGCAGAGAGAGCGGAGGAAGCAGGGTCCCTGCCGAGCAGAGAGCCCAATGTGGGGCTCTATCCCAGGACCCTGAGATCATGACCTGAGCCGAAGGCAGAGGCTTTAACCCACTGAGCCACCCAGGCGCCCCTAAATTGTATATTTTTAAATTTCTCTTCTTTCTTCCCAACCTCACCTTGTTCTCTGAACAGCTCAGGTCTAAAACACTGTATTAGTCATCTTGAATTGCCAAGAACTTGGTGTTCAATAGAGATTTGTCAAAACAAATATGTTATCTAGTTAATTTAAAGACAATATAAACAAATGTTTTCTTTCTAATGTTACTCTGTCATGGTGAGACACTGCGGATATTTGCACTTCTTTGAAAAGGATTACATCCTGCTGGATATTTATTAAAATTCTTCCCTGAACATGCCTCCTAGGTCTTATGATTTTAAGTCTATATTCTATCTCTCTGCTAAGTTAATTACTGATTTACCTAAGATTACAATAGCTTCAATCTGCAATCTTAAATAAAATGGCATTAGACAAAGCAACACATAGGTTTGGATTTTCTATAGTCATGTGTAATGATTTCATAATTGGGCTATGCTAATAGAAACTAGATTAAGATGGGTTGCTATCACTGTTTGCAACAAAAGAAATAAGGTTCTCAACCGGGATATACGATGCTGAATTTTACAAAATCAAGAAAAAGCATTTACTAGCCATGAATTGGAGTGCAGAAAGTTCTACATATTAACATAAGCAAAATGAGGTTTCTGGCCTTAGGCATCAAATTCAATCATTTCATCTCTCCAAGTAGCTCTTTCTCTATTTTAATATCCCCACAGGCACACACTCACAAGGATAGAAATGATGGAAGTGATTTTGAATTTTAAATCCAAATCAAAGTCTAAATGGAGTACAGAATACAATATTTAGCATACCAGGCTTAGCATCCTAGCTCTTAAGTCTCAGAAAATGAAAGATCTGTTTAAAAATTATGATAGAATAATGTTTGTTTATTGAAGTTCCAAATATAATCTGGCCATCGAATTTTAGGCAACAGACCTAACTGTGGAAATTGATCAATATACATTAAAACATCACTTTTATTTCAAATATCATAATTAATACAATACTGTTAGCTTAGCTCTCTGTGCAAGTTAACTGATTAAATATTATATAAAGAGAATTTGCATGATGTTTAGTAAAAAAATAAATAAATAAAAGCATGAACATAACTGATAAATGTATGTTATATAAAACAAAAGATGTAAAAATTATGCACAAGAAGAGGAGCATTTAGCTAAATATTTATAGTACCTTTAAATTGGATATGACAGTAGATTATATGTATGCCCAGTTACATCAGAAACTGGAACAGAAATTAAAATCCTCATCTCTTATGTCAAATTAGGTGATGTCTAGACTCACAATGTCATGAAATTAACTCACTTTAAACATTACCAGCAGGTTAGTCTAATTAAATGTAACTATTAAAAATTTACTTCATTGCTGAAAAAAAATTTGGTGGTTTCCCACTACAAAGGGATAATGCTAGTATTTAAAGCCATCCGGTCATTTCAGTGGCTAGAACCTTGGATTCTCTTCCATTGTTTCATCTTCAAGGATTTTGTGTATGAGGCTAATTAATAAACTGTATCACATAGGAGTGAGGAGTTGGGAACTCTGCAAGCAAGCAAGTAACATCTGTTTCCAAACAGAAGATAAGGAGGAATAAAAGAGGAAAAAGTAGGAATAAAGAATCAATCCTAAGCACAGCATTCTTTCTGATTAGGGACTGAGGACACATCATGAACTTATGTTCCAGAATCCAAGCAATAGCATTTCTATCATTATTCAGATTTCTCCTCCAATAGCCAAAAACCCTTCCCTAACCCTGACCACATTCCCATATTTAGGTGCCAGAATATGAAAGATTTCCATGCAAGTAGTATATTTGGGAAGTGGTCCCAAGAAGAAAGAACAAGTCACCAAGGGTGTCAGATATGGAGGAAGGGAAAGACAATAAAAGGATGTATCATCCTATTGGGTATTGCTGAAGACCACTGGTGTTCACTTCCACTACGACCTTATCATGGCCTTGTGAAATATGTCACCAAAGTTTCCTCTGTAGGACCAAAGCCAGAGGTACTTAGCCATCAGCCCAGCAGGGTGGACCTTCTGGGGTTAAATAGCCACACTTTTGAGCTATCCATAATCCCGCGTCCGAAGGATCCCATAAGTGCCCTGAACCTTGATGTCAGAGGATCCCCAGGGGAGGTAAAGGCAAATAAAAATGTCTGTGTAAGGGTGGTCAGCATCAGTGCAGAAACTGGCTGCCAAAGCAGTGACTGAAGTAAGAGGTAGAACGGAGAAAGGTCAATGTCCGGGCTATAGGGAGCACAATAGGTAGCCATCACCTGTTGTTAAGGATATCCAAGCTGATGTGCATCTGACAGTTGGAAACATCAACAACTTCAGTCTACATTTGGGTATGTAGGCACCTTCATAACACTTAAGAAAATGTGGCCTCAGTTAGCACCTGCTCTGTTATTTGTGATGGACAAATTACAAATATGAACAGGGGTATTGTATTAATGAATATAAATTTTGAACTTCAGAGTTGGGCCTAACCTATTTAGTAGGAGGATCTGAATCCCTGTTTAGATTGGGAATCCCTATAATAGAAGGAGAGGCATTAGGCAAATTCCACTGTAATGTTTATGTCCTCCCCAAATGTTTATGCTGAAGGTTAATTCCCAGCGTGATAGTATTAAGAGGTGGGGCTTTTGGTAAGTAAGTAGGTCATGAGGGTAGAGCCCTCATGAATGGGTTTACTGTCCTTATGAGAAGAGATGAGGGAGCTACCCTCTCAGCCATGTGATGATACAGCAAGAAAGCACCTATCTACAGATCAGGAAGTGGGCTCTCACCAGACACCAGATCTGCAAGCACCTTCATTTCCATGTCCAGCCTCCATACTTCAAGAAATAGTTTGTCGTATAAACCACCAATTCTGTGTTATCTTTTCTAATCTGAACTAAGACACCCACCAGCACTGTTATAGGATTGTGAAGATGTGACCTCATTTGTAAGTGGAGAAAATTCTGGGACACCTGGATGGCTCAGTTGTTTAAGCAGCTAACTCTGGGTTTGGGCTCAGGTCATGATCTCAGGGTCCTGGGATCAAGCCCAGAGTCAGGCTTCATGCTCAGTGGGAAGTCTGCTTGTGAATTCTCTCTCCCTCTCTCCCTGCCCCTTCCTCCATTCATTCTCTCTCTCTAAAATAAACAAACAGACTAATTAATTAATCTTTTTAAAAAATGAAGAAAAAAACCTCTTACTAGCTAAAGGTTGTGTGGGGGCAATAACATCTGGAACTTTTTCCCAGGATTTAATAAAATAGCACCCAAATTAGTCCCTATAGCTCATTAAATGATACTTGGTATTAATATGATTGTAAATAGTTGCATCATAATAAAGATTTAAGGAAAAGAATTTATTTATTTATTATTAAGATTTTATTTATTTGAAAGAGAGAAAGAGCTTGAGAGAGATCATGAGCAGGGGGGAGGGGTAAAAGTAGAAGCAGACTCCCCACTGATCAGTGAGCCTGATGTGGGACTCGATCCCAGGACCCAGGGATCGTGACCTGAGCCAAAGGGAGACGCTTAACTGACTGAGCCACCCAGGTGCCCTTAAAGAAAATAATTTTAACAAAGTATATAATTCCTTTTTTTTTTATGTTGTGTAAGAAGCACCATCTTAGTCGAAGAAATCTCAGAAGACCTTGGATTTGAATGTCTTTGAGAGAGAACAAAATGCATGAATGTGATTACATGCAAATATTAAATGTAGCTATCTACATGTATCTATCAGTATTCACTTCTTCATTTACTTATTTATTCAACTAATGTTCATATTTCCCACATACTGGACACCATGTAGGTGTCAATCAGTGGTGAACAAAGCACAGATTCTGACCTCTTGAGTCTTATAGTTCAAAGGGGGAGGGAGACAGATGCTGAACAAATAATCACACAGTTAGTATGTAATTTATTATGAAAAGCAATACAAAGATGTAGGGTATTGTGGAATTTTGTACAAGATATAGAGGGAAGACCTCCCGAGGAGTGACACGTCAGCTGAGCCTATAGCATTGACTTCCCATTTTGTTATATAAGTTATATTTTTTCATTCTGCCAAAGCTAAACACAATAATTTATTGTACTTGCATTGCTTTGCTTAATAGTATGATAGAGAATATCCCCCCTTTACTGACTAGTTTCTTCTAATTGCTATGAGATTATTCCTCCGTTGTTAATTTCTTTCTTATATTTTTGCTCTTTTCCCTATTATATAATGTAGTTTTTCTTCTTAATATGTAAGTAGTCCTTATATATTCTTTGTATTTTTTATGTAAGTTAAAAATTTTTTTTTCACTTTTTCTGTCACTTCACTTCTAAATTCATGTATGACAGTTTTTGCCATGCAGAAAATTTTAACGTATATGCAGTTGACTCTATCAACTTATTATTTATGATTTTCCACTTGTGTTTTGTTATCAAAGGCCTTCATTTTCCCTAAGGTTATAAAACTTTTCTCCCAGTTTCTTTCAAAATGTTTATAATTTGAGGCATTTATACTTATTTTTTTCTAGTTAGACTTTCCATATGGTGAATGACAAGATTCCCATTTTGTTTCCATATGGATAGTCACTTTTCCCACCCCTGCTTGTAAAACTGTCTATTCTTTGCCCAATAATGTGAATATTATCTTTATCATGTGTATTCTGATGCATTGTTCTAGTTACTTATTCCTTCATTAATTGATATTATTTTAATTCTATAGCTCTACAATATGTTTTTCTATGTGATATGAAAAAAACCTCCATCTTTTGCTTTTCTTTTCTATTTCTTGGCTATTCTCACACTTTTTTTTTATAAATCAATTTTGGTATCAGCTCATCATGATCCATAAAAATAATTTTGTGATAGTGAATGAAATTGCAGTTTAATTTGAGGAATATTTGGGGGCACCTGGGTGGCTCACTTGTTAAGCGCCTGCCTTCAGCTCAGGTAATGATCCCAGAGTCCTGGGATCGAGCCCCGCATTGGGCTCCCTGCTTGGCAGGAAACCTGCTTCTCCCTCTCCCACTCCCTCTGCTTGTGTTCCCTCTCTTGCTGTGTCTCTCCCTGTCCAATAAATAAATAAAATCTTTAAAAAAATTTTGGGAATATTTTGCAATAGTAAACATTCTTATCTGAGAATATGCTATGTTGTTGGAAAAGTCTTTTGTCAAATTTTTCTTTGTATGTCCAGAATTCTCAGACATTTACCATATTTAATGATTATTTTTGTCTATTCCAAGAAAAATGTAACAACCTGTCACTTCTAACTTTTATTTTGAAATGAGTCGCAGAGTATCTATTTAGCCCTTTCTAAGAGACAAATAAGACATTGAAAGAATAGAACCATGAAATACTTAAAACTTCCTTTGCAAAACCTCTATTCACAATCTTACCAGTTTGCTCTTTGTTTTTGCTATTTAAGAATGAAGACAGATTGTGACTTTCAATATAGTGGTGTGAAAAGCTTGGTGATAAACAATTATTTAACCAGTGAAAATTATGGGGGGAAAAAAAACCTTTAAAGTCTGGAATTTGTCTTAAGGGCATACAGCAAATGGGAAACTGTGACAATATGTGGCACTTAAACCTCAACCTGTTCCCATCTCTTTCCCCTCCCCCCAGGCCAGTACAATGCAGATTTACTCTGAGGAGGAGAGACCTTACCATGCATCTCTCTCTGCCAGCTGAGTTACAATTCAAGTCCAGAAGGGCAGGCAGCAGACACAGCTCCCTCACCTTCCACAGCTCTGTGTTATAGAAGCTTTATTTCAAGTCCACATGATGGAGAGAACTGATTTCCCTTCACTGCCTGGCATCCACTTGTCCAACGGATCCTCTACTTCAGGCACAGAAGGCTAAAAATACTTCCCCTTGGTATACTGAGCACTTATTTTTATTTATTTTTTTTACATATCATTGAGGCAAAATTCAAGTAACAAAATTCATCATTCAACAATTTTAAGTCAATTCAGTGACTTCCAGTACATTCCCAATATGGTGCAACCTTTACATCTGCCTGATTTTTATGTTTTTTTACCATCATTGAAAGAAACACCATACCCGTTCCACAGTCTCTCCTTCTTCTAGCCCCTGACCACCACTGGTCTGTTTTCTCTCCCAGGGTTTGCCTATTCTGAACATTTCATATAACTAGAATCCTACAGTAGGTGAACTTCTGTGTCTGGCTTTTATCACTTAGTACAACGTATTCAAGATTCATCCATGTTGTAAGCATCTGTGAATCCTTCCTTTCTGGTTATGGCTAAAGAATACTCTGTTGAATGGATATACCATATTTTATTTGTCTACTCATCAGTTGATGGATTTTTGGATTACCTCCACTTTCCAGCTATTACGAATAACGTTGCAATGAGCATTCACGTACAGGTCTTGATTTCAATTCTCTTAAACAAATCCTTCGGAGAATTGCTGGATCATATGGTAATTTCCTGTTTAACTTTTAGAGGAACTGTCAAACTGTTTTCCCCTTTCTCAATTACTTTTGTGACTATTTGTTAAATTAGGAACTATTTCCTCATCTCATTACAATTATCTATCCCATGCACCACTTCCTTCTCTGCAGCCACTTGTTTTCTGGGTGTCTTGCCTTTCATCAGATTTCATCACCCAATATCTGCCTTCTGAATCATTTTCTTTGTTGTGTAAAGAAGCCGAAGGCCATATGCCCTTTCTTATAAGATTCAGGTCAATCCTAACTCAGCTTTACTGCTTTTTATTCATGTCCACATCTAACTACAAAGGCCCATTAAACAGAAAGCTAGTAACTACAGAATTGTAAATGTGTTTGCCTTATATAAACTGGAGTGCAGGTTTTTTTGTGAGTGTTCTCTGTGAGTGTTGGTTTCCTAACCATTACATTAGGAATCCTGAAAAGCATTTGCTACATATATTTATTTTAATCGTGTGTGATTTTCACCCTACATAAGATCTCTATTAATTGTTTTAAAATTTATGACTGATAGTTCGCCCAGCTACAACTGGGAAAAACTAGCTACAGTAACTCATAGCCAATCAATAAAATGTGCAACAAATAAGATCTACATGTAATAATCCCTTCCCAATACCACAATGACTGTTATTGACCAAATAAAACCTGAATTAATCACAGAGAGATCAGTTCATTTTCTACCAAGTGGCACAATCAGGGATTTTTATTCAAAACACTGCATTCATTTTGAGAAAAGATGGAAACCTTAAACCTTAAACCTATTCAGTGTTTCCTCTTCTTGTTTCATTTTATGAAGCTCTTTACTACTTAGGTGAGTTAATATATAACTATTTCATTTGTCTTGGTCTGAAAGATTTAATGGTGATTTGACACTAAAATAAGAAATGTACTAAGTGTTAGGAAAAGAAGTCAATAAATGTGATATTCTCTCCTGATTTTAACAAGTAAGATAGCCCATAAGGAGTAATGTCAAAGGCATACTTGGTGGATTGAATGGCATTGGGCATACTATAAAGAAACCAATTCAATGCAAGCGTGATTGGGATAGGCTTTATTTAAATACCAGAATTACCAGTTAAGTCACTCACTTGAGTTTACTTGTCAAACTTGGCAGAGTCAGGGGGCTGCCGTCTTTGAGGCTCAGTTTACTCTCTTCTGGCANGGGGGGGGGGGGGGGGGGGGGGGGGAGACAGGAATGAACGACTCAGCCAATACAGAACTTCTATAGTCCAGAGCTGGGTTATGTGGGATCTATGGATGTTAACAAGCTGCAAATCTCCCAGGCATTGTGACACAGAACTCTGGGGAAATGGGCTCCTTTTCTCAGCTGCCCTGCCAGACTCACCTTACAAAGCAGGAACCAAAGGTGAGGGATATTAAGACATTGCCTAGAACATCTGCAAAGCCCTTCCCAGACTGAATAAAGCCTCCTAATTTCTTGTAAACCCTAGGATCAATCTCTATAAGGAATGTCTTTACTAATTCTGACTAGTTTAACAGCTTTCTCTCTCTCTGGGGGGAAGTTTTCTTTTTTTTTTTTAAACACATCCTTAATTTTTTAAAAGATTTTATTTATTTATTTGGCAGAGAGAGAAAGATCACAAGTAGGCAGAGAGGCAGGCAGAGAGAGAGGAGGAAGCAGGCTCCCCACTGAACAGAGAGCCCGTTGCGGGGCTCGATCTCAAGACCCTGAGATCATGACCTGAGCCAAAGGCAGAGGCTTTAACCCACTGAGCCACCCAGGCGCCCTTGGGGGGAAGTTTTCACTGAGCTCTTCACACCCTTTTTCTAGAAGTCCTGCCTGCCTGGTTTTAAACTAAGTTTTGCAGCCCTCTAACTTTGAAAGCCTGGAAAAATCATTCTGATTCAGTTTCTTCATCCATAAAATAGGGGTAATAATAGTACCTACCTTATCGAGTTGTTGTGAGGATTAAATGATCTTATTTTGGGAATGCATTTAGAACATTACCTCACACAGTGTTTGTGCTGTTTTGAAACTGGCTACTTTTCTATCCTAATACGCAAGTTTCAGACACTCAGCACAAGTTACATACATATACACAAAAGCTTGTTACTTGTCACTAGGAAAATCTAGGATAAAAGTGATTCCAATAAGAACCAGGGAGATGTTCACCTTCATTTCCCTTTGAGGGAATGTCCTACCCACAATAAAAAAACACTGCCCAGCAAATACCAAGTGTTAACCTATCAGAGTTATCACCCCTTTGTCCTCAAGAAGGAAGAAGTAAATGGGATGGAGAGAATGTTCTCTTCAATGTCCCACCTTTTCAGGAGAGTATGATTGAATGCACAATCTATGGAAAATACGAAGGAGCTGGACTAATCTCTTTCCAACCAAATGCAATTCTCAGCTTTGATACATTTTTATTTCATGCGAATGTGCAAAATTTCCTTAATGAGAATAGCAACAGAGAATTCCAGCACATTCACTGACACACTTGTTCCTTCATTGTGCCAATCTTAAGCTTGTATATTTAAACTTGCATTCTTTTCTATGCTTCAATAAGCCTTTGACAAGGTGATCTGGAAGGTGGAAACCAAGCTACATCTACTGAATCATTTCAACCTAGTGGGCTGGGGGAAACCTATTATAAAGAAAGTAAATCAACAGATTTGCAGAAAAGATTTAGTGTATGGGCCAAACAACTGTGATGACAAACTTTAAAAAGGCAGAAATAGGCTCGGGCTAAAAATATTTACAGAAATAGCTTGAAAGCAAAAATAAGACGCTTATTTAAAAAATATTCCCATCATAAATGCTTTACTGTGGTTTTAAAACAACTCCCTAGATTTTTGGTTTGGGTACAATTGTGGAATAACACTGATTTATAGTACCTTTGCCTTCATTTGGTTATATTCTTTATACAGAAGTGTTTTAAGGTCTAGAATTTCTTTATAAATTTAACATATAATTCAACATTCTAGATCTTTTCCAGATCCTTCTCTACGCTTTCCTACTGTCATAAACCAACTTTACCAAAGAGTACTTTATTTCTTACATTTCTTTGAGAGTGTAAATCTCCTGGCATTTTCCGTTTTTGCAGCTTTGATTAGGGATAGGATAATAGCAGAACAGAAAGTGTATTACCAGCATCATAAAGTTCTAGCTGATTCTGGTAATAAGGATTCCAGATATCTGTAAGAAAAACAAATTGGTGGTTAGAAAAAGCACTCAAAAAAGGAGATGCTAGTGCTCCTCAGGTTCTTCCACATTTTAATTGTGCCATTGAATGAAGCTTGGCATCTGAAGACACTGTGCCTCAATCTTAATGTCTGCAAAATCAGAGAGTAGGCAAAGTCAGGACCCAAACCTGGCTGATGCTAGACATCAGAATTATCTGCGGGAATTGTCTATCTTAAAGAGTCCTGGGAAACACCCAGGAGCTGCTGAGTCCAGTGAGACAGGTTCTAGAGATCTGTCTCTATAAACTAATTCTTGGAAGGCCAAACTTATGGACATAAATTAGAGAGATGCTGGGTCAGATAAAGTATAAACTTTCTTTACACAGAGCTGCAATTCCATAAGTGAAAATGGCAAACACCAAAGTACTTCCTTTCACTTTTGTGCCTTCATCTTTATGACATATATTTTCTGCTAGTAATTCCTCCAAAATCTTTTAGATATCTCTTTAAAAATCCAAAGATAAGGCTGAGCCACAAGGAAGTTGGAAGTAGAAGGCATTTTTAGACCTAACATAGCTCTAGAGAGTTGAATAGCATGAATTCATGGATCTTCACCCTTGGTGTAGATCATGAAGTGACTCAGTGCCTCTCTGCTTATTTGTGACTTTCTAGGCTTCCACCTAGCTGATTCCTTCCCTGGGTCCAGTAGGAATGTCAGAAAGAGGAAACCCGATTGATTACTCTTACCCAGTCATTCCAGGCCACAGCATAGATTTCCTGCCCTTGAGTTGGGTACACTGCTGGTAATCAGTTGCTGCTCTTACATAAATAAAGACCAGGGACTGTGGGTCAGGCAAGTTTACCTAGGAGATTCTTTCCATGTATGGTTAATCATCCAATTACATCTTCTTTTTTATAGGTTAGTATTATTCATATCATACAGATAATCTTAAAGTTCTGTTATTGTATGTAATAGTTATCATCTACTAACCAAATTTTCATGTACTTTATGAGATACTAACGAAATACTACACTGTATGATAGACTAGACATTTTCAGGGAACTCAGGGGATAAAGATTAACTTGGGCTACCTTGGGTCCAATTTAAATTTTATGACTCTTTGTGTAATGAGGGTATAAATTGCCCTCAACTTCAGATATGCTGCCATTAAGAGGGTGTGGTGTCCCATTTACATATCCGATAAGCCTAAGTTGACTTCCTTTTGCTCCACAGAGCTATGGATAAGGGGACCAACTCATAAATTTACAACAAGAAACATAATAAAAGCTACTGCACTACTGTCATGCCTCCCAGCTGGTCCCAGCTAGATCAGAACAATCAGCCTGTTTCTAGTCTCTGTGTTAAGTACACTTAGAAGATCACAAAGATTGTTCTTTTCCCTTAGAATTGGCATTCAACTTTGTGACTACTTCTCAAAATCGCAGGCTCTTCTCCACTCCAGAATTAAAACTAAATTGGATATTTTTGATTCTTTCCACGGCTAACACATTTCTGGGTACCGTTTGCTATCAAGACATTACACAAGCTGTTCCCAGTTTAATGACTATTTGTGCCAGACCATAAATTTCAAGGTCAGCTCAAAGTCAGGCAGCACTTTGCCAGAGGATGTGGGAATCTGTGAGTGAACTTCCTTGGCAGTTCTCTCCAAGTGATATTACCACATTCTCCTGACGGGATTCTGTATGAGAGCTAGCTCCAGAGACACTTACACAGATGTGCCGGCGACAAGTGCTCAGACTCAGGGGGGTCATATTACTTGTCACAATTTCACATGATTTCTTTAATTTGTATCAATGACATATTAATCTAAAGTCAAGAGACTTATGAAAATATTCAGAGATAACAATCTGTGATCTGAAAATGCTTCAGGACCTTTTTGAGCCATGTGAAAGTGAAGATTGAGCTGTGACTCTAGGTACAAAGCCACTGAAACCCAGTCCGGGAGGATCTGTCACTGGTCACCTTCAAGATCAATACAATCCACTGCATGATCGATTTTGCTGGAGTGATCAATATTGATCACGATGACACAGTAAATTAACATATCAGCAATTTAGTTCCTAACTGGGTGCACACACCACTGTCATCAACTAGCTGCTGCCAGTGTAAAAATCGGGTATTTCAGAAGACACATTCACCATTTCAGGCCACGTGGGCATCATTTAGCTAAATGCGATGGCTGTATTTCTTTCCTGGAGTAACTTGTGTGCTGAGACCATCTGAAGGCTACTATGAATCGGGAATAAAGTCAGACAGCCCATTACGTGGTAGGAGTAGATATATATACAGGAGAAAAGAAGGAAAAAGATATTCTTTCAAGAAAAAATATCAAGGTCTTAATTCAGTAATTAAAATGCCTTGTAATAGTCGATACTTTCAACTTGGTTTCATCTTGAAACCTCCCATATACCCACACTCCTATCCTGAGTTTGGCCCCCTGCCCACCAGAGCTCCAAGAAATGGATGTAGTCAATTTCTCTCTTTCCTCACTGAGCAGGTCTATCTGCCCTTTCTCCTCTCCCCCAGTCCTTCATTTATCCAGGGGTGATGCTACCCCTGGAGCATAGAGAGGGAGGGAGACAGGAGAGTGTCACAGGTCAGTTCTGACTTGAAAGTTACAGGGCAGCTCTGCCTGTTGATAACCTGGATAATTTATCCAGTTCCTAGAGTCCCCCAGTGTCTAGGGATAGGGACCTCTTACCTGCAATTCTCTGGAAACAAAATTACTCATTGTCTCCCACCTCCTTAAGCCATCGTCACTCCACAGGCCCCCTGTAATAGGCATCGTCTAGCTTCTCTGATGAGGTCTGGTTTTCCCTCCAGCAACCCTCTTGGTCCCCAGGAACACACACTCACTTTTCCCCTTCAGCCTCTAGGAATGCAGAAGTACATGTAGTCACTTTTCCTTGTCTCCTTCACCCACCAGCTGCTGCCCTCATCGACTCTTGCCTTTCAGATTTCTCAGGCAAGTGATCTGACTGAAGCCATACAATCCAGACAATCCTGGTTTTATAGGGTATTACCATTTGAACCAGAAACTCTCTTCAGCGACAAAATACAAAGTCACCAGCCACCCAAGCTAATTTTATATATATTCTCCTATAATATGAAAAGCCACAAACTTATTGATACATTGCACCATTTGCAGAGTCAAGGAGGGCCCTCTTTTAGCTCAATTCCCATTTTCACTTGTTTATCATCTATCTCACCAACTGGAGAGTCCAACTGTAGTTCCAGGGACTGCCATTTTCTCGGTGAATGAATGTCAGTTTGGAAAGCCTGGGGTAAATGTGACCTGGGTTTTACTTTACAAATAGCTCCTCCCCTCCACCAGGATATGGGCTCCACAAGGTTAGGAATTTCTGTGGGTTTTGTTCACTGAATAATTCCTGTAACATAGAAGACATCTTTCAATAAGTATTTCTTCTCTGGATTGAACTCATGCATGGTACAACACGGACAGAAGGAAATGACCGAAGCACGTTGTTACTTTTTGGGTTGACAGAGAATAGTTAGTGAGTGGAGTGGAGTGGTAGTGGTAGTGGAGGAAGAGGCTCAGTCTTCTCCTAGGTGACTTTGAATATTATGCATAAAAACATGTGTAACAAACTCTCATATTTGAGGGAGGAATATTCTATTTTTTTTTCTCGTTTGAATCACAGTCTTAATTTTTTTTTACTTTATTTTTTCAGTGATCCAAAATTCATTGTTTACGCACCACACCCAGTGCTCCATGCAATACGTGCCCTTCTTATTACGCACCACCAGGTTCACCCATCCTCCACCCCCTCCCCTCCATAACCCTCAGTTTGTTTCTCAGAGTCCACAGTCTCTCATGGTTCATCTCCCCTTCCGATTTACCTCAGTTCACTATTCGGCCATTGAGTATCTTTAAAATAAACAACTCCCAAACGATACCTTCCTGTTTTTTAAAAAAAAATATAACCATTGTTTTCTCAAAAATGTATGCATATGTTTTAACATTTACCCAAATAATCACAGATTCTCAAATACTGTCTTTTGGCTTTTATACCTTTGTATAAGGTTTGGAGATATCCCACTGGTACCAGAATTTTCTTGACTCTGTGTGTGTGTGTGTGTGTGTGTGTGTGTGTGTGTGTGTGTTTTCATTGTCAGTTGATTTCTGGAAAGAGTTTGACAATTTTGCCTGCCAAGTTTTTCTTTGCAAAAGTTTAATCCCATGCAATTCCTGTGAATGAAATTGCTGATATTGGCCAGTGTTACCATATTTTCCATATAATGTTGTTAAAATTCTACTACTTGCTATTTTACTTGTTAGTTTATCCCAGGAAAAGCAGATTTTATTTCTATTTAGTTTCAAAAATATCTTCACAACTTTTTTGAAGAAGTTTAAAGTGCTTTGGCATATATTTTTGGTTATGTTGTAAATCAAGTCTCACGTTTGGATTTAATTTTAAGAATATATGACAGTTACAGTATAAATATAGTGATTTATTTTTGCTTCAGACTTTTTAGTTCAGCAGCTCCTAAATAGGAACACACATTCTAATTAGTTTTCAAATTTCAATTAGAATGCTCTAATAACTCTTAGCTTCCTGACATTTCACTTGGCATAAGGAATAAATGTAGTAAAATTCCTATGTAGAAGGCTACCAAGAGCAAAGTATTAAAGGCATTGAATTAACTAATGCAACTAAATGTAAATTTATATTCTTGAGGCTCTAATTATTTGTTAATTAGGTGCCAATTGAGTGCTAAAGCGTATTTATTGAGGTTGAATAACAAAGATAGGTCTATTGCCATATATACTTGTTTGTCAAGAACTATGCCCTCCATAATTGTGTCATTGATTAAACATGAATACATCTTTCTAGAATCAGATTTGCATATTTATCATAACACAAAGAGGCTGTCATTCTAAGTGATCTTGTGTATGTATGTCTTCTCTTAAACAACCAGCATTCCATTGGTTATGAAACAGAACACAGCCCCAATATATTGCAGTGAGAAAAAGACATAACCACATTTTCCAGCCTAATTCTGCTTTCATATGTACAAATTTATAGATTTATAGATTTGCAGTTTCTTTTACATTTTGTATTGGAAATGAAAAAAAAACACTTAAAAAAATCCCCAAACTGTACTGTACTGTGTACAATGTTACAAATTACTCACATAAAATTCTTCTTTCTCTTTAAAACTGGAACGTATAAAGGGAAAATTAAAAATATATCAGGCACATGCGATTTCCAAGAGTTTGTAGCCAGAACAATCTGTACCTTTTGAAAGAAACCTTGAAATTTCAGTCCGATGGAGGAAAAATAATTTAACTACTAAACATGTACTCTTCTTGCCTTCAAGATACCAATATTCATGTGCATGTGGGTTGAAGAGTGTGTAGACCAAACTCTTCCCAGCTTAAAGAACAGTAAAAAATGGTGCTTCCTAAGGGAATACAGCATTTCTGATACAGAACATTTTCCAAATTGCTGGAAGAAATGTCAACATCATAAAGACTGTGAGGTTGATACTGGAAAGGACCCAATAGTGCCACAGATGCCTTATTTAGTAGGTGGAAAATCATGGAGTGGCACATGCTATAGTGAACTTCTAGAGAAAGGCTACTATTTTCTACATGACTTTTTAAAATAATGGGTATATACAGAATATAATACCATGCTTTAGAAAGTAAGAAGCAATATAAGAATTTAGACAACAGATTCTTATTTTCCAATTTTTTTTCTTTGAAAATGAAACAACCTTCCTTCACCCCAGCCTTTTCTTTCTATCTTTCTGATGTAGATACTCAGGGAAAAATTAAGCAAACCACACAGACACAGACACACACATACACACACACAGCACAACAACACATGTCTCTGATTTGCCTGTTGGTTATTTATTTTGCTGATGTTTTTTGTAATGTTTATAGTATACTTCTCACTCAACTCCCCACCCACACTCAGATGTAAAAGTATATTTAAATTAAAGCCTTTTACTTTAGGAAAGAATATTCTAATTTATGCCAAATGACTTAGAATTGCTTCCTGAATTTGAAAAATAAAATCCAATGAATATGTTTGGCAAGCATATTCCTAAAGAAAGGAGAAGTTAAAGGTTTTTAGAGAATGAATTGAGACACTTCTGAAAGAATCAATAAAAATGTAATAAATTAAATGGTTTGGGATCCAAAGGGGATCAAATCTATAAGTTTGTATTGTATCTTCAGATAATATTTAGAAACAGACCAACCTTACTGAAATTTCAGAATATGTATTAAGTATACACACTATATTAGTTATCCATCACTATGTAATTTATACCCCAAAATGAGCATGTTAAGACAACACACATTTATTATCTCAAAGTTTCTGAGGTCACCAATCTGGGAATGATTTACTTGGGTCCTCTGTCTCAGGGTTTCTCACATGGCTTCAATAAAGGTTTTGGCTGTGGCCATAGTCTCACCTGAAGTCTCAACTAGGGAAGGATCCACTTCCAAGCTTACTCACAGGAGTGTTGCAGGATTCAGTCCCTCACAGGCTGTTGGACTAATGACTCTGCTGACTATTGACCATGTGTTACCATAATTTCCTTGCTACATGAACCTTTTCAACATGGCAGTTTGCTTCATTAAAGAAGACAATTAAAGAAAGTAATGGGAAAAGTCCAGTAAGATTTAAGTCACGTTCTTCTGTAGCATAAGCATGAAGGTGATATCCATCATTTCTGTCATGTTCTCTCAAAAGCAAGGCATTTGTGCCAGCCCACACTCAAGGAGGGATGTTACACAAAGACATAAATACCAGGAGGTAGAGAGCATTGAGAAACATCTTTAAAAGATTCCTACCACACAGTACTGGATTAATTTGTACTAACCCACTTAATTTTAATAAAACTTCTCCTTAAGAAGACTGTAAAGATAGACGCAATCTTGTTGTTTACACCAATATGCAAAATTCCTACCCCTTGATGTCTTGGTGCCCTACCTATTACGTATAAACCAGACAAAAGTGGGCTGTCTAGATTTCCTTTGGAATGGGTGGAGAAGTGGCAATTCTGGAAAAGAGGAAGATAGCCAAATTTCCTCAGTCATGACAAATACTTGTTGACCCAGAAAAAATACTTCCAACTCTGTCTTCATACAACTTTCCATTTTCTGGTTTTGCCTTCTGACTAAAAAATTTACATCAACAGAATCACTTTGGTCATTGAGACATCTCTGATACCTCCAAGTAAAATAGTGATATTCCTCAGGACCTTTCACACACTGGAATACAATTAATATGTTCTCCCTCAAATGTTCCTTAGTATTGTTTACACAACTACTTCTGCCCCAAAGTTAGTGGTTGGCTAAATGGAGTGGAACAGCATCTTTAACCCTTCCTTTGGGAAGCATATTTTCCAGAAAAAAGGATTTGATAATTCTAGAAGTAATCTCAAGCCTCAATTTCAGGCACTGTGGCAATGCTTACAGAACCAAATTCCTAATGCTTACAGAACCAAATTCCTAAAGTCTTTGCATAACGTTACACTTTCTGCTCTCATGGCATGACTCAGTATCAGTGAAGATCGTGTATTTGGGCACTAAAAGCCATATAGTTTGTCTCCTACTGGTTCTACAACTAGTTTTTGTTTATTACAAGTGTTCAATAACTATTTTACAGATAATGAAATAAGCATAAACCAATCAAATAATTTTAACTATTAGTAGCTCATAGAGAACAAGATTCATCATAGAGAATTGAAACCCAAAGAATTATTATCAGAATTTAGGATTCACACATTTAGTCACCAAACATTACTTGAGATCATATTGTTTACATACCAGAATAAATAATTTATTGTCTTTGCCTCTGGGAGTTCAACCATAATAGTTAAGAAAGTGAAGGGGAGCAGAATTTGCCACCCCAAAATGTGTCTCCTTGGCATGGGGATTATTTTAAACTGGCTATTTTTAAGAAACAGTGGACATGGCTGAAAGTCTGAGTGGAAGTTACCCTTTTGTAAGAGATATTTGCATTTATAAGAGACATCTTCATTTCTAAGGATGTCTTCCTCACTGTACCAGGAAGAGGGAGATGACTCAATCTCTAATAATTTTTATCAATGGAGAAAGTAATGACTTAAATCTGCATTAAAACCTTACCCTTGTTTACTCTGCCTTTCCTGGTAGCTTCCCCTGACTGACTCCCCACCCCAACATCTTTTGTCTTTAGCTCAAGATGATGATGTCTTTGGCCATTATGGAGAGTTACACAGTTATCCTGGTGTTAGAGGCAGTTAGTTCGGCTCTAACAGGATACCTGGAAGCCAGCAATGAGGAAGTCATGATCACCTATTAGGAAAGTTAGAAGCCTATCCTGGCAGCACTCCACAAGAAGCTGGATGGAACTAGTCAGGCCCAAGATGGTGGGACCCATGATGGAAAACTCCTGAACAAATAAGGAAAAAAAAGGCTAAAATCCCTCTTCCCAGAATTCCCCATCCCAAGTAATGAATATTCTACCCCCTAGTTAACAACTGTCCATAAAAGATAGAAACCCAAACCCTAGAACACAGCTCTCTCCCTCTCTCTCTGTGTCTTTCTCCCCATCTCCTTCTCTTTCCTCCATTCTCACATCTCAAGAGTGTACTTTAGCTTCAATAAACTTTCCTACTTGTGTCACTTATCCACTATGTTGTATCTGTCCTTGAATTCTTTCTCATGAGGAAACCAAAAGCCTTTGGTTACATCTTTGGGACAGTGTGGGTCTAGGATCCAGGGCCCAGGGTCTCCTAGAAACATCTTTTTGTTGACCATGAAGGGACAGATAACAACATGTTGAATGACCTTCTTCATTGGTGAGTCTCCAATTCTCACCTCCCTTTTGTTGGACAGTTCCTTGGGAACTATACCTCCTTTGTTCTGCTCTCTATTCCCAATCTACTTGGAAACCAGACAGTCTGGTAGCATTTCTGAGAGACTGACTTTTAACCAAGGAATAAGGGAAAACTTGTTCCTTCCACCCAACAACACTCTTAGGTGACTAAGATTTTGTAAAAGTGTCAGAGATTATTTCTCAAGACTTGTAGCAGTTCCACAGGGCTTTCCATCTCACTGGTAATTAAAACCTTGGCTCATCTGTGGATTCATGCATAAGGACTTCTCCAGTGCTCTGAAGCCCCCTGGTTGTCTTAGACTTCCAGGGGGAAAAATGGAGACATATAAGAAAGTGATTCACAGCCATTCATGGAAGTGACACTCACAAGCAGCACACACAAGATACATTACACTGATCCCTAGGTGACTGATATTCTAAGCTGTCTCTATCACTGCAAAAGTCTGTCTCTTGGTCTTGAGACACTCTGATCCCCCCTGCTCAGCCTCGACTGCCTCCTCTTATATTTACTTTCTACCCTCCTCTGTTGATGGTGGGGCACAGACACCTGCATGATGTTCTGACACCGATGGCAGATATCCTGTAACTCATACTATTGTGTCTGTGTGGGTCACCATAAAATGGGCAAGGGTCCATCCAATAAGAATTTTCCCTATGAGTTTGCCTTATTTTCCACTTAATTGAGTGCCATGTGACTCAAGCTATTCAGGGTTCAGGGAAAAAAAATGGGAAATGGGGAGTAGTCTTACCCAGACAGTCTACAAAGTAGAAGAGCTCAAAAAGTTTCTGTGAAGGGTGCCTGGGTGGATCAATCAGTTAAGTGTCTGCTTTCTGCTCAGGTCATGATCCTAGGGTCTTAGGATCAAGCCCCACACTCGGCTCTCTGCTCAACAGGGGGGTCTGCTTCTCCCTCTCACCCTCCCTCTGTGTTCTCTCTCACTCTCTGCTAAATAAATAAATAATTAAAAATAAAATAAAATAAAATATTTTTTAAAAAGTTCTTGTGAGTTAGACAAAAAAAATCCAAGGGGTTCCCAACCCTGGTGGCCATCGTTTATCACCAACTGATGGGAGACATCCTAGAGCAAGGGGAATGACATATTCAGAGATAGAATCATGGTGATGTCTGCTTCTGAGAGATCCACCCCAAGTCATTGGGACTAATAATGGAATATTGTTCTTCTTGGAGTCCTCAGGAAAGCTTTCATCACCAGGATGGTAGGTACCAGGATGAGGCATGGGTCCTGGGACACCAGGGACCTCAAAGCTATCCCATGACGTGTTAGTTACTGCCGTGGTGAGAGGGGTGAATGGACAGCAGGCTGGGGCAGCTTCAGTGCACTGACCATTGGAACAGTCTTGGAGAATTCCTAATTAAGGAATCCTTAAGAGATCCTGAGATCCTGAGATCCTGAGAGGGAATCAGCTCTCCACAATATAATAGGACTCTGGGCTTTTCAAGATTCCCTAGAGAGAGTCAGAGACCCCTCTTGGGAACAATAGGAGTCCTTGTTTAGTTGCTCCTTCTCTTGTGATAGGAGTCAACTTTCTCCTTGAAGACAATGGGAAATTCCACCTCAGTCCCCAAAGACTCATCCCCAGGGTGTATCTTGTGACACTGGGACCAACTCCCTTTGGAGACCTTAAAAACAAAAGTGTTTATCTTGTTTTATAACACTGGTCAGTCCTAATATAAACTAGAGGATAGGGAAGTCTGACCAGAAAATGGTAATCTTAATTATAACACCATATTACAACTTTATCTCTTCTATAAGGCCAGGGAAATGGACTGAAATCTCACAAGGTTAAGGCTTTATGGCCCTGTACCCAAACCCTGATTTTTCTATACACCTTTAGGGAGCCCAAGAACACCCCTTCTCCTCACCCTGTAGTCCTCAGTCCACCGTCAGCTCAGTTGCCTCAGGCCCTTCTACTTCTATTAATCCATCACCTTCCCGTGTTCTATCGTGTTCCCTATGTGCCCTTCACCTTTGTGTGTCTTGCAAACATATTGCTGCCAAGATGGTGTATATAACCTCTCTTTTTCCTGATTCCTCTCTGTTTGATTCTTCTTTTGTGTGTCAGATCTGAAATATATCTTGAGAGAACTGGATGAATATTGCCTGACTCTTATATGTGGGGGTTTCTCTCTTGTTCATTTCCTGGGTTAATGGCTATGATAATTGGAGTCAGCTGTCTATGGTTAATCTACCCTGGGACAGGGACTTTGAGAAATGCTTCCAAGAGCAGCTGCTGAAACTCTTTTGTTACAGGGAGGTTCCCTGAACTCCTTACCCAGCATGGACTGCCTGCTTTCCCTTTTACTGATGGAAGGAAAATGTACATCTGTTTGAGCTAGTGAGCTCTACAGCTGGGTAAATCCATGGTTATGCACACCGGGAGTCCTCTTTCTCTGCCTTCTGGGTTTTTATATGCATCCAGCCTTGCTGGCTACTCCTTCTGCCTCTGCCTCCACCTCCCCTTCCTCCTGTTTCTGCACCCTTATGGGAGTAGCTTGCATAACCAGTTCCTATACCATCCTCAGTGCTTCTGGCACCATTGGCTCCTTTTCCTCCTACCTTCATTATTGAGGAGAAAGAGCACCCCAAGCTGTTAGGTTACCTCTTTATGAGGTTCAGACTAAAGCACCACCCAAATCAGCATGAAGGGGCCCAAGGGCTGCCCTTGGATTTAAACCACCCACTTCAGATTTCTCCACAGGAACCTAAGTAAAATTGACAGTAGGGAACAAATTGATTGACTTTTTAGTGGATATTCCAAGTTGTTGGAATCATTAAAATAAACATGTCTTTTGAGATGTCAACATTAAATGTAAAACTTTTATTCTACCAAAGTTTATTAAAGGGCAAATAAATTCACATGATCTCTGTCACAGTTTGTCAGCAAAAAGATAACTTAAAATGATAGTTAATTTTTTCTGTTTCATAAAAGCTTTCATGGGTAATTGTTAAGAAGAAGTAGGTTGAATAAATAAAAAGATTTATAGCTTTCAAAATCATTGGTAATTTAAAACTTTGAAGTTTTGTTAAGTTAAATAATACATTGGGTTAAAATCATTGGATACTTATGTCTTTTTTGAATAAGATAGATTACTAAAGTATGGGTTACTGAACATAGGTTTGTCTGCTTTTGGCTTCTTATTCCAGAGAAACTAAAGAAACCTGGGTCTGTTGGTAAACATACTTTATGCTACATTGCAAGTTGTACTATGGGGGAAAAAAAGCACGTTCCTAGAAATCAAGAAATTATGAAATATACTCATATATTTCCACCCTAAAGAATTCTGGTGTAATAGTTCACTATTTAAGTTTCACTAGAGACTAAGATTTCTAAGAGTCCAAATTCTGCTAAATGTAATTAACACTGATGGAAATGATGAGGGAAGCAGCCCCGCATATAGGAAGTAGGAAATGTGTAAGGAAAGTGTAGAGAATGAGAATACACTTTTGTTGATGGAAAAGAAAGTAATTTTGGCCTAAAATGAGACTGGTTATTTATAAAGAGAAGGCTTAGGACAAAATTTGAATGTGAAAAGAAAGTTGTAGAAGGCTTGTGAAAGGGAATCTTTGAAGGAGAATGTCATGTGTGGTCAGGACTAAGATTGGAATAATTCTCTGTTAAAGAGACAGAGTTTTCTTGGGTTGTTACTTTGAAACATTGCTGGTTCTCTAATGTTTGCTCTTCCAAATTTAAGGAAATTTTTTCTGAAGATATCCATGACTTACAAAAATATGATAAAATATTCCTTTGTGAGCAAATTGAAACATTTTATTTTTTGCCTACCTGAACCCTCCAGAATTCAGAAACTGTCTGCGAGTATTCTTTCTTTCATGGCAATGAGAGTTATTTGCATAAGTTCAATAAGAATCTGTTCTCCCTGTAACAGGACACCTCTGGAAATATTGGTTATATTAGCAAGGCTTTGGCTAGAATGTCATTATTTGAGAGAGACAGGCATAGACTCAGATACGACCACATTGCCTTAAGGAATCAAACTTGACTTTATGGAGCCAGTAGAGCTCCTTGGAAATGTTGGCCTGATAACTTGCTCTATGGCATTCCAGCAGCCTTACCAGATAAATAAAGGATGTCACTTCCTGGTGGGACTCCTAGGTGGCTTAGTTGGCTAAGTGTCTGTTTTCAGCTCAGGTCATGATCCTGGGGTCCTGGGATAGAACCCCACATTGGGCTCCCCGCTCAGTGGGGAGCCTGCTTCTCCCTCTCCCTCTGCTTGTACTCTCTTTCCAATAAATAAATAAAATATTAAAAAAAAAAAAAAGAATGTCACTTCCTGGTAGGGACAAAGACCTCAGGGTATTTTGGGGACTCTGAAAAGAGGAATTCACCCAAATCTACAGGTATTGCTGGCAAATAAGTTGGCAAGTATTTGACTTGACTTCTGGCCTTGAGAGACTGTTACAGGCTCAATCTGAAATTCCTTATACTACCTCCAACAAAGCAGATTAAAAGAAAAGTTACATGGTCAATCACTGTTCTTGCTGTGCTTATGTAAATATAATTAGGCCAGGTTGTTAAAACTAGACTTGTTTTGTAAACAAATTAGTCTTGATTTGGCTTTCTTTGATGGAAATGAGGGTGATTTTAGAGAAAGATTATGTTTCAATAACACATCTTTGTGGATGTTAGATTCTAGTTCTGATTGTCTTAGTGTTTATTGTTTGCCTGTAAAACTGGGCTGGATCCTAAATTCTTCCAGTTTCCTCAAATATCTGGCGATGATTCTCCAAACTAAGGTTTCAAACCTCCCAGGCTCTTGACTTGAAATTGTTAAGAACTAAAACTGCCATTTTCTCTAAAGCCCTGCAAACCAAAACTAGACAACTTGAGGTCAACTCCAGGGAAACTAATGTATAGACATTGCCAGAGAACTAATGTATAGACATTCTCTGTGCCTGTTTTTCTAGGGAATCACCAGGGACATTTGAACCACAAGCCAGAAGGACACATCAGATTGTCACTGCCTCCTCCCAGGACATATGAGGATGTTTTGAGCCTGACATCTAGAAATCTTCTCACTGGCAACACTCAGCACTCAGACACTAGGATTGTAATTTGCTCCAAACATTAACCAATGTTTTTCTATTGTTTCCACAGAAATGCTTATTAATTACCTGATTGCTAGCTAAACAAGTCAGAGTCTACATGATGGCTAACACCACCTACTATGCCTGTATTAACTCCCCCTAAGGAGTAAGAAATCCATATAGATAAAATCAGGCAACAAGCCACTTGACAACAAGAGGCCCTTGACTACCTTCTTGGGGAAATCAGGGGAGTCTGTGTGATGGCTAACACACTGTGTATGGATCAGCATCTGGAGATGTTAAAGAAAGCCTGCAGCCAGGTAAATCTCCAGATAATGGTTTGTAACAACTCTGAAAGAAATCTCCACACAAATGGCTATCAACTAAACCAAGCCATGACTTCCTTCTATTCTCCACTGTCCCTCCAGGTATCCTAAAACTTAGACAGCTAGGACTTCTGGAGCCCTTGGGTAGGGTCAATATCCCATGCCAGGATGAAGTAGTTATAGAAGACAGACCATCGCTCATTTTCCCTTAAAAGATTTTAAGGGTATGGAGTCCTGGAAGGGGTAGTGTTAGAGAGAGTTAGATTTTAACAGGATGCCTGGAGATGAGTAAAGAGAAAGTCATGGCCAGCTATCAGGAAACTCAGAGGCCTGTCCTCATAGCATCCCAAAGAAAGCCACATGAAATGGGATCAAACCAGATAGGTCCAAGATGGCTGACAAAGTAGGTCTGAAACTCCCCCACCCAATCAGGAAGAAAGTTGCAAAACCCTGTTCCCAAGAAATACCCACCTCAAGTAATGAATATTACACCTCCTAGTTAACAACTGTCCATAAAAGATAGAAACCCAAACCCCAGCACAGAGCGCTCTCCTCTCTCTCTCTCTCTCTCTCTCTCTCTCTCTGTCTCCTTCTCTGCCCTCCATTCTCACATCTCAGGAGTGTACTTTCACTTTAATAAACTTTCTTGCTTGTGTCTCTTTCTCTGTGTTGTGTCTGTCATGAACTGTTTCTCATGAGGAGACCAAGAGCCTTTGGCGACATCTTTAGGATGGGCTGGGTCAAAGTCTCAGGGACTGGGGTCTTCCCTGTTCACCTGTCAACAGTGGGTCTCTCCCATGTATACAGGTGGTATATATGTTATTACACTTTTGTTTGCTTTTCTATTCTTAATCTGTCTAGTATCAATGTACTTATTAGACAACCAAAGAATCTAAAAGGGAAGAAGAAAATTTTTCTGCCTCTAGCAAAACCATAAGATAATAAAATAGTGAACACTTACATAGCACTGAGTTTTGTGCACAGTACTGATTAATGTGCATTGGACATATCAACTCTTTTCTACTTGGAATGATTAATATTTTGCCTTTGGGGGGCGCCTGGGTGGCTCAGTGGGTTAAAGCCCTGCCTTCAGCTCAGGTCATGATCTCAGGGTCCTGGGATAGAGCCCCGCATCAGGCTCTCTGCTCAGTGGGGAGCCTGCTTCCTCCTCTCACTGCCTTTCTCTCTGCCTGCTTTGATCTCTCTCTCTCTATGTCAAGTAAATAAATAAAATCTTTAAAAAAATATTTTACCTTTGGGGATGGCAAAACTGAATCTCAGAGGATTCAAGTAACTTGTCCAAATTCATGGAGCTAAAAAATTCCACAGTCAACATTTGAGCCCCTGAGTCCATGCTCTACCTACAAAGATAAAATATTTTAGGTCCATACAATAGCTTCAGATCAACACATGATTATTATAATTTTAGAGCTAAATATATTGCATTTATTTGTATAATCTGAGATATAAATATTGCTGTTGGAATTCAGAAAAGAAAAGGCTTATTTTTTACAGGGGAAGTTAGGAAAAGCTTCATGGAAGAAGTGGCATTTGATCTAGATGTGTAAAGCAAGCCAGAATTTCCATAGCAAGAGACCAGCAAGATTGAGAGAGTAACTTGTAGGGGAAAAAATGGAAAAGATCATTTTTTGACCTGATGAACAAAGCAGTCTGGCTATTTAAGCATTTCTAAATAGAAAATTTATGGAAAATAGGGGCAAGGGGACAGATTTCAGAGGACACAGTTTGTCAAACTAATGTGTCTAAATTTTATTCAGTAGGCAGTGTGGAGCTGTTGAAGACTTCACACCAGAGGAGACTTATTAGTAAAGTGATAATTTATACATATTAATATGGCAGAGATAAGAGGATCCCAGAATGAAGCAAGCCCTGAAAAATTTTGTATACGTAGGAAAAACACTTATTTCCAAAAGATGAATTTAAAATATCTTCTTTATAGCTTCAGGAAAAGTTAACAAGCTAATATCCTCAAACAGACACAGAAATAAGACATCCCAAACAAGATGACAGAAAAGACATGGATTCCAGGGATGCCTGGGTGGCTTAGTCCTAGTTGAGCCATCTGTCTTTGGCTCAGTTCATGATCCCAGGGTCCTGGAATTGAGTCCTGCATTGGGCTTCTTGCTCAGCGGGGAGCCTGCTTCTCCCTCTGCCTACCCTTCCCCTGCTTGTGTTTTGTTTTCTCTCTCTGACAAATAAATAAATATAATCCTAAAAAAAGAGAGAGAGAGAGAATGATTCCAGACTAGATTTCTAATTTGGGATGAAAAGGTAGAAAGGTAAACTTTGTACTACTTCTCAAATCTTTCAGCACCCATACAGTCTTAGTGGGAAACTTTCCATATTCTGAAAGAAGTAAAAATTATGCTCTATGAAGCCATTCAGTCTTCTCTTTCTAGGGCTTTTTCTGTTCTTTAAATATTCTTCAGTTGGCAAATTTGGTTAATAGTGTACAGTTGGAACACACAGGTAACCATATCAAATAAGTCAGTGTTGTTTCCAGAATAAATGGAAGATCACATGTGTAATTTTGCAGACTGCTTTCTAAAATAAAGATGGTAATGAGATTAGAACCACTACTTCCACTGAATAAATTCGATTCCTTGAAGTATTTTCTTGTTGTCATATCTTTTTGAAAAGTGTTAACTGTAACTGCTGTGATGAAATGCACTTTTATTTTACTTATGACTTAAATCCTATGATATCTCAAAGTCGTTACCTTTGGGATGGTAATTTTTTTCAAAGAACGTATCAAAAGACCACAAGATCATTAAAACTGGGAAAATTTGTAAATTATCTTTATTCTTTATTGTGTCTATTCTTTGCATTTTGTTCAGCTTGGAAAGTGTACAAGGTGGGTTCATTTCATTTTCACATTTAGTCAATTTCATTTTCTACTACATGAACAAATTTTTATTTCACAAAGAAGCAAGATAATAAGTTTCCCCTTATTCACCCTTATTTCTCTTCATCTTTCCCTCTCTCTTTTCAATCAAACACTCCCACCCAAAAGAAATTGCTCCAATTGAAATTTCTAAGAAAGTTCTATTACCCCCACCCCAAAAAATTCCTCTCCTGAAAATTGCTACAAAAGAAGTTCACCCTATTACTCACTCTCTTCTTGGCACTTCATTAACATCAGTATTAAATCAGTCCCCAACTGGAATCCTGTATTGTGCATGAATTATTCTGCATGAGTAGCCTTTTGTAATTCAAAAGTCTCTATTTTTTTTCCAATTTCATTAAAGCTATATAGGTATACTGTTATTTAAAAGGCAGTTTTGCATTCATTTCCAAGTCTGGATAAGGCACCTAAAGACATTTTGAATATGCCCTAAATGATTAGGCTAAAGATATTATTTTTATGATATAGTACTTTTAAAACCCAGATAATAATTTGGCCACCAGTTATCTATCCCAATTGTCTCCACTTCATTCTGCATGCATATTTCTTTTATAATTGATGACACAGGTGTGTTCTCTTTCATGAAATGCATTATGGTATGCAAAATAAATTGAATAAAACCAAATTTTATTAGAAGCCGGCAAGTACATTAGCAATTAAAATGTTGACTTCGTTACTTAGGTTTATTAATCACTGTATATGTGCTTAATGAGGAAAAATACGTGGTTCTGAGGATGTGAGTTTTGTCAACTGAGGTACATGTGGATAAATGCTAAACATGTTCAATATTTGATTAACTATATAAATGGTTTGAAATCCACCAGATAATGTGCTGTTATCTGCACTATTTCCTTCTGACTTGGTATCTGGAAGATGCATAAGCCAGTTGCATCAAGCTAGAGCAATTAACTGGTAATTTGGAGCATTTAACTGGAAGATTGGCTTGTGAGGAGGCCTCTTAGCCATAATGCTCACAGGAAATAGATTCTGTATGTAATCTGGCTCAACAAAATTGTTCATGAAACAGTTTCACAGCAAGACTGTATCAGAAGCCAATTAGCCCTTGTGAAAATGTTTGTTGGGAAAATTTTGTGATCTACTCTAAGCCAACTTTAGAACAATTGTCAGATAGCTAGATGCCTTTATTTTTGCATTCAAGAAGCATTGTTTTAACATGAAGAAACAAAGTCCAAAAGCAGATTGAGGGATATTTAAAACCTTTACATATTAGCAAGTTAAAACTTAACATCTTCTTGGTGACTCATAACTTTATACCTCCCAAATCCCTGTCGTTGCTTTGATTTCTTGCTGTATCATGTTGAACTTTGTTACAATCTTTCTTCATTCTGACCATATCAGTGTATCTTCCCAACATCAAAGCAACAAATAGTTTTAGTTAGTTTGCTCCAATTTATGAGAGCCTAACAGGGTGACTACTTAGGAAATTTATTTGAAGAATCTGTACTTTTATGGAAACTATAAATCCTATCATTTAAGAAAATCAGACCAACAGAAGACCCAAATTTGGATCAAATAGACATAGTGATGGTTACTGAACCAACTAGGGAAATCCATTCATGGAGAGAAAACCCCAGAGTGAGAAAATGTGACAAGGCTAGAACTATAGTAAAGGAGAGAGGAACAGAGTAAGTGGTGCAAATGAGCATGATATGGAAGAGCCTAAAAACAGACAACCTTCATCTTCCAAAGAAAATCTCTCTTTTGCACCTTTCTGAGGAATTCCATGATTCCAGATATTTAAGGGTAAATGATTCTACTATAGGAAAGGTTATAGCAGAGGAGAGCTGAAAGAAAAAGGAATCTAATGTTAAACTAGTAGACCAATGGAAAAGTAAAATACTTCCATGGAAGCAAAAGTTGTTGAGTTGTCTCTAATGCAAAATGTACTCAGTTTCTGTGATTTTGTTGAATAATTAAATCATACAGTTATTCCATATATGGTATAAATTTGGCAGCCATTAAGGATTGGAGCTAAACTATATTGCTATAAGTCCTTTCAGAATTGAAATAATTAGAGTGTTTAAATATTGTATCCTTCCTATTTATAATGTAGAAATGGTCAAATGAAATCCATTATTATACGTTCTATTTCTATAGAGATGTTGGGGATGTTGTCTACTGCAAACCAGTATTCTTTGAAGTTCAACATAAGACATTTCTTAACTTCACTGTCAGAGAAAGCAGTGTGTGACTCAAAGAACACACATGGTTTCTCTACTCTGATAATGAAAATTATGTAATTGATCGTATCTCACTTTTATGTAAAAAATACAAAACTTTTATTTTTCTTAGGTATGAAACTTAAAATTCAAATACCACACTTGCAGCCTGGAATTTGGAAAGAAATAAGACTCAGTTTGAACCCACTATTTGTGTAATAACAGGCAGGCTATTTAATATTTCATAGACTTTCAATTTCCTTATTTATAAAATGGAAAAATAATAAATATTACAAATAAATACCAATAGGATCTGAAAGGCACAACTAAATAATATATTTATGGTAACAAAAATACTATCAGTAAACATTTTTTAAATGCCTAGAACATAACAATCAACTGTCCTAAGCTCTTCACATACCTTATTTAATACTGATGATGATCTATAAGATAGACACTATAATTATTTTTATTGCATATTAGATTATTGAGGTTTGAAGAGGCTAAGAGCTTGCCCAAGGTTAAAGAATTAAAACCACTATATTTGCCTTGGGCTGCTACCAGTGTTTCTACTTTTAATCACTTAACTGCAGTAAACTACCTCCACTCTGTGCATTAGGTGGGGGAATATAAAGAATATACTTAGGACATAAAATTGATAAAATTTGGTGATTTATTGGCTGTGGATATAAGGAATAGAAAATTACTTAAGTGTTTCTGATTTAAGCAACTACATGAATGATGGTATTATTTACCCAAATAAGGAATTCTAGTGTGAGAATAAGTTTTGGGGAAGGCATATTAAATTAGAAGACCCTGAAGGACATCAAGATATAGATGTCTAAGAGGCAGTAGGATTTGCATCTGAAGCACAAGATAGAGGTCTGGATTGAAGTATTTCTTTAGAAATCATGAGCAAATAGCTAGAAGTTGAATTCATAAGCTTTAGTGAGATTACCTGGGGTAATGTACAGAGAAGAAAATAAGAGAATCTGAATTTTTCAAGAACATCCAGGTTTGAAATACTTACAGATGAATCTTAAAAAATCCATGCAGGACTGGTATGGTGAATATTATAAAACTACACTGAGAGAAAATTTTAAAAACCTATATACGTAATGAGATAAACCATGTTCATTAATGTCAAACAGTCTCAAAGCCGCAGTAGCTGCTAGGCTTGCCTTGACACTCTGCCACAGATTCAAATAGTGTAAGACAGTGAACTCAAATAGAGACAGTTTAGGATAAGGGTGGGTGCTCTCTTTCCAGGGACAACAGTTAAGAAAATTATAGATTGCAGCTATACCCAAAGGGATGGAAAAGGCAGAAAGTCCATGCCTCACCAGTATCAGGGAGACAGATAAGAAATTGTGTTATAGCTGCCACATTCAAGGTAACAAGGCAAGTGAGAAATGGTCTTATGACAGTTCCTCACAAGACTGCCTATCCTGCTGTTTTCATGAGAGAAAGGATTGCAGGGAGTTCTACCAAGACTAGTTCATCCTGAACTTGAGCCTTATGTATATGGCCAACATGGATATATGTGAAGTTACCTGGGTGCCGTAGCAGACAGTTCTATAATCAGAAGACTTATGTTACTAGTTAACAGTACTCCCCAAATTATCTAAAGATCCTATACAATCTCAAGCAAAATCATAGAAATCTTTTTCAAAGCAATTATCGTGTGATACTAAAATATGCATAGATAAGCAAAACAATTAGATTAGCTAATGCAATTTTTTAAAAAAGAAAAACAAAATTAGAGGATTCACACTATCTGATTAATTAAAGTTACACTAATTAAAACAGTGTGAGGGTGACTGGGTGGTTCAGTCATTTAATAAGGTGACTCTTAATTTGACTCTTGATTTTGGCTCAGCTCGTGATCTCAGGATCCTGGGATCGAGTCCCACATTGAGCAGGGATCCTGCTGTAGGATTCTTCCTCTGCCCCTGCCTCTGCCACCTCATGTGCATGCCTTTTCTCTCACTCTCTCTCAAATAAATAAATAAAACTTAAAAACAAAACAAAAACCAGTGTGGTGTTAGGTAAACAGACACAAAGATTCATTGAACAGAATGAGGAAGTTCAAAAATATGCAAGTACATATATTGATTTTCAAATAAGCTGCCAAAGCAATTCAGTTGAGAAAGAAGAGCCTTTTTAACAAATGACACTCAAACAACTGCTCATTCATATGTTTAAAAAAAAAAAGGAGAAAGGAACCTCAACTCTTACCTCAAAAATCAACTTGAAGTGGATCATAGAACACTTGTAAAGCTTTCATAAGAAAGCATGAGAAAACTTTTTTTTTTAAAGGGATGCAAATTTTTTTATGCCTTTTTTTAAAAATTTTATTTTTATTCTTTGCCCAAGGGGTACAGGTCTGTGAATCATCAGGCTTACATCTTTCACAGCACTCACCAAAGCACAAACCCTCCCCAGTGTCCATAACCCATCCACCCTATCCCTACCCTCCCACCCCCCAGTAACCCTCAGTTTGTTTTGTGAGATCAGGAGTCTCTTATGGTTTGTGTCCTTCCCCTTCCCATCTTGTTTCATTATTTTTCCCTCCCTACCGCCCACAACCCCCCACCCTGCCCCTCAAGTTCCTCATATCAGAGAGATCATATGATAATTGTCTTTCTCTGATTGACTTATTTCGCTCAGCATAATACCCTCCAGTTCCATCCATGTCGTTGCGAATGGCAAGATTTCGTTTCTTTTGATAGCTGCATAATATTCCATTGTATATATATACCACATCTTCTTTATCCATTCATCTGTTGATGGACATCTAGGTTCTTTCCATAGTTTGGCTATTGTGGACATTG
Organism: Ailurus styani; assembly: GCA_002007465.1. Classification (NCBI taxonomy): domain Eukaryota; kingdom Metazoa; phylum Chordata; class Mammalia; order Carnivora; family Ailuridae; genus Ailurus; species Ailurus styani. The sequence continues at coordinate 2,220,186 of LNAC01000233.1, forward strand.
CTGCTATAAACATTCGGGTGCACGTGCCCCTGAGGAACACTACCTTTGTGTCTTTAGGATAAATACCCAGTAGTGCGATTGCTGGGTCGTAGGGTAGCTCCATTTTCAACTTTTTGAGGAATCTCCATACTGTTTTCCAGAGTGGCTGCACCAGTTTGCATTCCCACCAACAGTGTAGGAGGGTTCCCCTTTCTCCGCAACCTCGCCAACATCTGTCATTTCCTGACTTGTTGATTTTAGCCATTCTGACTGGTGTAAGGTGGTATCTCGCTGTGGTTTTAATTTGTATTTCTCTGATGCCGAGTGATGTTGAGCACTTTCTCATGTGTCTGTTGGCCATTTGGATGTCTTCTTTGGAGAAATGTCTGTTCATGTCTTCTGCCCATTTCTTGACTGGGTTATTTGTTTTATGGGTGTTGAGTTTGAGAAGCTCTTTAGAGATTTTGGATACATGCCCTTCATCTGATATGTCATTTGCAAATATCTTCTCCCATTCTGTCAGTTGTCTTTTGGTATTGTTGACTGTTTCCTTTGCTGTGCAAAAGCTTTTAATCTTGATGAAGTCCCAATAGTTCATTTTTGCCCTTGCTTCCCTTGCC
>LNAC01000233.1:2221105-2231563 GCA_002007465.1 Ailurus styani
GGGGATTGCATTAAATGTGTAGATTGCTCTAGGTAGCATAGACATTTTCACAATATTTATTCTACCCATCCATGAGCATGGAATGTTTTTCCACTTCTTTGTGTCTTCCTCAATTTCTTTCATGAGTACTTTATAGTTTTCTGAATACAGATTCTTTGCCTCTTTGGTTAGGTTTATTCCTAGGTATCTTATGGTTTTGGGTGCAATTGTAAATGGGATTGACTCTTTAATTTCTCTTTCTTCTGTTTTGTTGTTGGTATATAGAAATGCAACTGATTTCTGTGCATTGATTTTATATCCTGACACTTGACTGAATTCCTGTATGAGTGCTAGCAGTTTTGGAGTGGAGTCCTTTGGGTTTTCCACATAAAGTATCATATCATCTGCAAAGAGTGAGAGTTTGACTTCTTCCTTGCCGATTTGGATGCCTTTTATTTCTTTTTGTTGTCTGATTGCTGAGGCTAGGACTTCTAGTACTATGTTGAATAGCCGTGGTGATAGTGGACAGCCCTGCCGTGTTCCTGACTTTAGGGAAAAAGCTCTCAGTTTGAGAAAACTTTTTTGACTTGGATTAGGCAAACATTTCTTCAATGGAACACATAAAAGCACAAACCATAAAAGACAAAATTGATAAAAATTAAAATTTATAACTTCTGCTCTTCAAAAGATTGTTAAATAAATGAAAAGACTAGCCACAGACTCAGGAAATATTGTCGAAACACATATTTGATAAAGGACTTGTATTCAGAATATGTAAATAACTCATACCACTCAATAATAAGAAAGCTAAAAGCCCAATAAAAAAAGTCCATCAAATATTTGAATATATGCTTCACCAAAGATATATATGGCAAATAGCATAGAAAAAATGTTTGACATCATTAGCCTTCAGGGAAATGTGAATTAAAATCACTATGAAATATTATTAAAGAAAAGTTAAGATGGCTAAAACTTTTAAAACTTGATAATACCAAGTTCTGATGAAAATGTGAAGCAAATAGAACCCCAAAATTTTACTGATGGGAATGTAAAATGGAAAGCAGTTTAGCCATTTCTTTTTTTTTTTTTTAGATTTTATTTATTTATTTCACAGAGGGAGAGAGATCACAAGGAGGCAGAGAGAGAGAGAGGGAAGCAGGCTCCCCGCTGAGCAGGGAGCCCGATGCGGGCCTCAATCCCAGGATCCTGAGATCATGACCTGAGCCGAAAGCAGAGGCTTTAACCCACTGAGCCGCCCAGGTGCCCCAGTTTAGCCATTTCTTATAAAAGTAAACCTATGTCTATTATACAACCTCCTCCTCAGTGTTATCCCCTACCCCAAAAGAGAAAATATATATTCTCACAAATTACTGTATGCAAATGTATGTGAAAGATTTGTTTATAACCATCAAAACTGGTTATCATCCAAATAACCATCATCTGGTGAATGAAAAAACAAATTGTGGTACATTCAATTCATACAGTGGACTTTCTTTTTTCAGCAATAAATAAGAATGAACTGCTGATAGATGCAACAGCATGAATGATTCTCAAAAGCATGTTCCCAAGTGGAAAAACTCAGATACAAAAAGCCACATATACATAGTTCTATGAGGACATTCCAGAAAAGGCAGAATTTTAGGGAGAGACATCAGATCAGTGATAACCAAAGGCTAGAGCAGGTGAGAAGGAATTGATTACCAAGGGTCATGATGGAGCCTTTTGGACTGACAGAAATATTCCATAACTTGATTTTTGCTAGAGGTAATAGTACTTTATACATTTATCAAAGCCATCACACTGAACACCTAAAAAGAGTGAATTCAGACATGTAAATTAAATCTCAATAAAGTTTACTTTAAAAATAAGGCATGGTCTGGTGCACCTCAGTTGGTTAAGCATCAGACTCTTGGTTTTGGCTCAGGTCATGATCTCAGGGTCTTAGAATTGAGTCCCACGCCCTGCTCCCTGCTCAGCAGGGAGTCTGCTTTTCCCTCTCCCTCTGCCACTCCCTGTGTTTGTGCTCTCTCTCAACTAAATAGATAAATAAAATATTTAAAAAAAGAATGGTCATGAGAAAGAAGGAAAGCAAACAAGAGGCAAGGCTATGAAAGTCAAATAAAGAAAATTTTTCAAAAGAGAGGGCTTCACCAACAGTATCGTATGCTGCTAAGGTGTCAAGAGAAAAGGAGAAGAGTGACCCTGGGATTGCACAGCAGAGGGGTAACAGGGCCCTTGACAAGAGCAGCCTGAGGAGAATGATGAGGATAGATAGCCAGAAGGAGCATGTGGAGGAGAATGGGAAGCAAGGGAGTTTTTCTACAGAGACTGAAAGATATGACAGAATTGGAGGAGGAAGTGACTTGATGAAGTAAGATTGTTGTGTTGCTTTTCTTTTTCTTTTTTTTAATGAAAGATATGCTCCAGCTCAAGTGTACACTAATGCAAACATTTATCATAAAGAAAAAAAATGATGCTGCAAAAAAGAGAGAATGTTACTTAGCAAACACTGATATTTGTAGGAAATGGGTGGGATTCCCCACAGAAGGGAGGGACTTGTCCTCCAGAACTCTCCATCCATGGGAGCAAAATGGAGTCATACTTAAACTTGACTCTGTATAATTACATAATCGCACCCTGCTTATTTATGAACATATATGTGGGGACAAAGCAGAACAGATACCATCTGAAGAAACCAGAAGGAATAGGTGTTTTTCAGGCAATTGAATCTAGCAGATTGTAACACTTAAGCAAGGCATTCAGCCTGACGCTTTTTGTCAAGAGAAGTAGAAAAATAAAATGTTATCTGGGTGCATACTTCTTTTCCCACAGTCAGGAGCAGACAGGTTAATCTATGAAGACAGTTCTTCTTCACATTAAATTCATGCAGGAATTTACCACAAGTTGAGCAGCCCCTGAATAAGTTCTGCGAGTGAAGTTTTTTTCCTTTCTTTTCTTTTTAAAAGCTATGAAATTCTCTCCTCAGCCATGTAAGAGGCAGACAGAGAACAGGAATCCATAACCCAGTGAAAGAGTTTCTGTGAAGAACTGAGAAGAGTGCATAGTTACCATGTGGCTAGCAAGGAAATTATAAGAAATAGTCTTTTAGAATGAGGGGCAGGTAAATATTGAGAGGAAGATCTAAATGCCACTAGAGTATGGAATTATTTCACATGTTATCTACCAGAAAACCTGTGCCAATTAATATACTTTTCTTCTCCATGTTCTTCTCTAAACGGCACCCTATTTGGGAACAAGGCTGGGTTACAAATGTCCCTCAACTTATACATCTGGCCTTAGATTACATCAGTCCTCCAGCTATCTATAGAACTATTTCAAATCTCTGGGAGAAAAAAGAGACAAAAGCCTACTCTCTGAATTAGGCTGAGTTTATCTACCTTTATAGCACCGAGGTCATAAAATGGCTCTCACAGAATAGATGCATAATTCAACAATTAAAGTACTCAAAATGGATGGGTTAATGGGTTGCTTCCATATGGGAGGAAAAGTAGCATGGAGTGTACAAATCATACAAGGAAAAGCCAGATGTAACCCCCGGAACAGAGAGATAATAATTTTCATTTTCTTTTATCCCATTGTGTCAATTCAAAAAAAATATATTCTTTACCTGACTTGTTCATTTTTATTCCAAAACCCATATATTTTCCAAGTTGAGAAATGGTTTCTTTTACAACACAGTGCATGTAAGTATTCAGAATATATTTAATGTTACAAATTTATTTATTTATTTATTTATTTATTTTACATTTCTCTATTTTCTGACTTTCAGTGTTAGAGTCTGAAGTGTGTGTTCCTCTTCCAGGCATGATTGTTAGCAATTATGAGTTTTAGGCCTCTGTGGTGCCTACCCTTGGGTACACACACAATTACATTTCACCTCCTCTTATCGCTGTAGTTCACTTTTTTCTTCCTCTATGACCTTATATCCTTCTTCAATATAGCATCTTTTGTGTCTTTTGTACTCCTAACATTTTCTGATTCAACACAATGCTGGTTTATTCTGTCCTGTCTTTTTGCTCCAAGCTCTGTGTGCCTGAATTTTTGTAATAGATGGTAAATGTGGAGTTCTTTTCATTAAAAGTAATCTTTTTTTTCAAAGCAGTCTTTGAAAGCTGCTGATTTGTTATGAATGTTCAAGGAAGATTTAAACTTCTAAAAGTGGCAGCATGCTGCTTTACCAGCGGCCCATGCATTTGTGTGGTGTAAGGTATACAAAACAAGAGGGTGAATTTCTCAGTTGCTACAGAAATAATAAAATAGTAGCAGGTGTGATAACTGACACAGATTGAAAATGGTGTACAATCTCACAAACTGTATGAAAACAAAGCCAACCTGAAATGATTCAGAATTACAATTGATTATTAGTCATGTCGTTTCTTTAGGAGATGAGTTTTGAGAAGCACAGCCAAATCAGCAAGGAATGAAGTATTTATTCTATAGGTAATCCCACTGTCACAAAAAGACCTATTATCCAGGGGTCCCTCGTCAAGTAGGAACAGAAGTATGGAAAACGCCAATTCGGGTAACTATACGTGACTGAATCTGGGACCAAAAGTTGCTGTTTATAGTTAGTCCTCTTTGAGAAATGCAGTTATTTCTACAGAAGATGTCCTCTGGAACAACACATTCTCTTTTACCCCTTGGTTATAGTTGCATCACGACTGAAAGATGAAGGTACACTCTCTTGATGAAAGAATGCCTTTATTAACCTGGACCCTAATTGCTCTGAACCCTGTCATGTTCTTGCCTGCTTTCGCTTCACCATGTTTCCCTTCCAGCATCCCTGGAATACTCAAACAGATCAATTTCCATCTCCAGCAAACCCCACCAAACCTCTGGTTTTACCACTTAAAAGAAAGATGCAAAAATTCTTTTGCTGAGGCCCTGGGATATTCCACTCATGAAAGTCAAAATTTCAGCCAGAACCTACTTATTAGTTCTATGCTACTTTACTCTGCCATCTCTTCAATTCTTGCAAATGGTTTTGTTGAAGAAAGCCTTGAATGGACGATGGAGTTCCACAGAGGAAGCCCTGCCCTTTGATTCCTGTTGAAAGTGTTGGCTTCTAGTTCTCATTTGGCAGCCTACATAACTACTTTGGGCATATCAACTTAATCTCTCTGGGTCTCATTTTTCCCCACAAGTAAAATTAAGGGGATGTGCTAAATTATTTCTAAGTTTCCTTCCAACTCCAGCATTTAATTATTTCATTCAGACAGTGTTGAATGTTCTCTAGAGTTTTCCATTCATCAGAATTTTCAGAATGAATGACTTGTTGATGAAAGCTTGTTGAGAATTTTGGCCTTCTGAGTGTTCAGCATAACATTAGTCTACTTTTCTCATAAGTCTCATAAATCCCTGAGAAAGACTTAACTGTTAAAGAGGCCCTGATGACAGTTAGTTAGCTCAATGAAAGATAAAAGGCAATGCTCTGGTTAAGAGGACCCTTTCACTTCAATAGAAAAATTGGCAAATTCAAATTCCTAGCAGTGAGCCAATGTTAGAAGTTTTTTAAATACTCTGGAGACCACAATCTACAACCCCCACAAAAGACACATGGATTCTGTAGCAAGAATCATCAGGCTGGAATGATGATCTGATCCAAGAATTGATTAACCACAAGCATGAGCTTTAACACTTGGGGAAATGTCATCAACACGAAGGGAAAGAAAGTGAATCATCTATGTGCCTAGGCAAAGTTTCAAAAAAGAGTCTGAAAGTGAAGAACAGATGGTGGGATGACAAGCCAAAGATATCTGACATTTTCCCAACATCTCCAAGACAGCAGCGTTTGTAACGTTGTGAGTGACAAGACCAACTATTAAGTATTTATGAAGGACCTTTTACAGATTCAGCATGGTATGGAACACTGGACAAGGTAAAAATTAATAAATAAGTTACATGTAAATCCATACATACTCTTGCCCAGCAAGAGCTTACAATCTTATTGGGAAACCTACGACCATTTATTTTCTGTTGAGAACAAGAGAAAGAACAGGATTGTCAGGGAAGGATGACATCAGAGAATTACTCAACAACCTACTTTCCCTCTCTAGTCTGTTTCAGAGAGAAAAGTGTTCAGCCTGGATAAGAATGCTTAGGAATGGGATAAAATCAAGACGGTTGGGCGCCTGGGTGGCTCAGTGGGTTAAAGCCTCTGCTTTTGGCTCAGGTCATAATCTCAGAGTCCTGGGATCGAGGCCCACATCGGGCTCCCTGCTCAGCAGGGAGCCTGCTTCCTCCTCTCTCTCTCTCTGCCTCTGCCTACTTGTGATCTGATCGCTCTCTCTATATATCAAATAAATGAATAAAATCTTTAAAAAAAAAGACGGTCATAAAGAAGAGGCTGCAGGAAATTAACTATTTGCTTTAAATGAACTCAAGTGTCTAGAAGAATTATATTCCAATATACTACCAAAAACTCAGAGGAGATTACAAAAATCATTGACAATTATTTAAAAAGTACATGGAGAATAAAAGAAGGGTGAGAAACATGGGGAAATATGCTTTAGATTTGAAAGACAAGGGGTGAAAGATTGCATCCAGGTATGGATCAAAATATCATCAAAATAAAAGACACCTTGAAATTTTGAACAAACCATTAATGAGATGATTTGTGATCATTTAGGATAGAAATTGGGACTTAATAAAAGTCAGTACACTGTGGATCTATTTATTTAAGAATTATTAAGACCTGAGGGCGCCTGGGTGGCTCAGTGGGTTAATGCCTCTGCTTTCAGCTCAGGTCATGATCTCAGGGTCCTGGGATCGAGGCCCGCATCGGGCTCCCTGCTCGGCGGGGAGCCTGCTTCCCCCCCCTCTCTCTCTCTGCCTGCCTCTCTGCCTCCTTGTGATCTCTCTCCCTCTGTGAAATAAATAAATAAATAAAATCTTAAAAAAAAATTAAAAAATAAAAAGACCTCAGTGAGAGTGAAACATAGAAAATTTTATGCCAGAAATAAACCTTAGTTTAAAAAAAAATAAAACAAACATTTTGTAAAGACTGATACTTATCTATTGTTTCCCAATCTTCTGTATGAGATTCTTGGTCTTAGTAACTTAACTAGATAGTACTACAAACAAAAAAAAAAGTTTTTAAAAACCATGCTCTTAATACAACTGTATGTATTGTGCTACATATTACACAGCAAAGTAAGGGTCCACGGAGCTGGTCCTAGGTCCTCCTGTATCTCCAATTCCTTCTGCCTGAGCTGAGTCCCCCAGTGATGTTCTGTTGAGCCACATCTGAGTGTCTCACAAGACTTTTCCAAAGCTGATCTCACCAGGATGTCACTTCTGAGTTTTAGAATCATGACCACTTGATGTTAAGAATTTACAAATGTATTTCTCATGCCTTAGAACTGCACCTTTATCAGTGGATTTCTGTCAAGGATTTGCTTATCTATAATATGCTCTGCAAAATGCTGGCTGCTGTCTTTACCAGATAATGGGAATCCCTGCGTGGAGGATTCCTGTCCATACCATCCTCTGTATGATCTTCGCCATTATCTGCAGCCCCGGAATGTTGCAATAATGGAGGAGGTGGTTCTAAAACCTTTTTGGCAGAAGGGATTACTTTATGTTTGGAGTTAGAGCTGAAAACTGGCTCTCCCTGCACAACACCAATGCTATTCACTCTATTAAACATTGCCTACAGAACACGGCTAGTCACATTTGTAAAAAATATAAAGTGATAAGGGTAACCATGATGTAGGATGATAGAATCAAAGTTCTAATTGATCTCTAGGTTTGAAAATAGGATTCAATTAAAGATATATTTTTGAGGAGGAGGAGCAAGATGGTGGAGGACTAGGAGACCAATTATCATCAGGTCCCAGAAATTCACCCAGATAGTTATCAAACCATTCTGTACACCTACAAATTCAACAGGAGATCAAAGAGAAGAAGAGCAGCAATTCTTGGAACAGAAAATCAACGACTTTCTGGAAGGTAGGACATGCAGAGAAGTGAATCTAAAGTGACGAGAAGATAGACCCTGGGGGAAAGGGCTGGCTTCCGGCAAGTGAGAGAGCAATGGAGCACAAAATCGGAACTTTTAGAAGTCCGTTCCACTGAGGAAAGTTGCCCCAGAGGCTAAGTGAGGGGTGAAGACCTCACAGGGACAGTGTGGTCTCAGGACACACCCGGACACAAAAGGACCAGGGGTGTTGGAATGTGACAGAGCTGCCAGGTATCAGAGAGGAGAAGCCAACTGAAGAGATGGAGCTAAGCTGAGAAGGTGTCTCTCAGCTCAGTGTTACCTTGGGCCATGATCCAAAGCACAGTCGGGCTACTGTTCTTTGAGCGGGGACCCCACAGGTGGCAGATCCAGAGAGACCCCCTCCTTCCTCCTCTGGGAGGAGCGGCATGGGAGTGGCTGCAGGAATCTGCTGGGTTTGGAGATTCTAAATGGGGACATGTGCCAGAGATAGAAACACTCAGTCACAGGCTGGGTGAGCTTGGAGTGTGGCCGGAGACCAGGGAGACAGGAGGGACTGACTGCTTTTCTCTGAGGACCCACTGAGGAGTGAGGACCTGAGCTCTCAGCTCCTCTGGGTTGAAGATTAGGAAGCCGCCATTTTCATTCTCGTCCTCCAAAGCTGTACAGAAAGCGTTCAGGGAACAAAAGCTCCCCAGAGTGAACCCAAGCTGATTACTTACCTAGCCCCTGGTGAGGGCGGTGCAATTCCACCTCGGGCAAAGACACTTGACAGTCACGGCAACAGGCCCCTCCCCCAAGAAGATCAGCAAGAACATCCAGCCAAGACCAAGTTCACACATCTCTGAGAACTGTGGAACTCCAGAGCTAGGGGAAAACAACACAGAGAATTCATGGTTTTTTCTCCATGATCCTTTAGTCGTTCAAAGTTAAATTCTTTGAATTTAACTTTTTTTTCTTACTCTTTTCTTTAAAATTTTTTCCTCTTTCCTATTTTAACGTTTTTTAACTATTATATCTTATCAACACTTTTTAACCTTTTTAAATTTTCATTGTTATAGCCATATTTTATCCCTTCATTGTATTTAAACTTATTTTTTGTATATATATAGAATCTGTTCAATTCACCAGTCTAATAGATACAGGTAGAGATAGAGATAGATATAGAGATAGAGATAGAGTCAGAGATAGATATAGAAACAGAAATAGATAATATAGAAATAGATATAGATATAGATTTTTGTTTTATTTTCTTTTTTGTTTGTTTATTTTTGTTTTGTTGTTGTTGTTGTTTGTTTTTTTCCCTCTTTCTTCTCACCCCAGTTTCAGGTCTGCTCTGATTAGGTTACTGTGTATTCTTCTGGGGTCATTGCTACCCTTTAGTATCTTGTTCTCTCATCCATCTATTCTTATCTGCATAAAATGACAAGGCAGAAACAATCACCACAGAAAAGAAGAATAAGAGGCAGTAACAATGGCTAGGGACCTAATCAATGTGGACATTAGTAATATGACAGAATTAGAGTTCAGAATGACAATTATCAAGGTTCTGGCTGGGATCGAAAAAAGCATGGAAGATAATAGAGAAGCCCTCTATAGAGAAATAAAAACCCTTTCTGGAGAAATAAAAGAACTAAAATCTAACCAGGTTGAAATAAAAAAAGCTAATAATGAGGTGCAATTAAAATGCAGGCTCTTACTGCTAAGATAAATGAGACAGAAGACAGAATTAGTGATTTAGAAGACCAAATGACAGAGAATAAAGAAGCAGAGGAAAAGAGAGACAAACAACTACTGGACCATGAGGGGAGAATTCGAGAGATAAGTGATACCATAAGGCAAAACAATGTTAGAATAATTGGGGTCCCAGAAGAAGAAGAAGAGAGAGAGGGCAGCACAAGGTATATTGCAGCAAATTATAGTACAGAATTTCCCTAACTTGGTGAAGGGAACAAGCATCAAAATCCAGGAGGTAAAGAGAACCCCACTCAAAATCAATAAAAATAGGTCCATACCCAGTCATCTAATAGTACAACTTACAAATCTTAGAGACAAAGAGAAAATCCTGAAAACAGTTCAGGACAAGAGGTCTGTACCATACAATGGTAGAAATATTAGACTGACAACAGACCTATTCACAGACACCTGGCAGGCCAGAAAGAACTGGTATGATATATTCAGAGCATTAGACGAGAAAAATATGAAGCCAAGAAAACTATATCCAGCTAGGCTGTCATTGAAAATAGAAGGAGAGATAAAAAGCTTCCAGGACAAACAAAAACTAAAGGAATTTTCAAAAACACCAAGCCAGCCCTAGAGGAAATATTGAAAGGGGTCCTCTAAGCAAAGAGAGCCTAAAAGAAACATAGACCAGAAAGGAAGAGACACAATATACAGAAACAGTCAGCTTACAGGCACTACAATGGCTCTAAATTCATATCTCTCAATAGCTACCCTGAATGTAAATGGACTAAATGCCCCAACTAAAAGACACAGGGTATCAGAATGGATAAAAAAAA
>LNAC01000233.1:2234593-2353291 GCA_002007465.1 Ailurus styani
CATCAAGATTAAAAGCTTTTGCACAGCAAAGGAAACAGTCAACAAAACCAAAAGACAACTGACAGAATGGGAGAAGATATTTGCAAATGACATATCAGATAAAGGGCTAGTATCCAAAATCTATAAAGAGCTTCTCAAACTCAACACCCATAAAACAAATAACCCAGTCAAGAAATGGGCAGTAGACATGAACAGACATTTCTCCAAAGAAGACATCCAAATGGCCAACAGACACATGAGAAAGTGCTCAACATCACTCGGCATCAGAAAAATACAAATCAAAACCACCATGTGATACCACCTCACACCAGTCAGAATGGCTAAAATCAACAAGTCAGGAAACAACAGATGTTGGCGAGGTTGCGGAGAAAGGGGAACCCTCCTACACTGTTGGTGGGAATGCAAACTGGTGCAGCCACTCTGGAAAACAGTATGGAGATTCCTCAAAAAGTTGAAAATGGAGCTACCCTACGACCCAGCAATCGCACTACTGGGTATTTATCCTAAAGACACAAAGGTAGTGTTCCTCAGGGGCACGTGCACCCGAATGTTTATAGCAGCAATGTCCACAATAGCCAAACTATGGAAAGAACCTAGATGTCCATCAACAGATGAATGGATAAAGAAGATGTGGTATATATATACAATGGAATACTATGCAGCTATCAAAAGAAACGAAATCTTGCCATTCGCAATGACATGGATGGAACTAGAGGGTATTATGCTGAGCGAAATAAGTCAATCAGAGAAAGACAATTATCATATGATCTCTCTGATATGAGGAACTTGACGGGCATGGCGGGAGGTCATGGGGGGTAGGGAGGGAAAAATAATGAAACAAGATGGGATTGGGAAGGAGATAAACCATAAGAGACTTCTAATCTCATAAAACAAACTGAGGGTTACTGGGGGGTGGGAGGGTAGGGATAGGGTGGATGGGTTATGGACATTGGGGAGGGTTTGTGCTTTGGTGAATGCTGTGAAAGATGTAAGCCTGATGATTCNATGATTCACAGACCTGTACCCCTGGGGCAAATAATAAAAAAAATTTTTAAAAAGGATATGAATTTTTAAAATAATGAGTGAAAACATTTTACATTTTGATTAGATTTAATTGATTGTCCAGGTAGCATGGGGATTATCTAGCTTAGCAAAAGTTTCAGTGATAAAATGTAGGATTATTATTATTACTATTATTATTATTATTATTATTATTATTATTATTATTATTATTTGCTCCAAGGGTACAGGTCTGTGAATCATCAGGCTTACACTTTTCACAGCACTCACCATAACATAAACCCTCCCCAATGTCCATAACCCATCCACCCTATCCCTACCCTCCCACCCCCAGTAACCTTCAGTTTGTTTAATTAGATTAAGACTCTCTTGTGGTTTTTCTCCTTCCTGATCCCATCTTGTTTCATTTTTCCCCTCCCTCCCCACCAGGACCCCTTGCCCTGCCCCTCAAGTTCCTCATATCAAAGAGATAAGATGATAATCTTTCTCTGATTGACTTATTTCACTTTGCATAATACCCTCTGGTTCCATCCACCTGGTTGCAAACAGCAAGATTTTGTTTCTTTTGATGGCTGCATAGTATTCCATTGTATATATATACCAAGAGGTAGGGGTTTTAATTGCTCCCAAGCTCAACATGGAAGTACATATGACTAACATGTATTGAATGGAAATTGAGGTCCCCCTAATATGAATACAGTGTCCCTTGAGGAATGATATCAGTCCCATATCATTTCACACTCTCCAGTCCTCATCTGGTGTGTGTTATTTTACGTTAATGATATGCTATATTTTAAGGACAACCATTGTCAATCTTCACCTCTTGCTTATTAACTCTTTTGTTCCTGGTTACAGGCCAAACTATACTTGGTGGAAGTACGGCAGAAGTGGTTAATGTGTGTCAGTTATCAATTCTTGCAGTTTCTCCCAATTTCTGAAATACTTTACATCAACCAGTGCTCCCCCTCCCCTCGAAGTGATCACAACATCCTTTCCTTATGTTGAAAATCTCTATTTTGGAGTCGCCATTCCTCCATACCTTTGTTTTAGTGCTATGAGAAGAAACTAGGTTTTAGGCAAGATCATTGCTCACTTCAGAGGAGTATGGATTTGTCATTCTGTGCAATGAAAAGTCTTTCATTCTCATGAATCAGTGTATCACATAGTCTTGTCATTCTTGATTGCATGGGCCCAATGCCAGTAGATTCAGTTATCAGTCATGGTTGTAAATAAAAATTTAAATTGACACTATGGGGATGTATTATGATGTTTATGGTATGAAGGGTTTACCAATCAAGATGTAAGAAGAGTCACCAATACCACCAAATGAGGGTCACTAAATGAGGGCAATCAGGATTAGGAAGGCTAATAAACAGCATCTAAAATCACTGGAAAGAGCTATGGATGTGTAGCCTGAATAAGAGTGAAGGATATATATATATATATATATATACATACATACATACACACACACGCACATATGTATATACATATATATATATACATGTATATACATATATATGTGTATATACATATACATATGTGTGTGTGTGTGTATATATATATATCTACATTGATATAGTTATGTACTGTCAGGAAGAAGGGGAATAGTCCTGGAGGTGACCTGGGATCAATGAAGGAAAGCTATTTGCATGTAGAGTTCAGAATAGAAAATCTAACAAGATTTATCCAAAAATGGGACAGATAGCCTTCTGAAGTGAGAGTTCCCCAACATAGGAAGTGTTCTAACTTCTCAACAGAATAGGTTTAGCCAAGAGAGATTTTTATAACAGCACAGAATTGTTTTGTAAAAGACTCTTATCTTTTGTCTGTTTTAACAGCTGCTGAACACAATGAAAACATTTTCCAATTTGTCCTGAATTGTTTCAAAATCCCATGAAAATTTATAATAGTTCTACAATCTTAATTTGAGACATGGAATTAGGATGGAAATCCCAAATGTTTTAAAGTTACCATGTTTAGAAACGGTTAGCATAGAAAAATAAATTCAGTAATAAGTTCGGATATATTACCTTCTTTGTGCTATAGAAAATAGCTTTATAAGACTATAAAAACTTTTTATTTCAGTCTATCAACTCAGTTAACCACCCAACTGTTAGATTTTTGTAAAGTGGTAAAAAAAATGGCAAAACTTCTTTATTAAAGCATTTTAACTGCCTTTATTATTTTTTAAAAGATTTTATTTATTTACTTGGGAGAGAAAGAAGGGAGAGAGAGAGAGAGAGAGAGCACGAGTAGGGGGAGAGGCAGAGGAATAAGAAACTCCCTTCTGACCAGGGAGCCTGTCCTTGGGCTCTATCCCAGGATGCTGGGATCACAGACTGAATCAAAGTCAGAAGCTTAACCAACTGAGCCACCCAGGCACCCCTAACTGACTTTAATACTTAGCATTGATTGCATTGTATTGTTAATGTTTCACCTTTAAATTTTGCATATTTAAAAGCATGGACATTTAAAAAATTGTGAAACATTGTATTAAATTTAAGTATAGAATCTTTAATTCTGCAATATGTTAAATATAATAAAGGGAATCTTACAGTTTGAATTCTTTCAAGTCTGGTTTCTTCCATCTAATGCTGTTTGTGAGATTCATCCATATTGTTTTATGTAACAAGAGTACATTTGTTTTCATTGCTGTATAGTATCCCCCTGTGTGAAAAAACCACAATTTGGTTTTTTTTGTTCTTCTGTTGATGGGCATCCAAGATGTTTGTTATTTGGAAGTATTATGAATATTCTTATACTTTTTTTTTTCACAGAAGTAAGGATTTCTGATGGGCATATAAGCATAAACCTGCTAGGTATAGAGTATGTATATCTTTAAATTTAGTAGCTATTGCTTAACAGTTTCCCAAATGGATTTATAAAATTTTTATTACACTGCCAGTATAAGAGAGTCCCAGTTGGTTCCATATCTTTAGAACACTTGGTGTTATCAGTCTTTATAATTTTATTCATAATGATGAATTTGCAGCGCTGTTTCATTGTGTTTTATTTTGCTTTGCCCTGATGACTACTAAGGTTACACTTTTTTGTATCCTTATTGACTTTTTGGATATATTCATTATATAAGTGCTTCTACAAGTTCCTGGTCATTTAAAAATTGTACTGATTATTTATTTTTATTTTTTTTGTTTGTTTTTTGTTCATTTTCTTTTTTAGTTGTAGAAACTTTGCATATATTTTGGAAACAAGTGTCTTGAAGGTTTCTGCATTGAAAATATCTTTGAGCATTTTCTGGTTTGTCTTTTCATTCTCTTAACCAAATCTTTGATAAATACAATGTCTTATTAATATATGTATATCTTTATGAATGTTTTCCTTTATAGATAGTTGATTTTTATTTCTTATTTAAGACATACTTAACTACTTTCTAATTTTGAAATATTATCCTATATTATCTCCTAGAAATTTTATTTACATACTTTCAATATTTAGGGCAACAATCCACTTAAAAAATGTTTTTGTCTATTATGTGATTTCAGGCCAAGTTTTGTTTTTCTGTAGGTATACCCAGTTGACCTGGCACCATCTATTCAGAGACTGAATCCATCATCATAAATCAAACAACCTCATTTCTGTGTGTATATATTCATACTCTTTCCTCTGTTCCATTGGTTTCTTTGTCTTTCATTGTGCCTACACTACATTGTCTTAATAAAGATACCTTTAGAATGTTTTGAAATCTAGTAAAGTATTTCTAGTTAGTTCTCCCTCTTTGAGATTTTCTCAGCCTCTGTTTGTCTTTAAGTTTCCATACGAATTCCAGAAAATACTTGCTAATTTCCATTAAGAAATCTTCTGTTACTTTTACTGGCATTGCATGGAAATGGTAAGTCAAACCCAAGTCTTTGGCAGAATTCCCTGGTGAAGTCATTTGGCCCCATAATTTTTTTTATTTCCTTACTTCAGCTCTACTGAGATTTAATTTGCTGTTCTCTTTACTTCTTTAGATAAACACTCAAAACATTGATTTTCAACCTATCTTCTCTGATTTATGAATTTAGGACTATGTAGTTTCCTCTGAGCATGGCTATAACTGCATCCTCAAAGTTTTGATATGCTACACTTCAAATGATTTCAATCCTCCAAAATTTGTTGAAACTTACGTTACTGCCCTTATTTTGTAAATGTTACACATAAACTTGAAAGGAATATGTATTTTGTATTGTTACATGAAGTGTTCCACATGTATCATTTACATTAATGCTTAAGATGATTGTTTAGGATTACTTAATTTTCCCAGTGGAATAAGCCTTTTTATTATATAAAAAGGTTTTTTCCTTTTTATATGAGTTTTAGTATCTTTTGGATGCTATTTACATAGAATACATTTATTTGTCCTTTAACTTTTAACTTTTCTGAAATCCTATAGTCAACTTGAGTTTTTTAGAAGTAGCAAACAATAAGGAGTTTTGGGGGGTTTTTTTAGTCTGAAAATTTTGTCTTCTAATTGAAATTTTAGTTGATTTATATTTAATAAAATTACTGACATTGGAGGGTTTAAATTTACCATTTTACTCTTTACTTTCACTTTCTGTTTGTCCCTACATTTCTTTGTTCCTTCTTTTTCTTTTTTATTGAATTATTTTTAACTAAATATAACAATTGTATTATTTTATTTGCTCAATACAACTTGTTAGTTGTACTTTGATTTACTATTTTTCAAATGATTATTCTAGAAATCACAACACGCATTTTCTACTTGTGAATGTCTAATATAGAGTCATACTTTTACCATTTCTTGGAAAATTAAAAGTATTAGAATACTGTAACAGTATTTACTCTATAGCCATATGTACTATTGATGTTATATATTTTAATATTCAATTTAATATTCTTATTGTTATCATCTTATATATCAATATTCACTCACTTTGTCTATATTTTTACTTCTTTTTGCTGCTCCGCATTTGTTCCTGCATCTCAGAAATGCCATAGGGAATTGTCCCTCCTCCCCAAAGAGTATTTATTATTTTTTTTAGTTGGGTTTGCTGCTGATAAATTTGCTTCATTTTTATGTGTTTTAAAATAAATACTTATGCCCTGATTTTTGAAGGCAGTTTTCACTGAATATACATGTCTAGATTTTTGCTTGAAGGTCATGGTTGTTCCATTGTTTTTCAGCTTCCTTTTTAATGTTTATGGCATACTCTCATAGGTAATATGTGTATTATCTATTAGACCCCCAATACTATATTATAGATTGCTGATGGAAACATATATGTGTAATACCTTTGTCAATCATAATATAATACTGCTGAATGTGCCCAAACTTATGGCTTAGTGGCCTGATGAACATCCATTTCATTCTGGATAACTTTGACTGAACAATCCACTGATGACTCAAAATCATGTGTTCGGTTTCTGTTTGGTTCATATAACTAATAGCTGTTTCTCAAAAAGAAACTGGGTTTCTGGAAAACAGAGCAAAACTTTATTCTAAAACCCTTCAGTTCTGTGCTATGATTATCTAATGGGAAATTGTCAGAAGCTCTAAATGGAATTTGTACTTGCCTCAACACTTAGTTTGGATCATCTCTATAACCTAGAGCTGCTTTAGAGATTCTTTAGGCAAGATATTTGCTAAATGGATCAGATCTACCCACCCAGACATGGGATGTGTTGTCTCCAAAATTCAAAGATGACCACCAAGCCTCCTCTTTTAATACCATATGGTGTAAATTTCAGCAGCATATTTTGCACTCAGAAGCTCATATTCCTATATGATACAGACTACTAGAATTTGTATTTTTATGGCATTCACCTTCCACTTTCTAACAGCTGTCTTATTAAGGCAGGTAGGATAGTACTTCTCTAACTTTCTGGCTAAAGGACCAACACTTTTGTCTTCCTCAATTTGTTATGGGTTGATACTTTCATAATCTACAAAATCCCATACTTGAATGTTGCATCAATGTCAAATTGCTACAAAGGTTTTTGAATGCATATTCTCACATAATGTATGTATCTAGCCATGAACTGATAACATAAAATTTATGCACCAGCACCTGAAATAATTATAATGTGCCAGATACTATTCCAGACACTATGGATCAAAAGAACAAAACAGACAAGTCCCTGCTCTCAAGGAGTTTATTTTCTAATGGAAAAGGAAAAAAAATGAAGAATAGAGATATTAATAATTTAACATCTGGTGATGATGAGTATTGTAAAAAATGGTAAGACATTATCAGAGCAAATAGAATGATGGATTGGTGCTATTTTAAATAGACTGATCAGG
The DNA here is from genome assembly GCA_002007465.1 of Ailurus styani. NCBI lineage: Eukaryota > Metazoa > Chordata > Mammalia > Carnivora > Ailuridae > Ailurus > Ailurus styani. The sequence goes on from LNAC01000233.1 coordinate 2,241,879, forward strand.
TAGGCTTCTCTTTTTCAGATGGCACTGAAGATGAGAATAAATGAACAAGCCAAACAAAGACTGTAGAAATGAATATTCCAAGCAGTATAATAGCCTTGCAAAGGCCTTCCTTTGGGATCACCCTTAGCATGTTCTAAGAGTGGGAAGAAGGACAATATGGCTAGAGTAAAGGGAACAAGGGGAAAAGTGATAGAAATTGATGGCTGGCCATATAGGGCTGGAAGCTTTGTTAAGACCTTGGACTGTTTGGGGTCTTTTAAGTGTGATATAATAACAATGGAAAACTATTTATTTTTTCTTTTAAAGATAACAGGTTCCACTATACTGAATGGTTGAATTCAAGGGTCTAACCCTGGTATATAGCAAATTAATTTCAACACACTAGTGTCAGCGAGCTGGGATTGCAAATTGATGGCCAGATAATGTAGTTTTTTAAAAAGCCTTCTCTATGGTTATACATATAGGGGGCAAAGAAACTTACATTTCTTACATGGTTCCAGTCATTTCTTCCCTCCTGTATTCAAATTAACCAGCTGCCATATGGACCCATGTTCCAGTGACAAGACAACTTCCTAAGGCAGTTGAGGATAAAGACATCTATCTCATGAACTCCTCAGGGTGTGCGGAGAAGGGATCATGGATCCTTTCTCACTCCTGCTGCTGCCACTGTAAGCAGGCTGTCTGGTTTAAGCCTCCTGTGGCTACTCCATTTGTTTAAAACTGTTTTTCATTGATTTTTATTGCTTAGAGTTTGGAGGATTGTTTTTTTAACCATGACATCCAAACCCTATTGAAAGTGTAAAGGGAGCAATGAATATATATGTGTGTATATCTATATATTTTTCCATTATATAATATATAATTTATATCTATATACATACATATATAGATATATAATGGAATTCTAATATTTTGGTAGATTATATCTACAGTATTTGCTTTAAGATGCTGTTAGATTAATTGTATTTAAATCATGCTATTCCCTCTGAGTGCCTTATAACCATTCAGTAAAACATTTCTTCTCTCGAACATTCATTTTTAGCTTTACTAGGGGATCTTTCACTACATTAAATGCATTTTCTGAGGAATATTTTAACAGGAAAATTATTTCATAAAAATAAAAAGAATATATTTAGTTGCATTTATTTTTTTCTCTCCTTTTAATAAAAAAGGGGGAAAAAAAGCTATTTTCCTGAAGTTAAAGTCAACTAAAAATTTAAAAAAAAATAGATAACCTCCTTAATTTTTTAAAAGACTGGATTATAACTGAGCATCTCTAGGGAGAGTATAGAGCAATCTGGAGGAGGGGGCAGAATTATAAGAAAATGCATTCTAGAGGCATCAGAATCCCAAGGTTTTCATACCCCAACTAATCCACATCACATTTGGAAAGAGTATATGCCCACAACCTGCCAAAGGACAGCAAGTCATGGAATTCCAAATCCCTGTCTACAGCTATTGGGAGTTGGGATGCCCCCTTACCCCATATGAGAAAGTAGGAGGGAAGAGGAAGGCATTGGGAATAGTGGGTGTGAGAATTGTGAAGTGGAACAGAGACTCTAAATGTTAGTCTTTTTTGGGTGCCAAAACTGAAGGGACTCTAGAACCAGGGCCCTGGTAGCGATGTTTAGATGAAATGCATAGATAAGAAAATCTTCAAAAGGAAAAAAATCTGAAATAACTGTGCAGAAGAGACCCAAAGTCCCCAGAGGGACAGAGCCTGACTTAACCACTTGTAAGTTCCAACTCTACCTTCTACCTCCCCCTGTTTTCTTCAATACATTCACTTTTTTGCTTAAGTTGATTTGAGTCAATTTCTGTTTCTTGAAAACAATAAGGCTGATCAAAGCAGGCAGATTATAGACTAAATGAATATGGGCTAGTGTACATTAGTTCATTTTTCTTGGCTTCCTAAGATGGAGATTTTAATATTTTCCCTATGTACCTCACAGGGTTGTCTTGGGTTCAGGTCAGGGACTCCTTGTGCAAGTGCCTGGTAGACTAAATACTGTTGAAACCTAAGTCATTGAAAACTTTCTCATCATTGTAATTCAAAAGAGGCAGACATAAGAGATATTTGCCAAACCTAGGCAGCACTGTGTTGAGATAGCCCTCAATTTCATTATTGGAACAACCCTAGTTACTGGCCACTCACAAGTCAAGTTCTGTGCTCATTTAACAGGAAAGGTATGAAAATAACTCCATGTTGATATTTTAAAATGACTTGTAAATCAATTTATAAATACTACAACTAAATGCTTGCTTGAGGTAGTGAGGCAGGAAAACACAGCAATGTCAAGCATGCTGGGATTGTGTTAAAAGTATAAAGTGAAAGGCTTTATGCAATAAATGAGAGTGGTCATTTGAGAGGGTTCAGGGAGAAGTTGCTTAACCGTATATCAAAGACTGTCTGCATTTTCAGAAAGTAAGAAGAGCTGTAAATTTTTTTTCACCAAAATTTGATAACTGAATATATGGACACTATGAAATAATGTGTTAAAATAAGAAGAACTGGAGAGAAGTCTGGGTGCTCAGTCATTTGAGCTTCTGACTCTTGATTTCAGCTCAGGTCATGATTTCAGGATGGTGAGATCAAGCCCCACATTGGGCTCTGTGCTGAGTAGGGAGCCTGCTTCGGATTCTCTCTCTCTCTGCCCTCCCTCAGCCCTACACACATGGGTGATCTCTCACTCTCTCTAAAACAAACAAACAAACAAACAGAACTGAAAGATTCTTGTTTGATTATAAAGACTATGAAAATGGTATAAACTTTCATGGATAACAAAAGACATTTTTTCTTTTTTTTTTCTCTCTCTCCCTCTTTTTTTTAAAATTATTATTATTTGCCCCAGGGGTACAGATCTGTGAATCATCAGGCTTACACCTTTCACAGCATTCACCATAGCACAAACCCTCCCCAATGTCCATAACCCATCCACCCTATCCCTACCCTCCCACCCCCCAGTAACCCTCAGTTTGTTTTGTGAGATAGTTGACATGCAATATTATATTAGTTTCAGCTGTACAGCATTGTAATTCAACAAGTATACATGTTACAAAATGCTCATCATGATAACTGTAGTTACCATACAAAGTTATTACAATATTATTGACTATATTCCCTACACTGTATTTTTCATTCCTGTGACTTATTTATTTTATAACTGGGAGCTTGAGGAGATTAAGAGGGACCTGTTTTCTTAATAAAATGCATCAATTACTGGGGCAGGATGAGATTCATTAAATAATTGAATCAAATTCTTGTTTTCTAATTTAATAAGTAAAAAGAGTAAATGCCTATAATTCACTTGTAGGGATTGTTTCTTTTATTTTTTAAGACTTTATTTATTTGAGAGACAGAGAGTGAGCATGAGTGGGGGTGGGGGGAGGAAGTGGAGGGATAGAGAGATGCCAACTGCCTGCTAAACAGGAAAGCCAGACGTGGGGCTTGATCCCAGGATCCTGAGATCATGACCTGAGCCTAAGACAGATGCTTAACTGACTGAGCCATCCAGGGATCCCAGTAGTGGTTGTTTCTAACATAACACAATAAAGAAATAGGAAGAACACTACTGACAAAGATCTTTCCATATTGAAATGAAATGTTTTTTTCTCTAGTAATAAACACCAACTGTATTAAGGCTCATCTCCTATTGATAATATAGAATTTTTTGTTCATTATCTTGAGAACTGTCAGAAAATAAGATTGTGGAAAACAACAATGGGGTGGGACCCTTTAATTATTTGCTAGCTCAGTTTCCAGTTATATTTATTCTTCCACAATTATCTAATGTGGACTGGCAGAAAAGGGAACTTTAAGGATCGGAAATTTGCTCTAATTCTTTCTGCCACTACTGTAGAAAACAAAAGACTTACGTTAACTTTGGCAATATTCTTTATTGTATTCTATTTGTAGGTGTAGAATCATTTGATTTCTCTTTTTGGTAAATGGATGGCCAAACAGGCATCTCTTAAGTTTGTTGAACAAAAGCACAGATTGAAAATGTTGAGATTCAAGTGTCATTCTAAAAAGTAGTGTTACTTATGGGGATGGCAAAAGCACATGTATTTAAGAAACAAAATAAATGAGCAAAGAGAAAAAAAGAGAGAACCAAACCATAAAACAGACTCTTAACTATAGAGAATAACTGGTTGGTCACCAGAGGGGAGGTGGGGAGGGGTGAATGGGAGAAATAGTTGAAGAATATTAACCAGTGCATTTGTTGTGAGGAGCAATGAGTGATGTCTGGAAGTGCTGAATCACTATATTATACACCTGAAATTAATATGACATTGTGTGTTAACTAACCAGAATTTAAAGTTTATCTTATTTTATTAAGATTTTATTTATTTGACAGAGAGACAGAGAGAGCATAAGCAGGCAGAGCAGCAGGAAGTGGGAGAGTGAGAAGCAGGCTCCCTGTTGCACAGGGAGCCTGGTATGGGGTTAGATCCTAGGACCTGGAGATCATGACCTCAACCAAAGGCAGATGGTTAACCAACTGAGCCACCCAGGTGCCCCTAAATAAAAGGTTTTTTTGTTTTTAAGATTTTTATTTATTCATTAGAGAGAGAGAGAGAGAGAGCACAATCAGGGGAGAGGCAGAAGGGGAAGGAGAAGGAGAAGCAGACTCCCCGCTGAGCTGGGAGTCCCACATGGGGCTGGATCCCAGGACCTGGAGATAATGACCTGAGGAGAAGGCAAACCATCTGAGCCACACAGGTTCCCCAATAAAAGCTTTTAAAAAATAAAATAAATTTTTAAAAACCTATGCAACTTCAATTTCTTAAACAATTTTTAAATAATTTCTTAAATAATTTTTCTTAAATCTTAGACTCCAGGTCCCACAAGGAGCAGCAACAAAACTAACCAATTTCCCAACACTGATTTCCCCACTGCCACTCCCACTCCTCCACTCTCCCCACACCCACCCATAACCTATGAGTAAGTATTTCCTGAATCTAAATGAAGATCTTTGTCCTGCCACCTGAAAACAACAACAACAACAACAACAACAACAACAACAAAAACAACGACAACAACAAAACCCCAGCTCATTCATGAGGCTTCTTCAGTGCCTCCTGTTGGTTCAGGATTGGCAACTAAAAGATTAGCCAGAACAGAATCAGTGCTGCCTGGAAGAGGAGAGATCATCATGTCAAATGAACATCTGTTTATCTTGATGAATTCTTCATGTGAAACTCAGAAATGGTTTTAACATCCTGATTGCATGATGGTGGTGGTAGTGTTTTATTAATTGATGTGAAATTAACTAATTTCCATTTAGTTCTCCAAATTTCCACTTCTCTGCCATTTAGGAACGCTCCTTATTGATCACACCACATGAAAACCATGCCTTTTTCATTTTTAAATTATGATTCTCTAAGTTTAGATAAGGCAAGACAAATTTCAGGACTACAAATGCAAATGCCTGAGAATACGCACAGCTTGAGATGGGATTGCCCGGTCACTGGGGCAAATGCCTGTGCCATCTACCTAGTGAATACAGAGATGGTCTTGTGCCCTCTCTGGTTGATAATACATTTGTTAGAGTTGATGATATGAATGTCCTATTTTCATATGGCACATAAATAAAATAAAAATGTTGTAGGATTGCATAAACTGGTGATCCTCCTGTGGGGTATGAAGGTCATTCTTTCATGAATACAGAAATTTCCCACATCTGAATATCAACTTGCAAATGCATTATGTAACATAATACTGTATGTTTATACTTTATACATTTTAATGAAATATTAAACAGGCTTATTTTGTGTTCATAATATAAATTGCAGTAGAGGTCATGACAGTGAAATGAATGCCATCATTTCCCTGGAACAGTTTTTCTTTTTTTTAAAAGCTCTTCACTTTTTCTATAACCTAGGAATAATCAAAGTAATACAATTATAAAAATTCCTATCATCACATCTTACCTTCCTGATTCTTTCTCCTCCACTCCCCACCTTTAGTATCAAGCAATAGGATTCCCTACATATCTGAAAGTCCCTCTCAGCTGTCCCCCAACCCGTAAGGTCATAAGGTCAAATTGGTTGCAAAAGATTCTGTGAAAGTGGCAAGATGTCTTATGGAAGAAACTCATCTGGATGTCTATTTCCCCCTCATTTCTTCATATTAAAGAGCTCCGCTGCACGGTAGGCATAAAATTAATAGGCAGTTTACATAACATTTGCAATAAATTGCCAGATAAAAAATCTTTCTCAGTTGTGTGATTCTGAGATTGAAGGAACAGAACTATAAACTTTATTCTTCACTTGCCCTGCTGCCAGCATGTTGTCTCAAACATCTGCTCGTGTAATATGTCATATGCAATAGCCGGTGCAGGTTAGGCCAGGACATAATAGAAGTAAATGTATTTTTAAATGCCAGGTTTTAAAAGAAGACAGGCCTGCTTGGTATCTCATTATAAGCGAAATGACTTTTCATGTCATCCCATCGGTGGTCATGCAGCTTTGGGGAGAGTTTCAAAGGTCAACATCCATAACTCTTTATTCTTTACTCATTCACTATTTTCTCATGGGAGAAATGCAGGAAGACTATTTTCTAAGTGGACTTGCATTTCATCTAACAAATGAAAAAAATTGTTGCTCTGAATTTCTGTATATGCCAACCATCCCTTCAATTTGATATGTACTGTTACAGGAGGAACAAAACATCACAGGGAAAAGACAAGTTTAAGCGTTTGTTCCGTTGTTATATCCAAAGTGTCCAATCACAGAAAATACACCTAAAATAATTGAAGAGATATCTAGAGACAGTCCTTCCACGTAAATGAGAAAGGTATATAGTTTCTTTAGAACTAGCAAGGTACGGACTTCAAGAAAACATATTTCACATTCTTTTGGTTGTGCATCATTGTCTAATAAATTCCATTAAAAACAGTCGATAGCATTAACAATGTGAAGGAGTTACAGACAACAGAAAACAAAGACTCCAGTCTGTCTCTAGGTTGTTCATTCATTCCTTCATTCGACAGCAACGGTGTTTACTGAAACTCTTCTAAGCTCTGTAGATACAAGAATGGCCAAGGTGGTCCATGTCCTTTCTTTCATCCAGAAGATGGAGATGAATAAGGAAAAATATGTAAAGCATAGTAGTTTTGGGTGGAAAAAGTAAAACATACAAAAAGTATCTGAGAATTATTAGTTACTTCTTTTGAGCATTCTCGAGTCATGTTTTGTTGGCAAATTCAGAGAGGGAGAGATCAAAGGAAAAGGTGGTCTGGTCAGTCAGTTGTGTGGGGACAACTGCTCTGGAAGATTAACATTAGCATCACACATTCACAGGCTGGAGATGCAATGCACTTGGAGAGTTGATAAGAATCCTTCCAGACCATTAAAAATATTCTTTTCACCCCTCACCACTCACTCCCCACCCCCCAATTAACTGTCCCATCTACACTAACTTCTCATCCCACTGCAAAATAACTGTTAAGAGACCCTGGTACTACCTGCCAACTAGACCATCGGATTTCCACTTTTGTGTCCTTCTCCCTGCCATTAAGATGCACATGCTCTCTCTTGTTTTACCTCAAGTACCTTGCTGAATCATTGGCCATATAATCCAATAATACGGATTAAGATAAAGTCTAAATGGCAGAGAATGGATTTTAATACCTTCGCCCTATCAAAGGCTTCTAATAGCTCCGGATAAACAAAGCAGGAAAATGCCGACATTCCTGAAATTATGGGAGAGACGATGGGAGAGCTATCTTTGGAAAATGAGACTTTTGGGCGCCTGGGTGGCTCAGTGGGTTAAAGCCACTGCCTTCGGCTCAGGTCATGATCTCAGGGTCCTGGGATCGAGGCCCACATCGGGCTCCCTGCTCGGCAAGGAGCCTGCTTCCTCCTCTCTCTCTGCCTGCCTCTCTGCCTACTTGTAATCTCTCTCTGTCAAATAAATAAAATCTTTAAAAAAAAAAAAAAAGGAAAATGAGACTTTTAAGGTTTGCCCAGAGCAAAACGACCAGAGCTGTGTTCTTTACAAGTAATGCTGACTTTATACCACTGCCTGCTGATCAAATTATTTGGAGGACAACCAAACGTTACATAGCTACTGGAAAGATGCAGCATGAATATGGCAGCCTCACCTGTGACTATTCCTTACAAACATGTTTAACCTGAATTTAATCAAGTTCTTAGATTTAACTCTCAGATTATGGGAAATACACACAAAAGAATAGCAAGTTTTAAAAACCCATGAGGAAACTATTAGACAAATAAAAAGCCAAAAGCTTCTAAGAGACAATTGGTCTGATCCTTCAAAGAATCAATGGATGATTTATGCATGACGGAAACTTAAAAAGATAATAAACTACTGGAGCAAATTATCCTTAAATGATTATGATTTTTTTAAATAACTATCAGAGGTACTTTAATAACGACTGCTGAAATTTGAATATGGGCTCAGTATTAGATGATAATTTAAAAATATCATTAATGTTGTTGGCTGTGATAATGGCATTGGTATTATGTAGGATAAGGTCAGTGTGTTTTTGGAGGTGCATGCTGAAGCATTTAAGAAGTATCACAATGAGATGGTCCGGCAAATGTAGAAAAGGTTAACATTTATATAGATATAAATTTTAGTTTTTTATGTGTTTAGAGACTTTTAACATTGAAATTGGGTTAAATTTTATTAATTGTTTTTCATTAATGGACAGAGTTCATTCTATATAGCAACATAATTTTTTAATCTCATAGAATTTTAGTATAATAAGTCTCGTTTACTCAGAACTCTGGATGGAATCATTCTAGAAATCTGTTTCTTCTAGATAATTAAGTTAACCCCTTTTGTGTTACAAATGTAAAGAGTTCATTTGAAATTACCATGAAATTGTCTTTTCTGATAAGTAGAATTTATAGAATATAACGGAATTATTTCTTACTGAATTCAAGTCATTCTTATAAGTGATTGATCTTATGACAATCATGATGTAAAAATTATGACTGAGTTAAGCTAATGGTGATGTAGGCTCTAGAATTTGTTTTCCTGAAAATCTCTCTGGTATCAGCTTGATCTGAGTCATTATTTTCCTTCATTCCTTCAGTGGTATTTGGCGAGCATGTACTTTGTGTCAGTTATAGGTCTGGGTTCCCGAAGTGAGTATTCAAGGGAGCTAGGGCTAGATGTGGGGGCAGGAAGAGGGAATGAAATTTAAGTAACTTGGAGAACAGATAGGCTGAACCTAAATCTCTTACAATTGGTATAGAATCTCCAGAGTAATTATGAAGTAGTTGACATAGACACCAGTATTTGGGAACCAGGAGAAACAGGCCATTAGAAGACCCAAATGTAGAAGAAACTCAACATCCTTGGGGAAAGATTCACAGAAGCAGTAATTCGTTAGCTAAATCTTGAGCGATGAAAAGGAATTTGGTAATAGACAAGCAGTGTGGAGTGTCAGATATTTTGTACATGCATTACTACAAAGATAGTGGCGTCTTCAACAGAAAGTGAAAAGAGATACAAAGTTAATTTGTCCAGATCAGTTTTAATGAAAAAGATGAGTTCAGTGATTGGATAGATAGATATGATCATATGATAAACTGCTGTATCATCGACAAGACAGCAGTTGTTGAAGTCAGATACCATTTCTATCTTCCCTTTTACTAGTCTTGCAAAAAATGGGGAAAAGAGTCTAACATAGGATCCAAGATGGCCTGGCTTAAGTCCCTGCACCACCACTTATCACATGGATAACTTTGGGCAATTTAAGTTCTATGTGCTCGAGTTTCTTAAAAACTACCTCATAAGGATGCCTAGGTGGTTCAGTCAGTTAAGCATCCAGCTCTTGATTTCGGCTTAGGTTATGATCTCAGGGTCATGGGATTGAGCCCCATGTCAGGCTTCACACTCAGCATGGAGCCTGCTTGAGATTCTCTATTTCCTTCTCCCTCTGTCCTTCTCCCACTCTCAAAATAAATAAATAAAATATTTTTTTAAAAAATTACCTCATAGGTATATATGAGTTAATACACATGAAAGGCTTAGAACAAGGTCTGGGACAGTGTGTGTACTCAATAAATATTCATATTCAGTAAATTATTGAGTGTTCTAAGGGAAAGTTTCTTCCATTGTTACTGGATTTGTTGACCAAATATATCATCTTGTGGGTGATTTTTAAATATTCTTATTAACTGCTCTAAAAATACTATCAGCAATAGTATGGAGAATAGTATAACAAAAATACAATTTCTACCTTGTTAAAGACAATTTAAACAGACTGGCCAGTGAGGCAAATGATAAATAAAAAAAAGCAAATTTAAAGTCTTTTTCAACATCCAATTGCCACTTCCATCATGATGTCTATGAGTAATTCACTCAGTTCCGAAGGTTTCAGATTAAGAAGGCAAAATTTGCTTGGTTACAATCTCCAGCATGTAGCTCTGGCTGCCTTGAAAGATGCCAAAAACATATGGAGAGCCGACTCCCACACACGAACTACAATGAGCTACAAATATGATCAATTGCTAGGATACTTATCCACAGTCCTATTTCATCTTTCATCTTGACTAAATTGCTACTCATAATTTTTTCTCTATAATATTCTAAACCTGTACAATTTCTTTAAAAACTGGAGAAAATTGCACGGGGTAAATGTCTTATTTGTGGGGACATTGGGAAAAAGGGTTCTGTGGATACTGCTTTGCAGCTCTTCCAAAACAAAACCTTCTCTGGAGAAAAGCATGTGAGGTGAGTATCTTGGAATTCATGTCACTAAGTAGACTACCAGATAATTGTAGAGAGACCATGAGAAACCTTATATGTTTTTGAGGACCTATTAGCAATTACTCTAACTCATATTCCATGCCAGATCTTTCTGAAAGGGCTCTTAGACAAAAAGAAACAGGGAAAAGAAAATACTTCATGGAAACCCGTGGGATAGCTCCACCTCTCTCTTATCTTTGCTTTCTTCTCTCTCCCTTTCACCCACTCCAGCCTATTGGAAGAGGGGCATCGTACTCAAAATCTTTAAGCAAAAATAAATGTGCTATAAATAATATTTCCTTTTCCTCTAAAAAGAATCTCAGGATCTTTCCTCACAAATGGGACATGATCAGCTCTATGATGTTAGTCAACTGTAAGAAATAGCATAATATAATTGGGAATGCCCTTCAGAAGGTTAATACCAGTGGCATGAAATAATGATTTAATATTATAAAGCACTTCATTTCATCAATGAAAGTACCCAGGCAGCCAGCAATACTAACAAAAATGTGCACACTCATTTCAAATCTCACCAGCCTGACATGTTTTTCATTATTATAATGTCTAATTCTCAAGAGTAGAACGGATGAGGGGCGCCTGGGTGGCTCAGTGGGTTAAAGCCTCTGCCTTCGGCTCAGGTCATGATCTCAGGGTCCTGGGATCGAGGCCCACATCGGGCTCTCTGCTCAGCAGGGAGCCTGCTTCCTCCTTTCTCTCTGCCTGCCTCTCTGCCTACTTGTGCTCTCTCTCTCTGTGTCAAATAAATAAATAAAATCTTTAAAAAAAAAAAAAAAAAAAAAAAAAAAAAAAAAAAAAAAGAGTAGAACGGATGAAATGAAAGTTACCTCAGGTTCATAAGTGTTTGAGGGTGGCCATCTTTCTTTTTACTCTGCTTATGTGAAAGGCATTAATGGCCCCTACTACCCTTTGCAGCTTTTGCCTTTGTTCTGATTTGTGTCTCCAGCAGATGCAAAGAACAGCTTATTCTTTTCCTTGCATTGTCTCTTTCACCTTGGAGAAGAACTTCCATTAGCTTTCTTATCCAAAGCCTAAGAATATATGCATTCACTTCCAAAATGCACTAAATGCCTCAAAATATATATTCTAACCTAATTCTTTTGCATGACTTTTTTTTCTTTTTAATGTTCTGAGGACCTCAAACACCAAAAATGCCTCCAGCATTGTATTTTATATTAATAATCTTTCCGCATGCATGTGCATATCATTATAATATGTGTGTGTATATATACACATATATATACATGTATATGAATGTATACATATATATTCACATATATATACATGTATATGAATGTATACATATATATTATATTATTATTTTATATATATTATCATTTTGTATTATAATATATAAGAATGTGTGTATATATACATAAATACATATATGTGTGTGTGTATATGTGTGTGTATATATATATATATATATATATATATATATATATATCTCAGTGATCAAACTGTCATGGTCTTGGGAATAAAACAGGTGAAGCAAACAAGCCAAGGTTGATCTAATTGTGGTAGAAAACTCACAGGGGCAAGAGGTACACCAACTCCAAAGGGATCAGGTGAATACCAGCACAAGTGGAGTCAGTGCCAATACACTAGTACAAAGGATGTGGCAAAAGAAAATGTGAATGGTAACTTTTTGATTCAAGTGGGTGTACAGTCACAAACCAGTGAAGCTTGTCCAAATGATTGAACATCATACAAATATAGGGTTCATCTGTGTCTGGTTATTTCACTTAGCATAATGTTCTCCATGATGTCCTACAGACACACCACATTTTCTCTATCCAGTCATCTGTTGAGGTATATTTAGGTTGCTTACAAATACTATATGATACCACTTAAAAGGTAAGTATAAAATAGTCAAACTCATAGAAACAGAGAGTAGAATGAATGGTGGTTTCCAGGGCCTGGAGGGAGGAAAAAATGGAGAGCTATATTAGTAAAGATACAAAATTTTAGTTATACAAGATGAATAAATCCTACAGAGCAGCATGATGCTTATAGTTAGCTGTGTTGTGTAATTAAAAATTTGCTAAGATGGTAGCTCTTACTTGAATGTTTTTATTACAAGAAATAAAACAATGGTAATAAATAAGAGGGCTGGAAGAAACTTTGGGAGGTAATGTATAGGTTCTGGCATAGATTGTGGAGAGTTTCATAGGTATACACTTACCTTCAGACTCATCAAGTGATATATGTTAATGTACAGCTTTTTATATGTCAAAAAGTCATGAATATAAATAACTAAACAGATAAATAAATATAGCTGGATTTAGATTATGGAGGCATTAGGCTGCAAGATTGGGACCTACATCAAGACAGTTGGATTTCAACACTGTGTTCTGATCTTAGTTGGAAGACAAATTCAGAACCAGGCGTCTGGTCAGTCAATCAGACTGAGCACACATAAGGTCTCTGATCCTACCGACAATCACCTTAAGGGTAACAGTTTTCAGAAGGCACCCACTATGGGGGAAGAAGCCCTGCGCTCTGTCAGGCCCAGTTCTTGACTCTTTGTGGGTCAGGATGAGTGTGGAGGAGCAGCCACCAGGCAACCAGCTGGGGCACTGGGTGCTCTTAGAAGAGAAAAAGCACACAGGACCCAAAGAAAAACAACTAAAGTCATAAGACGTCAGGAATTATGGTGGATATTTAGAAGCAGCACACCCAGATAAATTCCTTCCTTTCAAATTACATCTGACAAAAAGCATGGATTTACTTAGATTCCAGTAGCATAAAACAGAAGAACACATTTTCCTCTGATTGTAAATGAGGTAGCAATTCCAGGGCTCAAGGCATTTACTGCCAAGTTTCTGTGTGTGTGCTTTTCATCTAGCATGGAAATGTTGGGGAAGGAATGAGTGAGGGAAATACTTGATAAACCTCATCCTCAAGGTAATGAAAAGAAAGGCCAGTGAGTTCTTGGTTACCATCCCAACCACGGCATCCAAAATTGGGGATTATACTATAAAAACCACGTATGACATTTTAATAATTACAAGTTCCCCATCTTTACTATTTTTATTTTTATTTTTATTTTTCTTGGTCTGTTGCCCTTAGGGAATAACAGTTAAATATCCATACAAATGAGTGTTCCAAAGGCAAGCAGAAAATGGTGTCCTTTTTCATAGTTAATATTCTAGGATGCAAAATTCCCAAGGGAAAAGGTGGGTAATGGTAGGTTTAAGTAAATAAGTAAATAAAACAAATAATGATTATTAACTTTTGGGAGCACCTGCTGCATATCAGGCACTATTTCAAGAGTTAGATATAGGTATAGCTATAGCTATAGGTGCAGATATAGGTGTAGGTCTAGGTATAAAAACAAATAGATATACATGTGGATGGGAACATGAACATGGATGTGGACATGAGATAAGGATGGGATAGGGATGAGGATGAAGATGTGGAGGCAAGATATACATATATAAACTCAAAGAGAAAGAAAAAGCAGGTCTAGCATTGACAACTTGCCCCTAAGAGAAGACAGTGGGGCGGGGGGGGGGGGGAGGAAATGGAAAGTAGCCTGAAGCTTAACTGTACAAGTGAGTCTAGTATCATTTATACATAGAACCCTTACACTTCACTGATGTTCAGGGGGAAAGTCTGAATTTGTGACTAGCTGAGATCAATTTCTACAAACTAGATCTGAAATCAGCATCATTTCTAAAGACGCAAGAACATTTGGCCTTTCTGATTCCACCTGGAGGAGTTGCTCCTGGAGGAGCAACCTCCAAATGTGTCTTTCCATGAGGGAGATGTAGACACAGGAACTCTCAGAGCTGGACCAAGCACAAGGATCTGTGTCTTTCAAACTGTGCAACATGGAAGAGATGCATCAGAACCACCTTTGGCCTTTTGCTTTTTCTTTTCTTTGGACCTCAAGTGCCTAGAATTGAGTAATGGCAGATAGTCATCATGGTCCAAGAGGGCCATTTTATTTTATTGCACTGCATTGCATTTTCCTTCACCTAATTTTACACTTTCCCCATTGTCCCTTTACCTACTAGCTTATCTCTCTTCCACCATAGGTACTCAGCTGTAGTACATTTAACACATTTCTTTTCAATCCACCTCTATACATGTACTTAAGTGTATGTGTCTCAAACATAACATATGCAACATCAATAATATATTATAAATGTATGCATATTATTAAAAATGTTTGGTCTTTTAATTTTTGTTTTCATTTCAATAGCATTGTGCTATAAATCCTGTTCTTTTTCAAGTTTATTTTATTTAACATTATGTCTTTGAGAACTTCCATGCTGTAGGATATAAAGTGAGGTCACATTTCTGACCTCTGAAGAATATTCTATCTCCTGCATGTGCCACATTTTACCTTTCTATTCACTATTGGCAAACACTGGGATTACCACTAGCTTCTTGCTGTTACAGAAATTGGAAATAAAATAATAGCAATTTATCAAGTTGATACAACTTTCTTCTGGAAAATCATGGTGAGGAGGGCTGAAAAAGTGAAGATATTAAAGAAACCAACTTTTATGAATCATGGGGGCATTCTTGAAAGTGATAAGAAGGCTGTAATGATCTTCTCTGGAAAATCATGTCATTTGTCATTGGTTACAGTTTGCAAAGTGAGTTCTTCAAAAATTTGATCTACAAAAAGCAGAGTTGAGAAAGTGAACTACATGCCTGCATAGATTTCCCTAAGTGTTTAAACAAGCATGTGTGTCTCTCTCCAAAGATAAAAAGTAATGATATAAAGAGTTGCCTAAAACAGAATACCTATGAACTAGTAGAATTAGTGTTCCACATTTCAGGAGATGCTATTGTGTCATTATCATTATTTTACTTTGCTTTCAGAGACATAGTGATACTACGAGAACTTGATAGATTTTTCACCAAAACAAACTGAGTCTTGACACAAAAAGATGTCCTTTTTGCGAGGAAACCATTTTGGTTGGAGTTATACATTGCTCAGGTTTTATTCCCAATATGACACATTTTAGGGAGCTGTTGTTTTTATTTTTCCAATAGACAAAATCACAAATCTCTGTATAAAATCATGGTTAGAAGGATCTGTGGCTGACTGGTTATTAAACAGTTGCTTACATGTCATTACACTTTGTGCCCTGTCGAATCCACCAACATAGACCAGAGCCTAATCTACTGCAAATGGTAAACCAAGGAAGTAGACTTAGAGTTTGGTTGTGAGAAGAACAAGAGTCTCTGCATGTCCGTGAGCTTGCCCAGGGTGTCCCTGTTCCCTGGAACAGCTATGAAGATGTTGGCCACACAAGTTCTATTAATCAGGCCCCTGCAGAGCGAGCACTCGTCTCTTACCAAATTCAGGGTCAGCCAACTGGATTCAGTATGTTCAGTCTGAAAATACAAGCCATTGTTAAAAGGCAGTGCATTGTTAATAAACAGGAGAACAATTGTCTGGGAAACTTCAGAAACTAGGTTTTCAGATTTTTGGTGTACTCTAAACAAAACTTTGGAAATTGAACTTTAGGAAAGAAATTGGGAGCCATTATTTACCATATTACATTCAAACATGAAATTTGCAATTTAATGAGCAAAGGACTATTGCATGCATTTTGCAAAAGCAAGGGATGATTCCAAATAAAAGGCTATACATTAATTTATTTCATCTTTAGCATTTATTTTTGTAAACTGCTAAAGCTCTGCTTTATTTATTGCAACTCATCCATATATAATTCTCTATAGTTTAGAAAACTGCATCTAACATTTCCATCCCAACTTTATAAATTGCATTGATTTATTTCTGTCTCTTAAGCTTAAAATCATTTATTACAACAACAAAACATCCTCCTATTCTGGTGATCCAGGAACAAAGTCGACCCACTTACTGTGTAGTGAGCATTGACAGATGGCCAAATGGGGTGATAGCTTTGATTTTAATGTGTCTTAAGAGAGTAAATGAAGCAAAGGCAATCTTCATCTCATGTGAAAAGTTGGATTTTTGTGTGCCTTGTCGGCAACACCGAGGTGCAATTCTCACAGCACTTCATTGATTTTCCACTCAACCATGACCATTTAGATGGCAAAAAGCAGGGTCAAAGAATTTTTAAAGTTTTTTTTTTCTTGTTTGTCTATAAAAGTACAAACAGCATTGAGTACACTTATTGCAGAGGTAGTCACTAGTTTGCTGGTACAAAGTCTTTATGGGTTTCACAGGTTATGAATTTTTAATTTTACATAAAATGAAGTGGTTTTGTAGAGAGAATCATTAACATCATAAAGACGGTTAGAATAAAAATTCTTCACACCTCCCCACCTGTGATTTTAGCATATATCATGGATGACAAAGCACTTTGCATTGCTTGCTTTATGCTCTGAAGAGGGACAGACTTCAACAGCAGGACATGAAGTAATCCTTGTAATAGAGCAATAAAGTCTCCCTGCTGTAGGATGGTGTGGTCTTCCATCCTGAGCCTCCATGTAACTTTAAATACAAAGTACCACTGAAATAGAAACATAAATTTCTTCATCCACTCCAAGGGTAGAAATGATTGAGAAAGCATCTGGAGAGGGAGAAGGGAACAGCTAAACTCCATGCCTACTTTTAGATACCATTTAAATGAGTGGAAGTCTGACAATTCGAGCCCAGTGTATTTCAAATTGGGTAGAATTATACCTCTGTAGTATTAATATTACTCACAGATGATCAATACAAGCTGTGAGCAGTGCCCCCCCCACCACCAATCTGTTTTATTATAGTGAGGTCCTTGAAAACACACAGACAAAGTTCTTAGGTCTTGTCATTTAGTTGGTGTATTTGTGTTTATAGTTTACCTTTCAGAGTGACAAGACAAAACAACAACAGGCTTTGGAGTTGAGTCAGGAAGACCCGAAGGCAAGTCGCGTTTCTGCCTTGCACCTGCTTTGTAAAAGCAGGAAGCGAATTTAGCCCTCTCAGTCTGTTCCCACATCTGGGGTGGGAATAATTCTACTATCTATTTTACAGGCTACTTACAGCAATTAGATTAGATTATCTTTAAGGAGTGACTAGTAGTTTCTGACATTCAATAAATTTTAGTTCACTTAACACATATGGCTAATATGATACAAGAAGCTTTCCATTCAAAGTTTGTTTGTTAGGAACCTGAAAGATGCATTCTTATACTAAAAGGAGCATCCACATCCATGCAACACAGCGCTCCCAGTGCCATATTGCATCTGTGATCCTAGTGGCAAAATGACTGTCAAGTTCTCTAGCAAGACATACTGTTAGAGAATAAAGACAAATTTCTAGGGACCCAATATTCTCCAGTGTCACATCTGACTGACAGGATAATGACGTGGGGACATCTTCCAAGCCCATGCTTCATCTGCTCTCCTCAGCATTTCTGAGCATTTCAGAATTCATTCAGGTGTGCTGCTGTGTGGTAGGAAGCAGAAAATGAAAACTCTAGCGTCCCATCACAAGCAAGGTTGTGTACACTCATTTCAAAGTGAACACTGATTGCCCATGAGTGGAGATGCAAACATTGACAAGATAATTGCAAATATTAGAAAATGAAAGAGCAAACAAACAAACAACAACAACAACAAAAAAAACATTCAATCAGCCCAAAGGCAAGAAAGCACAGTCTTCAGTCCCCATTCCCATTCTGGCAATCCCTGAAACAAGTACTTTTTCTTTCCATGTCCTTACTAAACACATGACTTTGACTTCTCCCCAGAGGCTGGGTTCTTTACCCTTTCAGCTGAAAGAAGGGCTCTGGAGTTGATAGTCAACATCCAAGTATGTATGTTGTCTCACTTCCTCCAACAGCAAGACTAAATTATAATAAATAAGACAGAAAGGACCTCCTCTGTCAAGATGAGTACAGAATATGTTGTCTATTACTTTCCACTCTCAGAGTGAAAGGGGAAGCCAATCTAATAGGACCCTGAGACAACAGGAATAAGCTGGTGCTGTCCAGGCAAACCAGGATATACAACAAATTTGCTTCTTATCTCTCCTGAAGGCTAAGGACCGAGCATGAAACACTGACATCACACGCATGGTCTTTACCAAATGTATAAAAATGAAAACATTTAACAGAAACAGAAATTTTTATGAAAATCACTTGTAGGATGGAGGATGTCATGACAAAAATATTCCATAGTTAGTCTAGAATTTTCTTTTTTAGCATTTTGTTCATGAGACCAAAAGACACCTCCACTTGAACATCCATGAAAGCAGCAAACACTGTAACCCTCACACTGAACCCATGGTTGAATTCCTCAAACCAGTTTCCCTTTGTGTTGTGCCCTATATTTAGGAATGGTAGGCACTTGAGACAGAAATCCAGTGGCCAGCCAAGAGAGTTTCTCCTTCTCCCACATTACGTGGTTAATTATTCATCTTGCCATGTGATTTCCCTCCTGTAAAAATTTTGATTCTCTTATTTCCCTTATTTCTGTTCTGTTCTGTGCTTAGTTTAAACCATCAGCTTTCCTCCTTAAATTCTGCCTCTTTTATTAGGTCTCTGTAACAAGTTACCACATGTGTGGTGGATTAGAACATCACATATTCATTCTCTTAGAGTTCTGGAGCCCAGCAGCCTCAACTCAACTTCACTGGACCAAAATCAAGGTCCTGGTTCCTTCCAGCTTTTGGAGGCTGTGGCAATCCTTGGTTTGTGACTGTATGACTCTAATTTCTGCCTCTGTAGTCACATTGCCTTCTTCTCCTCTGTGTGTCTCAGTCTCTCTCTGCCCTTTTCTTATAAAGACATTTGTGGTTGTGTTTAGGGCCCCCACTTGGATAATCCAGGAAAATCTTCCCATTTCAAGATCCTTAACTTAATCATATCTGCTAAGTCATTACCAGATAAGGTGTTATGGGTTGTACTGTGTCCTCCTAAAATTCATATGTTAAAATGTTAACCCCCAGCACCTCAGAATTTTACTTTATTTGTAAATAGAGTTTTTATAGAAGTAATTAAGTAATGGGGTCCCTAGGGTGGGCCCTAAACCAACATGACAGGTGTCCTGACAAAAAGGGAGAAATTTGGGCACAGGGACAATCAGAGGGAAGATGATATGAATATATATGGAGACAAGACTGCCATCTACAAGCCAGGGATAGAGTCCTGGAAAAAGAACCTTCCCTCACAGCCCGCAATAGGAACCAACCAACCCTTATGACACTTTAATCTGGGACTTGTAGCCCCCAAAACTATGAAACAGAAAATTTCTGTTGTATAAGCCACCCAGTTTGTGGTACTTGTTATGGCAGCCTTAGTAAACTAATGTATAAGATAATATTCGCAGGTCCCAGAGATTAGGACCTATATCTTTGGGGGTCAATATTCAGCATACTACACTGCCTCAATCTGTCAAATGTTTTCTTGCCAAAAGGCTCACCCCTTCTAACCCATTTTTCATAAGACTCCCAGTGACCTTTCTGTGATGCAAACATGTCTTTCCCTTTACTTAAAACATCTACCCTCAGGGGCACCTGGGAGGCTCAGTATGTTAAACATTATCTGATTCTTGGTTTCAGCTCACGTCATGATCTCTGGGTTGTGGGATTGAGCCTGCATCCGGCTTCCCATTCAGTGTGGAGTCTGCTTAAGACTCTTTTCCTCTCCCTCTCCCCCTCCCCCAACTCTGCTCCTGCTCTCTCACTCTCTCTTTCTCTCTAGATGAATAAATATAATCTTCAAAAAAACTTTACCCTCTGGATAAAGTTTCACACCCTTTCTGACCTTCTCCTCATATCATCCATTGATGGGACCTCTAGACCACTTGCTCTTCCAAGTCTGTCTTCCCATTCTTTGCTTCTTCTGCCTTAGAAACATCTCTTCTTTAAAGGACATCTCATGACTTTCTCAATGAAGCTTTCCCTGACCCACCTACCTCACCTTCTGAGGGCTGTGCTCAGAAGGGCCCCTCACTTGGTTTAATGCTCTGTTATTGCTATCTTGAAATGCCTGATTTTTGAATAAGCTCTGCAATTAAATTTTTTACTGGGCCTGGCAAATCAGGTACCCATTCCCGCCTCCCATTCTGATATGTTTCTCCCATTTCAGTGGGTTACGGAGATCTCTCTCTCTCTGGAAGTTCCTTTGTAAACCTTCATTCAAGAAGGTAGACAAGAAGACACAGGTTCAGCATTGGATCTTCCCACAGGTTTGTTGCAGTTAGAGAAACCTCTTTTGTGACGTGAATCCCATAAGCAGAGAGGATCCTCACAGGTGATCTATGAGATAGAACGCTGGTGCCTAAAGAGAAGGAGGCGATCATTTAACTACTGGTCCTAGAGAAGTTTCAAAGATATAGTATCATCTATCCGAACACTGTTGATCCTTGACTTGCCAAGATGAGAGATAACAGGAAGTTATTTTTGGCAAGGGAAGGGTCCTAACAAAAAGATCAGATTTACATCACTATTTAAGGCCTTACTGATGAATCTCCCAATTTTAGGTAATTTTTCTCATAAGATGTTTAGTTTATTTTCTTTGGAGGGGCCCTGTTGAATAAAAATCCTCTTCTTATCTAACCCACTTAGCATCTCCTATCAAGTGCTAAGAAGCAGCTCTTCTTCACCCTCTGACCCTTGCCACCTGACTGTTTGAATCTGTCCTATTCATAGCCTATCTCCATCCCCAAATCACAGCACAAGAACACTGTCATCATGTGGTTGCTTCTCAGTAATCTTGCTGTCATGTAGCTTTGGCTCTAATGGGAGAAAAATCCTATCAAAAAGTAAATAAGTAAAATATATAGTATGTTAGATGGTGGTGGAAGCTATGAGGAAAAACAAAGCATGAAAGGAAGACAGGCAGTTTTGGGAAAAAGAAATTTGCAATATTATTAGGAAGATTAGGGAAAGTATAACTGAGAAGTTTCCATTTGAGCAAGGACCTTAAGTAGGTCAATATCTGGTCACACTTTTGTGACATTTTCATTTTTATTTCTTTTTATAAACCAGATAGAGTTGGCAAACCTGGACTTTAAAGACCAAAATAAATACACATTGAGAAATGTTATTTCTGCCTTCTCATAATCAAAGGAAACAGAAAAATCAACCCAAAGACTTAAGGTGTTTTCCACATAGTATAGAATTATGGTTGAGGCCTTGATAAATTACAGTTCTGAGTTCCTGAGGTCAGGATTCTACAAGAGATCCAAATAAGTCATTTTATATGCAACTGTTCCACAACTAAACATTATTATACTTTTGATCAATTTCTATAGAAATATCTTAAGAAGAATATAACATAAACTGTAGATTGAATTAGTCATTCCTTATACTTTGAGCTTAGAACAGTAAAAAGTAAGAGCTAAAAGAGTAGTCCCCAAAGGCAGACCCCATGAACTAGCTGCATTAAAGTTGCTCTAGATTTACAAAAACATAATCTCCTGAGATAAAATTGACACATAACATATAACAAAGACCCAAGGGTCCTTAGTTTTCAGTGGCCAGAGATGCTTTGATAGGTGGCCATATTTGACTATTGTGGAGTTAGAAGTTGAAGGGACATCTCCATTTCTCAAAAGTTCTAGAAAGGGGCACCTGGGTGGCGCAGTGGGTTAAAGCCTCTGCCTTCGGCTCAGGTCATAATCTCAGGATCCTGGGATCAAGCCCCACATCAGGCTCCCTGCTCAGCGGGGAGCCTGCTTCCTCCTCTCTCTCTGTCTGCCGCTCTGTCTACCTGTAATCTCTCTCTCTCTGTCAAATAAATAAATAAAACCTTAAAAAAAAGAAAGTTCTAGAAAATCTGTCCTTTGATATAGTCATGGAGGTCAAGACAGTAAAATTGTCTCCTACAGATTATGTGTTAATTTCAAACAGGTACAATAAAACTTTTCTGACTAATGTAAATGTGTTTACATTCTCTCCCCTTTGTAATTTAATTACTGTAAACCAGGTTTGGTGACTTAGAACAGTTTTTTTTTTTTTTCAAATCATGGTCACCAGAGTGTATAAATCTGAAAAAATTATTTAGGGCACATTGTGGGAGTGAGGGTGATGTTACATGGCATAGTATGAGGTCTTTCCTCTGATTTCAATAGTAGCATATTCACTCTTAAAATTTTTATAATTCAGTGTGTGTATATATATATGCACATACACACAAGCATATATATATATGTATATATATATACACACACACACATATATACATATATACTTCAGTTCAAAGAGGATTCTATGGCTTTACAAAATTAACAAATTAAATTCTAATATTGATTAAAAATCCACTTAGTCATTGCAAATGGCAAGATTTCGTTTCTTTTGATAGCTGCATAGTATTCCATTGTGCTTTGGTGAATGCTGTGAAAGATGTAAGCCTGATGATTCACAGACCTGTACCCCTTGGGCAAAGAATAAAAATAAAGTTAAAAAAAAATTATTCCTAAGTATTTAAAAAAATTTATTCCTAAGTATTTAAAAAAAATCCACTTAGTAATCTTTATAAAGCAGATTTACTTTATAAAACAAATCTTTATAAAGATTTGCAAATTTCCCATTTCGTAGGTTGCCTTTTCATTTTGCTAATGGTTTTGTTGTGCAGAACTTTTTTAGTTTGATATAGACCCACTTATTTATTTTGCTTTTGTTGCCTTTATTTTTAGTGTTATATCCAAAAAATCATCACCAAGCCTGATGTCAAAGAGCTTACTATGCTTTCTTCTAGGAGTTTTATGGTTTCAGTTCTTACATTCAAGTCTTTAATCCATATTGAGTTAATTTTTGTACATGATATAAGTAAGATAGTGGCTCAGTTTAATTCTTTTGTATGTAGCTGTCCAGTTTCCTCACACCACTTAGTGAAGAGTCTGTCTTTTCCCTATTGTATATCCTTGGCTCCTTTGTCATAAATTAATTGACCATATATGCATGGGCTCTCTATTTTGTTCCATTGATCTATGTGTCTGTTTTTAGGCCAAGAGCACATTGTTTTGGTAACTATAGCTTTGGGAAATAGTTTGAAATCAGAAAGGGTGATGTCTGCAACTTTGTTCTTTCTCAAGATTGCATCAGCTATTTGGGATCTTTGGTGGTTCCATGCAGATTTTAAGATGGTTTATTCTATTTCCATTAAAAAATACTATTGGAATTTTTATAAGAATTGAATTGAATCTGTGCACTGCCTTGGGTAGTATGAACATTTTAACAATATTAATTCTTCCAGTCCATGAGCACAGAAAATCTTTCCATTTATTTGTGTCATCTTCAATTTCTTTCATCCATATCTTACAGTTTTCAGTGTACAGGTCTTTCATTTCATTGGTTAAATGCATCCCTAAGTATTTTCTTCTTTTTGATGCAATTGTAAATTGGATGGTTTTCTTAATTTCCCTATCTGATAGTTCATTATTAGTGTATAAAAATGCAACAGATTTTTGTACATTCATTTTGTACCCTACATATTTACTAAATTCATTTTTTAATTCTAACAATTTTTTGGTGAATTCTTATTCTATATATAGTTTTCTATATACAGTATCATATCATTTGCAAGTAGTGAAAGTTTTACTTCTTCTTTTCCAATTTGGATGACTTCTGTTTATTTAAGATAAATATGAAGTTACTCTGATAGTGTTTTTTTCTCCCACATAGTTTGGAAACCACTGCTCTGTTTTATGTAACAACAAGGACTTAAGGATTTTTCCCCCCATTGGAAAGAACCCTGATCTGTGTTTGAGACACAACCCACTCCTATATGTGGGAATTTCATTGGTCTATTTCTATATGCACATGGAAGAGGTCATATACTTAAGTAAGAAGTTTTCTTGGCAACTTAATTTTCAGTTTTTTGTTAACCCAAACCTTTGTTCAGATGCTTCCAAAGAATACAAATATGCCCTTAATTAACAGCATGGGCATCCCATATGCTACATCCTTATCAAAGACCATATCTATCAATTCTCCAACTTTTTACCAAAAGCCAGACTACAAGGAAGAAAAATTCACAGAGGATTGCACAAAGCCCCCAAACTTTCATTTTTCCATATTTTCCAAATTTTAGTTTCTATTTTAAGTGAGGTATAACTCACCTAATATGAAATTAACCATTTTGAAGTGCACAACACAGTGGCTTCCAGAGTCTTCATGATATTGTGCAGCCATCACATCTAATTCCAAAATATTTTCATTACCTCAGAAAGAAACCCTATACTCAGTAAACACTGACTCCTCTTTCTTCTCCAATCCCTTGCAACCACTAATTGGCAATCACTAATCTGCTTTCCATCTCTATGGGTTTACATAATTATGGATATTTCACAGAAATGGAATTACACAATAGATGATCTTTTGTTCCTGGCTTTTTTTTTTTTTCTGCTTGGCATAAAGTTTTTAAGGTTCATCCATGTTGTGGCATGTGTCTCTCTGTTCTTCTGTTGATGAACACTTAGGCTGTTTCTACATTTTGTCTGTTGCAAATAGTGCTGCTATGAACATTCATGTACAAATTTTTGTATGAATACCTCTTTTCAATTATTTTGGGCTTATACATGAGCGGAGAACACCTGTGTATTCTTGTGAGACTCTCAAATTTCATTTATTTTTAGAAGACACAAAATAAATAAATTATAAGACCCTTTCCCCTACCTCCTAATAACCAGAGAATCACTATAAATGATAAATAATATTTTAACCTTATGTTACATTTGTCTTCCTGTCACTTTGTCTCCTTTTTGTTTATTTTTCTTCTTTTTGAAAGCAATTGTTTACCCACCATCACTGTCTAATCCCCTCACTCAACACCTTACCCTTTCAACTCCCCCAATCACTCATGGTCCCCATAATGCATCTCCTCCCTCAAATACCCTGTGATTTTGGCCCTATTGATACCTGCCTTCTCTATAAAATGCACCCTTATTTCTTGAATTTCATGCCTTCCAGAACTGCCTAAGTAATGTAATGATTAATGAATTTGAATTATATGCTTATATTGTCGATGCTTATGTGTCTTATCCCATACAGGAAACATATACATTTAACAAGTATTTTCAAAGTTCTGTTGAAAAAAGACAAAAATTGGGGAATATCAGACACCATGGCAGATGAAGTGAAGAAGATATTTTAAAATAAGAGTAGCTGAGCCTGCCCCAACACACCTCAGAGAATGCCAATATGCAGCCTTCTGCTCCTTCCTTATGAAAAGTTAGACCTAATTGGAATATTTGCATGCATGAAGCAAAGAATCTCTTAAACTTCTTGACAACATCTGTGAGATCCGAGGGTGCCCCTGCAATCCATTTGGGAACTATAGATTTTAGAAACTGTATTTCAAAACAATACAGTTGAAACTACATACAGTTTCTAATTATACTTCTCAGATTGGTTGTTTGTGCAAAGCTCCAGTGGAAAGAGCTTTAGAACCGAAAAATATCTTAATTAGCATTATCATTGCTAAGAAATTAATAAACTTTGTGTTTTTATTGACCATGGGAATAATTAAAGTGGAGAAGGCTACAGCTGACTACTCATGAAGATAAATATTACTATATGCACATTTGCAGTTATGTCAAAAAGTGAAACTTGGGTTTCTAATCTATAATTCCCTCTCTTCTTCCTTCCACCATCTCTATCGGTGCAGAACATGCTAGCCCACATCCTTCCTTTGTGTAGAGGAGGTCACCCCCTCCATCCTCTGTTGGGTGTGTAGAAATCTCCGTGGGCTATTCTGAGTCTTGGGTTTGCATCCAGGCTTTCTAGAGCTAGAATAGAGAAACTCCTCCTGCCAGCAACTTTTACCCTATGCTACACGGGAAATCATACTGGATGCCAAGAGCACATCACAGCTACTAAGTCCCCAGGGCCCTGCCTAACCATTGCAATCAACTGTAATGAATTATAGAGCAGACTCATGGTGTTAGTATTAAGAACCTTAAATGCAGCAGCAAGGCCAGATTGAACTTCTACTCATTTTAAGAATCCTGCCCCAACTAACTTAGCCCAGAATGACCTCTCTCTCTCCTCTAAACTGTCAATGCACTTCTTATACAATGTCTCAGACATTGGCAAATGTGCCTTTGTAGTCTTTGTGTTTTGTTTCTCCTAACAGTTTGGGAGTACCATATCTTCTAGCTTTAATTTACCCTTCTTTGGCCAATGTATCTGGTGTAGTGTTATTAAATACAAACTCAATAATGATTGATTGATATACATGTGTGTATATGTGTGAGATAGGAGATATGTGAGCCATAAGGATGTGTTAGTACATGAGACAACATATGCCAGCCATATGAAGCAATCTGAGCTAATATCTCATTCTGAATTCAAAGTTTTAATTCATCACAAATTGGAGAATGCTATGTCAGTAGTTTATATTATATTTTTTGGACTTCCATGTACTTCAAATGCACAACAAAGAAAAGCCACTCTAATGCAACTCAAAAGCCAGGCCTTTGTATAATTTGTGAATAACCAACCATATATTTTTGTATCAAAGTTGTGATGCCCTCTTGTTCTGGTGCAATTTAAAATTGCCTTTTGGGGAAAGGCACCCTTAAGACTGAGAATTAAGTATGGGTATAAAACTCGAATTTCGTGTATATTAGCAAAGGATACTATATGGTAAAGTTCAAGCCTCCGTCCAAAAGTTTAGGCACTGACTAGGCTGACTAGGATCAAATCATAGGAAAGACATTTTCTCCAGGTAGACAAAGGACATTATTCTCTGCTGATAAGCACATAGCATGGTCTTCATAGCCACAGAATCATCTCATTTTAGCAATGGAGAAGATTTAGAGATAATCTTTTCTGATATCATTGTACAGATAACTGAACTTTACCTAGCTCTGACCATCCCACCCCACTCCCCAGCCCAGCAAGAGCACACCAAACAGTGTGCCACAGGTGGTCCTGGCCTCATCAGGAATGGGGAGATTAACCCACACCTTGCCTGCCTGATGCTCGCTGCTTTGCTTGTCCTATTGCTCCACTTTTCATCCCCTCCAGAAGGACACCTCAAGATTCTGGTCAATTTGTTCTCATTCCTGGTTCTGGTTTCTAGGACATACTTGATGCAGCAGTTAATTTGAGAACATGCTTGGTAACTTGGCTGCCCCTCTGTTGGGATTTGACCTTGAAACACATTCGCAATTCTTCCCCCCTCTAGTTCTCTGCTCACAGCATCACATATGGCAGCCAGCAGCCACATCTGGCTATCAAGTCCTTGAAATGTGACTGGTCTCAATTGGCAAGCTCTCTGAGCTTAAAATAACACAGAGATGTGGTGTGAAAAACTTGAAAATATCCCCATAATTTTTCTATTGGTTCCAACTTTAATATTTCGACGGCATGGGGTCATCAAATATTATTAAAATTAATTTTCCCTGTTTTATTTTTAGTTTTTCAATGTGGCTACCACAAAATTTTAAATGACCCTTTCAGGACCTACATTATCTTTCTCTTGGGCCTAAACAGTGAATCTCAAATTCTGTTCCATGTAACACCTACATCAGAATCGGGGGTACTTGTTACTAATTCAGACAACCAGACTCCCTACCAGACTTATTAAAACTCATCTTGAGATACAAGGCCCTGGAATCTGCATTGTGACTGGCTTCTGCTGTAATTCTCCTGCCCAACAAAGTCTGGGGTCAACAGCCTAAGAATCAGCCTCAGATACTATTTCATTTCCTCTCTGCTGGTCACAAGGGAAGCAGAATGATGAGTCCAGAAATAGAACATTAAAAAGACAAAACAGCCTTTATCTCTTTAAGCCTAACCATCTAGGGACTGGATACACTAGATGCCCTACAAAGGAGTTTGATGCTGAGACGTATTGAAGTCCCAAAGCAACAGAGCTGAATTAGTTTGCCCTGAAATACTTCCAACTCTAAGCTTGGAGGCAATGTATGTAAGCAGGTGGCAAGAAGGAGGGACTAGTGGCTTTGGAGTCAGACAGATTTGGATTCAGGTCTCTGCTCCTCTGCTCAAGGGCTATCTATCCTGGGAATGACACCTCCCCTTCTGATGGTCCATGTTTTCATTAGCAAAGCCAAGAAAATAATGTCTACCTCATAGCTCATTGTAAGATTGAAATTAAATGATGTAAACAAAATGCCAGACCCATGCATAATAAACTCTCAAAAAATTTAACAAGTTTTATTATTACCAATGTAGGCTGCAAGATGAATGTCTTCATTTAGTCTTAAAGATAAAAATATGGCTAAATATGATTAAAATAAACAACATTTAACTATTGATAGTCATGATGAAGATGCAGAGAATACCTAGATATTTACATTTTAAAATTTGTGTGCTCAATTGTGCATCATTTGTCTTAAAGATAGCAATTAGAAACTGAGCATTTTCTGTGCTTTATTGTTTCCATAAAATTTCTTAATTGAAAGGCATAACTAAATGATTCTTGTATTAAATTCCATTTTATTTGCCCCCGGTTATGCGAGGCCTCACAGTTCAAGCCATGGAGACATTTCCAGTCTCACTCTTCATCTGGAGTCAATTACCAAAATTTTAGGCAAGTCTCTGGAAAAAATAGCATCTAAAAATGTAATCTTGCTAATTAAGAACAGTAACAAGCACTATTGTATATTTAAAGGAACACAAATCTACTTGTACATTTTTAAAAAATGCAATAGCATCCAAAACCCAAATTGAATCTCAATTTCCCTTGATCTCAATTGAAGTATAATACCCACAAATGATACATATTTCCTCTTCGGTCTAGATCAGTATTGTAATGGAAGTATCAGATTGATCAAAGTAGCAAGAGTCATAAGACTGTAAAAAATAGACATAAGGCTAACAGAAAAAACAGAAGCTTACTAATGGAAGTAAAAGAATGAGATCCAGAAAAAAACTAGAGATGAGAGTGAGATTGTTGGGGGAAGATGGGGTGGAGTGGAACCAGGTTGATGGTTTTAGTCTGAAATGTTGAATTTTATTGATATTTTCTAAATACTGTGAATTTTTGGTCAATCGATAAAAAAATTGTTTCATTAATTGCACATGCCCTGCATCCCTTCCTCTCTTACCTTTAAGGTGCATTTTCAGGTTGTCTGAAGCAAATCTCCTTCTAATTCACTCATTCACTTATTCAGGGAATAAATATTTATTTTGCTTACCTCTACTATTTTTCAAACAATCTAATTAATGCTGGGAACATCGCAATTAATAAAAAAATGGCCCCAAAAGGAGATAGTCATTTAAAAACAT
The DNA here is from genome assembly GCA_002007465.1 of Ailurus styani. NCBI lineage: Eukaryota > Metazoa > Chordata > Mammalia > Carnivora > Ailuridae > Ailurus > Ailurus styani. Next base: position 2,271,764 of record LNAC01000233.1, read on the forward strand.
AGAGTAGTGGGGGTGCCTGGGTGGCTTAGACTCTTGGTTTAGACTTAGGTCATGATCTCAGGGTCGGTTGTGGGATCAAGCTCCACATTGGACTCTATGCTCAGTGCAGAGTCTGTGTGAAGATTCTCTCTCTCTGTCTCACTCAGCCCCTCCCCCCACTTTGCTCTTTCTCTCTCTCAAATAAATAAATAAATCTTAAAAAAAAAAAAACATAGAATAGTGCTGTGGACAAGCACTTATAGGAACAGAGAAGGGGAAGTCTCTAACTCTGTGAAAGAAGGCCAGGAGAATAAAGATGATATTCGAACTGAGTCCAAATAAATTCACAAGAAAGACAAAATGAAAGAAGTTATTCTAGAAATATAATGCAGTAAGGTCTGTGATGTGGAGATGAGAAAGATCAGGGAATGTTCAGAGAATAACAAATGATTCTATACGGCATCCAGGATGTAGAAGGGTGAAGGGGGGACAGGGAAATTAGGGAAGAGAGACACAAGAAAGATTCTTCCATAAAATGCCTTGCACATCATGCTAAGGAGACGGGCTTCACCCCATACTATCGAAGGAGTATAAACCAGAGGTAAATAAAGCAGAATTTGCATTTTAAAGGAATCACATTGATTGCAAGGTGATAATGAATTAGAGAGAAAGGAAAGCTGGAGAAAGAATGACAGGATAGTTAGAAGTTGTCAGAATAATTCAGGAGAGTAGGTAGTGCCCTGAACTATACTGGCAGGAGAGTAAGGAGGAGGAGAAACTTTTGAGAGATATTTAGTATGTAGCTTTGACATGGAGCAAGTCATCATCACCTCCACCGATTATCCCCCCCCAAAAACTAACACTGGAGAGATCATTAAATAAATTGTCCCCCCATATTCTGCAATAGTCAATACAGTGAGCTTTGAAGAGAAAAAGCTAACGAGGCTAAGTCAACCAGCAGGTGTAGTTGTTTTATAAAATGCATTATAGAACTGTCAGGAGGGCCCAGAAGAACCCTCACTGTCAACCCCTGAAGCCCCGCTTTGCAGATGATGGGTTAATGGCAGAATGGGAGGTGGAGAAGAGGAAGGACTCTTCATGAGCTTGCATTGTGATTAAAATGTTTAAAATGTAGGATTGTTATGTGTTGTATATTTTAAGAGACAATAAAAAAGAAAATTGTTGTAAATTCAAATTACTCCTGAGAACAGTGATAACTTGTTGAATTCCAAGGAAAACCAACTAAGATATTTCAAAAGAAGATATATAAATGTATCAGACTTTGAGAATGTTTAATAATTTCTTGAAGTTAGAGAAATAAATTCTTCTTAAGAGTTTATTTATTTATTTATTTGCTTGCTTATGAGAGAAAGAAAGCGAATAAGAAGTGAGTCCAGTGAGGGCAGAGGGAGACAGAAAGAATATCAAGCAGACTCTGCACTGAGCATGGAACCCAAAGTGGGGCTCGATCTCTCGACCCTGAGATCACTACGGAGTCAAAATAAAAAGTCTGATGCCCGACAGACTGTGCTACCCAGGCACCTCCAGAAATAGATAAATTCTTAATATATTAATTCTAGAAAGCTAGAAGTCCCAGGAATTAGGTTTCAAAGGATGTTGAAAGATTGATTTCTTTTAAATCAGATTTTATTCACACTTTTCATGTATATTCTTTGTTAACAAACTGGAAATTAGACCACCTTGCTTGTGAGATTATTGCACCCATGAATCATTGCCATGATAAATTAACAACAACACATGAAATTGTGCATGGGTGGAAGGCTCCTATTCACTCTTCCAAATGCAGAAAAAGCCCCATGTTTCCCATTTAATGGAATGCTGCTCCTTCTGAAGTCCTTTGGAGCAAGGAGTCTTTAGTCTATTTGTTTCCCTCACTCAAAGAGGACTCAGGTGGGCAGCAAGGTGTAGATGCTACGTGCGCTTGCCTCCTAACATCTTGGGTATTTGTCAGAAGTTAAAACACGGGCTGGATTATTACTGCAGGAATCTGTGTGTTCATGTCGATGGAAACATCTCATAGAAGACAATGTTTTTTATTCTCCTTCTTTCCTATTTCATGTCTTCCCCTGACTGGCCTCAGCGAGGCTGGTAGATAGGGGTTACCATTTTCCAAATTCATTATATTTTGAGTCCTAATCGAGATGCAGACTGTTGCTGTCATGAATGACAGAATGGCTCACACCAGGAGTCTTTTTCAAAAAGATGGCAGTGAGTAGTTAAAAAAGGCAAGTGAGAAAAGTTCAGGAGTCCAGGGTAATTCACAGAAACCTGGTTTGGTCAACTGGGTGGATGACAGCACCTGCCCATTGTTATGGGTCGGCCAGGGGAGGAACATGTCTGGGGAGAAATCTGAGTTTGAGGTGCTAGTAGGACATCAAAAAAAAAAGATGCCAACTCACATTCAGGACTCGAGGTTGAGAAAAAAATGGGAAAGAATATATAAATTGATTAATTATTAAGTAATTGTTGGAAAAAGGTATGTGGATTAAACCTATCATAATTGCTTTCAAAATGGAAGAGGGAAGAAAAACAGGGATTAATTTCTTTTTTTCTCTAATCCCCAAAAGTAGAATATCCATTCCAGCTAGATGCAATTAACTGACAACCAAAAATATTTTTCTTTCTTTTCTAACTGTTTAACATGGAGATTTCAAAATAATTCTTTGAAGCAATCTAGTGTGTGTTACAATCTCTGGGTGATCTGTTCTTAGGGAGAAAATATTTTCTCAAAAATGCTTGACAAGGCATGCTTATTGCAGAAAAAAAAATGTCTCTGGATATCTCACAGACAATTTTTAGTTTTAGACTATCCACTCTAGCAGCAACATGTAACAACAGCATGCTCTCAGGGGCATAAAGACATTTAACAAGTATCCTTCCATGCTTATAACTCCAATTAAATTGCTAATATAAGTACTGTCCTACTATAATAAAAAAAATAAAGCACAAGCAATCTGATTACATAAAGATAAGGTACAGTTTGTCCTATAAGAAGCCCACCATCCCTGGTTAAGAGTAAACCTGTTAACCAGAAATCACAGACTTCTCCTCCCAGAAATGTAAGTGTCTTCATGCAAAAACAACCAAAGAAGTGTCTTTTCAAATTCAGTCACTATTTTGAGGAGGACTTATTCTTAAAAATTGTTTTCAAACAAATAGAAGTTTAAAATTTTCATAATCATAATCCTAAAAACCAACAGATTTGGAGATAAGAAGCACGAATGCTGTTAGCTATTTCTCTGTTCAATCCTGGAGGATACCTTTCCTGGAAAATGCTGTCAGGCTTTGGAATGGTTCTAAAAACAAACAGGAAGAAAGGCTAAGATTGTGCTGTTGCAGAGTGTCCTACCACCAGAGATCAAGATGCATTTCTGATCCAGTCCTCAGAGGAAGATTACATTGTGATGAAGAACAAGTGGAAATAGTCCGAAGTTTTCCTTTCTCTCTTGCCTGTCCGACTACGAGCTTAGGAGGCAAGCTACAGGAGGTGAATCAGCGTCTAGCTTTTGGGGAAAAAAATCTGATGTTGGGTGGTTCTAAGTCCAAAAAGAAGCTAATTTCACAGAGTTTAAATCACACTAAAAATATCCTTCAAGACTTTTCTTTCTGGGCAGCTTGGAATGACTACAAAATATTTGGTATGGTACAACACATTTTTTGCAAACAACAGTAAACATAGACATATTTTATTAACTAATAACAGACTCTAATATGTTTGAGCAGCCAACTACTGTCTTCCATTTTCTTCACGTCAAAAGGAAGAAACAGAGATATGGATGAGGATTTGTGCTTTTCATGAGCAGAAATTTATGACAATCTTTGCACTGGTTGAAAACAAAGTTCTCAGCAAGTCTTGGTTAGAAGGACAGAATGCAAAGAAGCCTAGTCCAAAGAGAGTGATGTCATAAGAGATTGTGTGTGTGCACATGTGTGTGTGATGTCATAAGAGATTGTGTGTGTGCACATGTGTGTGTACACACACACACACACGTACATGCAAGCATATATGCACATTCTTGCTCTTACTCTGGGGATGCTGTGAGAGAAACAGGGTCAAAGGAAGGGAAAAGATGGAGGGGACAGCATGCACATGGTATGTGGTCATTCTGTCTGACATTCCCTTTTGGAGGAAGCAACATGGGTCCCAGATCTGAAGACAGTAAGCTGTACCTGCATTTACTGGGTATCTTAAGTGCTCGAAGCCAGTGGAATAAGGAATAGTGGCAAAGGCCTGGACTTGCTATGAAAAGGCCTGTCTTCTAGTCCCAAGATCTTGGAGTTTCAGCAGCCCCATCTCTGCATCAAGGAAATGAACACTATTTACATGATTGATTTTAGGTGATGATTAGGTAAACTGCCATGAAGAGTTACTGTCATGTCTTTAAGGACAGAAATTATAACTGAGTCTTGAAGGTCAGGGTCACACTCACAGAGGCCGTGTACAACACTGAGTTGCACAGAGATGCACCTGCCTAGGCCTTAAAATGAGTGCAAAGAATGTAGGGTTTTACATGTGTCTATAGTTAACTCTTCATGCTTAAAAGCGGGGGGGGGGGCAAGAAAGGAAACACAGTATGTGTCATTTCTGAGAAATCATCATGGTTCAGCCATGAATACCTGTGGTCATCAGATGTCTCAGTATCTGTCACAAAAATACCCAGTATCTGTCACAAAAATGCTGGACCCTGGGCATCTCACAGTCTGGTGTGGCTCCTGCTTGGACTATACTAGGCGACAATGTTTCAGTTAACGTCACACAGTCCCCAAATAAAGTGTTCAAGTGAAGCCACAAGGGACATAAAACTCTGAGTGTAGGAGGTACCTAGTCTAGTCTGGGGCTGTGGACAGACCAGACTGACCCAGCTGACTTCCTGAACCTTGGGGAAGATATGGTTATAACTTGAATTAGATTTTAGACTTTAAGATGTGACTCTTCTCCTTGGTTTCGTGCTCAAGAATTTCTAAGAAAACTCAAAGTCACCAACAGAGAACAGTTCTATCATTAAGGAAGCTTACAATGACAGGAATTCCTCCCCAAACTGATTTTAAAATAAAAAAAATAAAATAAAAAAAAACTTGGCATTGTTACTGGAAAACAAAAACAAAAAACAAAGGACAAGGAACACTTCAGGGCAACATGGCTTAAGGGTCAAATATTGTTAACCAGGTTTCAATTCCCCTCCATGCATCCCTCATTCATGATGGCTTCATTTTCAGCAAAGCACAGGTTCACACAGAACCTTCACAGTTTATCTCACTTTCAAATTCAATGGAAAATAACAAGAATATCTTTCCCAGGACTAGCCAAAAGCTCCTTGCTTCTCTTTGAGTCTAATTGAGTCATTCGCTCAACTTTGAACAAATCATGGATTGCCTTTAGGCAACTTGAGTCTGGGCCCTCAGACCCAGGGTCCTCAGAGAAGTTAGAGGAAGCCTCCAATGAATCTAGTGTAGACCAACACAAAGCTTTACAAATCTAGAAATATCAGAATACTAGTCAAGTACTTTGGCCTACTTGTGAACTTTAGAACTCACATCCTCTAATATCATTGAGGCATAATTATTTTTAATATTATGATATTGAATTTTCTTTTATAGGTAACACATGGTTCGGAACTGGAGAAGAAGTCATTATAAAAAGCCTTGCAAAAGAGATGTAAATATTTCATTTATTTGCCTAGAAATATACATGTCAGGCTCATTTTTTTGTTTGTCTTAACATCTGATCCTCAAAAATCCTCCCATTATCAGCATTAAAAGTCAACAAAATTATTAAACCTTCATCTGTTTATTAAAACAAATTTCAAAATTTAATCTCCCATTTCATACTAAGTCTCTAGTGGTCTACTTGCTGTAAACATTGATTAAATGCACAGTCTGGAAAGAAGAAATAAATTGGCTGGGGTACAGACAATTGAGAGTCAGAATGTAGGATGCATTTCCAAAGCAAGTAATTACTTATAAAGCCGATTTCTTTAAATATTTACATAATTGGTAATTGTTGGATTATTTTATGCATTATCTTATGCCATATAATATTCTGGTGGCAGACAACTGTTGCTTTTTAAGATTTCTATATTTTAGATGTCTACCCCAAGTAATTATTTTTAACTGAGTTAATATAATATGACCCAATTTAAATAATAATCTAAAAAAAATAGAAAGAGGAATGTTTCAGATTCTAGAAAATTCTAGCCTAAGCCCTGTTTTCACTCTCTCAAATCTTCAGTTACCATTATCCATAAAGGAATCAAAAATCTCTATTTCTATTTAACTTTAACTTTATTCCATTTCCAACTGAATTCTAGGCTCTTCCACCAAGGTAACTTACTTGAACCTCAAACTCAAAATACAGATACAAAACGTAGTTCACCGTATTTCATGCAAGGGAGTCTCCTGATGCTGTGAGATCTAGTGTTGGTACTTCATCTTCCCAGACAAATGGATTCTTATTTATCTTTGATTCTTCTTTCCCTTCCTGACCATCAAATGGTTGTCAACTGCAAAGAAAATGTTTCTGACATATCTTCCAAATATTTTCTCTAACAATCCTTAGAGAGATAAAATGTGGAATGCAGCACATTGGTTTTATTATATGAAATTTACAAATATTTGACAACTTAAAAAAAAGTTGGAGAACATGTACTCATCTTACTGTATGGGATATTTCACTCTAAAATAGAGTTTATATAAATATAACTCTAAATTTAGTAATATCCTTAATGATCTGAATCTGTTAAATCAGCTGGAAAATGAACGCGATCCAGATCACTCATGTCTTGATTAGAAATATTTATAGAACTTTATTTTAGAGTCATACTTGTACCTCTAGGCACAACATACAATAGTAATATCTGTTAAGTTTATGTTTGTACGGGGACCCGACTAACAAGTTCTTATGTCTAATATCATTCTTATACTGTTCTTATTGCCAAAAGGGACAAAAATTTGTTACTGCCTTTCCTGAAATTCATGTTAAAATTAATGAGAAATTATTTCAGAAAATGCCTTTGAGGCTTGATGACTTGAGAAAATTATACCAAAAAATCAAGAACTCTTCTATTAATATATTAATAATTTACTGAAGTTCTGAGAGCGAGTTTCCTCACCTCTTAAGTAATGGCATGCAATCATAATTCCCTTGTAATTTAACTTGATTAGATCCTAAGGTATAATGGCATGAGAGCAAAATTAATATTTTGGGGGGTTTTGATCTGAAGAAGTCCCTAAGGTATATGAAATAAGTGGGAGACAAGGAGGAGGCTTTGGCTGGACTGAGCTCCCGGTTGGCTCACGTCAACTCCCCATTTGTTCCAGTTAATAAGAGCTTATCCAGCATCTAACATCTAGCAGGAATTGGGTTAGATATGGCAAAACCCAGCTAAGTGAGGATGCTGCGGCTACGTTCACACAGCTCAACAATGCCCCTTCATTTTTTTCCGTATCATCCCATAATGATACAAAATTTCTTTTTCTCCTTCTATCAGAGGAGTGATAGTCTCAAGCATATGTAAGGCAGGAGAGTTAAGTGGGGCCACGTTGACAAAACTGAAAAATGGAAGAAGGAATCACAAGGGTTTGGAGATTCTTGGAGGAAATATTTGACTACAGAATGTAATTAAATGAAAGGATCATTTCTTGGTTCTGTTTCTTATAAGTGATTTATTTTCTATTTTTATATATTATTTCATATTTGTATTTTATTTACATATATATAGATTCTTTACCCACATTTAGTTATAAATCGAAGTCATATCTCATAAGACTGAACATATATTTAGGAATATTTTCAAAATGAGTTTCATATTATCCTTTTGTAGGATTTGCCAATACCACAGTGGGTAGAAAGATGGTCAGCCTGGATCAGGTAAACTGTCTATTTTGCTATTGCTGCTTCAAAATGAGGAACGATGGGCCACTTCAATTCATAACCATGGCACCTTGTACAATATTTAACAGTGAACCCTTGAGAGGTTAAGTTTTCATCTGTCCTCCAGCCCCAACACCATCCCCACAACTACATGGTCCATAGGAGGCATTCTAGACTGAATGAGGGACAGAAACAGGAACCCATCTAATCACTGGTATTACCACTTCCATACAAATACATTCATAAATTCATTCTACAACTAGTGCTTTTAACATTGTGTTCAAAGCTAGTTACTCAATTTGAATAACTACTGAGAAAGAATGCCAGATTAAGTAACTTGCATTAAAAAATGGAAACCCATCTTAATATTTGGTGTTGTTATAAACTCAAACAATTTTCCATAAAATAAATGTACTTGATGAAAAAATTGAAAAAGCTTTTTAAAAAATTTTTATTTATTTACTTTTGAGAGAGAGAAAGAAAGAGCACACAAGCAAGGGGTGAGGGGTGGGCAGAGGGAGAAGCAGACTCCCCACTGAGCAGGGAGCCTGATGCAAGTCTCGATCCCACGACCTGAGCCAAAGGCAGACGCTTAACCGACTGAGCCACCCAGGAGCCCTCAAAATGCTTTTTTTATTACCTACTCGCTGAACCATCCTTAGTGTAAAATTCATTATTAGATATAAGATATATTTCTAAATATATATTTATATGTGTTTTATATATATCATTGCATATCTTAAAAGTTTACCTAATAACTAAACTTTATATTTATTATTAATAATATACATTATATATTATTAAACTAGATATTAAAATGTATACATTTTATATTTTTATTATATATTCTAATATAATATAAAACATTCAAAATATATTATCTTATTATAAAGACTTTAATAATACATATAATATTGAGTTTAATAAAAACATAACACTTAAACATATATGATTTCTATTAAGGATATTTAAACACATGCAGAACAAAATCAATAGCACCAGATTAATAAGGACTAAGAGTTCATACTCTAATTACACTTTATTGGTCTTTTTTTTCATGGTCACAGGAAAGAACAACTTATAACATAAAATTTTTCTGATACGTCACTTACCCAGAAGTTTCAAAATTTCAAAACACAGTAATCTTGATTTTGTATTTTTTTCCTTAAGTGAGACACCTGCCTGAATAGAGAAGGGAAAAGTTTTCCCTGCTTAGCTATCCTACAAATCATACAGTACACCAGTGAGTGAAATAATATTTTGCTCTGTTCATGGAATTTGCCAGTGTTGGATGTGAGAGGATTAACTATTGTCTCTCCCCACCAAGGATCAATACATTTATTCTTGCCAGACTGCTATGGAGAAAAATGAATTCGAATGTCACTGGGAGCAGAAGAGTAAAAATAATCGATATAATTTTTGTTGGGGGATACCTTGAATCTTTTCATCATGAAATCAAGTGTCTTCTTTTGGTCACCATTTGCATATATCATTCAAAGCATATTTTTAAAGATTACATCTATTTTTAGTTAATTCATTGTGTCCTAAAAGTAAAATCACTAGTAATAAAGGGAATTTAGTTTTATCTTTTGTGACTTTCAATATTTTTTGAGTATGCAATTTTGAAACTTGGTGTTCTGAATCCTCATATTTTGACAAATGGGTTGGGTTGCTCGACATAAAGAAACGGACTCATGGATTCTGGAACATATGTACATTGGTAGTAAAGGCCTCCTAAAACACAGCAAAACAGAAAGGGAGAGAAGAACAAAATACACCTCTGAGTAAATACCAGGCTTTAGTGTCAACATGAACCCAAAAACATCAGTAAAATTGATGAGGTCAAGCAAAAGAGTCAATTGTGAATATCTAAAAAGGTCAAAGGGCTGAGACATTTTGGTTTCATGGTTTTTGCATGTTCCTCGGAGAATAGAATGAACAAACACCCTATTTGTTATTATAAGAACAAAAAAATCTGGAAGACTAAATTATTTATCTTTAGTCTGTTTGTGATCATTTTATATAAAGAGAGCTTTGCTCTGTTTTGAAAAATGAAATAAAATTCAATATCACCCAATAAGATTTACCTCCTAAAAAAGTCATCTCCATAATGGCAAGGATCTTTGCTTATAACAGTGTGATTAATGTCCATCTGGAAACCACTGTTGATGGTTTACCTGGGGACAAGGAACAATAGGATAGTTCACAGGTGAGTGGTGCAGGGGCCTTTAGGCAAATTGCTTGTGCTGTCACATTTCACTTTAAAATTAGATTTCTTATATGAGACCCATGCAATTATTCTCTGTGCCAATAAAAATATGTTTCTCCCTTCATTTGCAGTAGTTATGTGAGTACTAGTCAGGTTCTAGGTAATTTCTGAACTCAAAAATCCATTTACTGAATTGAATATAGTATGAATTTACATGATGTCAAATAACACACTTGACTGAACTGTTATCTGTTCCACCTGTTCAGAGGCACTTAGAAGCAGTCCAAATGTCTCTATTAAGAATACTCTCATACCAGAATACATCACATTAGAAAGTTTGGAGCAGGTGTTACTGGTTTTATTAATAATTCAACATCCTGAACATCCATAATACTTCACATGGAAGACAATGGAGCCAAACTAAAGCGGCTGGTCCACACCTTCATGGCGATTACTTTTTGGTATTGGACACCAATTGTATAGTGCTGACCAGAAAAGAAGACATACCAAATCAACACAAAATAACAGAAGTCTATGAAAATGTTATCAGAGCAGAAGGGCTGAGGGAAAATCCAAGAGCATGTCAAAGGATGAGTGAACACTGAAAGGTGAGGGAAGTCTGGGGATGACGGGAGAGTGTGAGCAGAAACACAGAAGAGTTGAGGCACACATTGTGAGGGCCAGAGTGTGGCCAATGTGTGATCAATGTGTGGCTGTGACTTGTGGATGAAGAGCCCGGGAAGGTAGGAAGGGTTGGATCTGGAGGGATAGAGAACTGTATGTTCAGGAGTATATGTTTAAGACTAGTTTGAAAGCAGCCTAGTAAGCTATGAAGCAGGAAACTTCCATGGCCTAACTTTCATTCACAATACAAATAATGGACTGCCTGTTAGAGATTAAAAAGCTTTGGGGAATCTTTCTATAGTCCAAGGGAAAAATAGAAAGAAACAAACTATTCATTCCTAAAACCATGTGAATAATGGTATACACATGTCATCCACTCACTGAGCATTATTATGCTCCAGTAACTGTGTGTCAAATGGGAGTGCTTAACTGTTTTAAGACCATGGAGATACAGCAGCTGAGTGGGTGGTGAAAATGTTAGCTTAGGCTACCAACCCAGTGGTAAACAACCACCACAAAAACAGTCCCCAGAAAAAAAAAATTAACCAAAAATCAAATGAGTATGTATTTACAAATTATTAAGTGTTGCAGGGGTCGAATGTGTGTCCTGAAAGAATATAATGGAGGGTCTTTATTCCAAACCAGAGGAGAGGAGAGACTTCTCAGCAAAGGTGCCATTTTTTCTATGCACAGAGAGAAAAGAAAGAATAAACCACATGCTAAGGACTCCCAGGGAAGGGTGTAAAGAAGAGGGCCATCCAATGTTGGAAATGCTACAGAGTTTAAGAGTGGATTATACTAAAAAGACACTACCCAGTTAGAAAGTAAAGTTATTTTCCATACTATCCAGAAATCATCTTCATTGGTTTTAACTCAAAGGATTGAAAATTTGTCCACACAAAAACCTGCATAGGGATGTTTATAGAAGTTGTATTCATATTTGTCAAAACTTAGAAGCAACCAAGATGTCCTTCCGTAGGTGAATGGATAAATATACTCCTACAATGAGACAATGGAATATTATTCATTGCTGAAAAGAAATGATCTCTCAAGCCATGAAAAGACACGGAAGAAACTTAAAAGCATATTGTTAAGTGAAAGAAGCCAGCACGAAAAGTTTACATGCTGTCTATTCCAACTGTATGATATTCTGGAAAAGGCAGAAGTATGGGGACAGTAAAAGGATCAGTGATTTCCAGGAGTGGTGGGTGGGGGAGGTCAGGGAGATGAATAAGGGAAGCATAGACTATTTTTAAGGCAATGAAAATACTCTGCATGATACTATGATGGTGGATACATGTCATTAGACACTTGTCCAAACCCACAGAAGGTATAACACTGAGAGTGTCCCCGAATGTAAAGTATGGACTTCAGGTGATAATGATGTGTCAGTGTAGGTTCCCCAATTATAACAACTATACTGCCCTAGGGATACTGGTAATGGAAGAGAGTGTAAATGTGTGAGGGCAGAGGGAATAGGAGTATCTGTGTACTTCTCGATTTTGTTGTATGCTTAAAATGCTTTAGACAATAAAGTCTTTTTTTAAAAGTTATTTTGGAGCATAGAAGAGAAAAAGAGAGGGAGGAAATTAATGTTTCTAGAAGACCTATTTTGCTCCATGAACTAGGACTAGAAGCTCTAGGCCAGTGAGGTTAACAGAGGTGAAGCACAGCTGAGGACAATAACTAAGGCTCATCTTCAAAAACTTGAGTGATTTCATGAAAAGAAAAGGGAGAGATGGCAGGGGCTGAGCCAAGACAACATTGTTGTAGGAGACCAGAGCATACTGGTATGGCAAGGGACAGGGCAAATAGAAAAAACAAAGAAATAAAAGAAGAAAAATGTTTAGTCATTAGTTAAAGTCTCCAAAGCCTTACTTACAGCTAATATTTGGGAGGCCTTTATTATTACTAGTAACATTTTAGCATAAGGAAACTGAGGTGATAAGAATTAAGTGACTCTGAACATCAGATGAGCACTGTCTTTGATCCACAGCCTTATTTGCTAGATGGTCTGTACAAACTCTGAATCTTTATCTTTAAACATACTTCTTAGTCATTCATTCAAAAAACAAAAAACAAACAAACAAACCAAAAAAAAAAAAAAACCCAAACCAACAAACAAAAACTAAAAAACCCTGCCTTTGCTTTAAGTCCCAGGAGAGCACAGAGGTGACAAGTTGTCTTACTCATCTAGACTTCCGAGAGCATCTTCGAGCCAGGGATATGTCAGCAGAATGCCTAGGAAGTCATGGATACCTGACTGCCCCAGGAATTATGTCTCACAGTTTGCAAGGGCATATCCAGTGTGTCTCTAATTGCCAAAGAGACCCTGTGTACAGCCCACATGGTAGCATGCACAGGAAAGTCCAACTGGTTTAGAAAATAGCCAGCTTGGGGCACCTGGGTGGCTCAGTCGTTAAGTGCTGCCTTCAGCTCAGGTTATGATGCCGGAGTCCTGGGATCGAGTCCCACCTCTGGCTCCCTGCTCAGTGGAGAGCCTGCTTCTCCCTCTCCCCCTGTTCCCCCTGCTTGTGTTCTCTTACTCTCCATGTCAGATAAATAAATAAATAAAATCTATTAAAAAAAAAAAAGACAGCTTGATGAGTGCAACCCATGTCTCTGACTAGATGGTAAGGTTTTCCCTAGTATATTCTGTCTCAGAAAGCATTTTCTATTCTTATGTGTTGAATGCACAGTCACAGTTGACACATTTACTTACTGAAATTGGAGGTCACAATAAATTTCCTGCTCAGCACCCTCTTCATACCATATGAAAATTAAATATATTTCTTGGAAAGAGAGAAGCATTTAAAAAATAGGGAGTTGTCACAGAAATACTTCCAATGGTCCTGTAAGCATACAGTTAATTGAGGATATCAGGCAAAATTGCACCAGCAGGAAGGGAAATAGCATAGGGATGTTTTTCTCTCTGTACCATGTTTCTCTGCAGCATCCAAAACTCTCACTAGAGAAGGGAAGAGAAAAACTTCCTCACCTCTTTTTCACCCGTCTTCCACCTAAACCTAGCTCATGCTCACTAGAACAAAGAATAAATCTGCTAAGGTCATTGGTTTTCCCATCCATTTATGCTCAACACTGTTCTGTGTTATTCCAAAAAAAAGCCCAGACTGGTGTCCCTCAAAGATTGTAAAGGTCTTGGGAGAGAATGCCTAGCAAGATTCATGGCCAGAGCCCACCCACAGAGAGCCTCAGAAAAAGTCTCAAATGCTCAGTGAATGAATTAATAAGGGAAAGAGACATTGTTTCTCTCCTGCTTACTCTTAACTGTTTGCAAAGACTCTCCAACTTTTGGGGAGTCAGGCTTATGGTTAGTAGCAGGATTTGAAATGAGAAAAAGCCTATTGTTTTGTATAGCTGCAAAATCATATTCAGTGGTACCTGTCACTGTAGTTGACTATGTTCTTCACTCATCATTCAATTAATATCTAATCCTCTAAGTGCAACATGGTAGAGCAATAGAGGAGGTAATTCAACAAATACGATGGAAAATAACTTGAGAAACAGCAGGTCAATTGCTCAACATAAAATGCATATCAAATATAAGATTTTGCAAAGGGTAAATTAATTTGCATGCTCTGAAAATTCCATTTTGCAACGAGGCATTAATTTTTTACCTCAGGAGAAATGTTTCTCAGAAAATGAAATTTTAAAATACTGCTCATTGTATCTCTCTTTTTTCTCTCTCCTTTTCTCCCCTTTTCACTCTCCACTCCTCAACAAAACAAGAAAAATAATCAGTATAAGCTTCTGGCAACACAGCGAGAGAAATGTGAGATTGGCCCTTAAGGGAATTTTTATTCTCAAGTGGATGTAAATGTATTCATCAATTCAAAGAAATGCATAGTGTGTTATATACACAATACATTAATAAATAGCCATGCATTAAAAAATAATGAGGTTTTCCACAAAACAACATCCTGTGGTGTGTAGGGTCATAAAAAAGATACTAAAAGAGGGAGAAAAGATTATGTGTAAAATCTGATTAAAATACAGAAACACATCATATATGTAAGATGTAATAAATATTTTATTAGTTAACTATAAACAAAAGAACAAATGCAGTAAAATGTAATTAAAAATGTAAAAGTGAAGGATGTGATTTATTTCACTACAATAATATTATTACAAATGGCATGTAAATGGGTATCAAGACTATAGTGTAGAAAGAGTGGAAAGCAGCCATTCATTTCTTATAATGAGATTTCATCCTTTTTTTTTTTGATTTACATTTGTTTAAATATTTCAAATAGTGAATGAATAATGTTGCTCTTAAACCTTACACAGCTTAGCACATTCTCAAATTTCCATCAGCCCTTGGATGAGATTTGCATGTTGGCAGGCAGTTTCCAGGCAGAACCACTAATTGTGAAAATAGAAGAAAATTGACTGGCATAAACCAAGGGTATTTTTAGTGCTCTTGGCTGAATGAGTTTGGCTTTGAGTAGTAACCCCTGCTAGTGAACACGCTGGAACCAAAAATAGTATGTTACACAAGGTTCCCCAATTTAAAAAGGTGAAAAGACCAAAATGTAACATTCATCAACAACTATTGGCTTGAAAACTATTAGGGGTTTAAACTGTGAAGACGATTTGAAATGGAATTTCTTGTCCATTTCCTGCCTCTGAAGCTGAGCAGAAAGCTAGAGGTCTTTATTCACCATGTGGAAACCCCAGCATGCGAAAGACCCCAAGATCGAAGGGGCACCTTGTATTAGGGACCATCCCTTGCCCGGTTGAGCCTCAGTCAAAGGGAAAATACATTTTAAAGAATTCTCTTCCTCATTTCTGAACAACATTCAGCATAAAATCATGCTGTGGTTTGACTATAGTTTCATCCTCCATTGGAGAAATTGTTTTGTATCCCTCTTGAGGTGTATGTCTCACAAAAGGTAATAAAAGCTTTATTATTATCAGATAGGGAGATAGGGAGGAAAGTGAACTTCAGAAAAGCATGAATTGGCCAGCTCCTTCAACTAGTAAATGGCAACGAGGTCCAAATTCTAACTTTTGACCCCATCTGCTATATCCCAAATGCCCATCTCCAGTGGCTTCTGAATTTTTTTTCCTTTTGACTTTAAATGGTATCTCCACTGCTCATTATCTTCACCTAATTCCCATGTTTCCCTGTCCCATTATGAACTGGGCCTTCTGGCTTCCAGCTCTCAAAGCCCTAAAGGTGTGTATCACGGTCCTCATATCTGGCCTTTCCATGCCTCGTCCACTGGCACATCCCAGAAATGAGCTCCCTTGATATTATTTATCTTATCCCCACCTCCAGACAGCATCCAAGGCAGCACTGTATAACAGGAGTTTCCACTTCTTCTAATATAAATGTCCTAGGTCATTTCTTCTGTTACAAAAATGGCTCTGAAATCTATCTTCTCAATGAAGATTTCTGAATAGATCAAAGAGCAGTTCTTGCTTCTCTGGTCTATTGGGATGTAAGTCAGGAATATTTTAGCTAAATAGGTAGGAAGATTGACTTATTTTGCTCAGCATAATACCCTCTAGTTCCATCCACGTCGTTGTAAATGGCAAGATTTCGTTTCTTTTGATAACTGCATAGTATTCCATTGTATATATATACCACATCTTCTTTATCCATTCATCTGTTCATGGACATCTAGGTTCTTTCCATAGTTTGGCTATTGTGGACATTGCTGCTATAAACATTCACGTACATGTGCCCCTGAGGATCACTACCTTTGTATCTTTAGGGTAAATACCCAGTAGTGCAATTGCTGGGTCATAGGGTAGCTCCATTTTCAACTTTTTGAGGAATCTCCACACTGTTTTCCAGAGTGGCTGCACCAGCTTGCATTCCCACCAACAGTGAAGGAGGGTTCCCCTTTCTCCGCAACCTCGCCAACATCTGTCGTTTCCTGACTTGTTGATTTTAGCCATTCTGAAACAAGATGGGATGGGGAAGGAGACAAACCATAAGAGACTCCTAATCTCACAAAACAAACTGAGGGTTACTGGGGGGTTGGAGGGTAGGGATAGGGTGGATGGGTTATGGACATTGGGGTGGGTTTGTGCTTTGGTGAATGCTGTGAAAGATGTAAGCCTGATGATTCACAGACCTGTACCCCTGGGACAAAGAATAAAAAATAAAATAAAATAAAATAAAATAAGAGAAGAAAGGAGAAAAAATAAATAAATAAGTAAATAAACAGGTAGGAAGAATGCAACTACAAGGGCTCATGCCAATATGGATTTGTAATCTTAAACAGAAAGATGTTCAAAAGTGAGCAGTTCTTGGTTTTGCTTCTCAGTCTAAAGATGTAAGGAACAGTGCCGCTACTTTTATCTATCCTTCATTGTCACATGAAGGCTGCTGCAGTCCAGCCATCATCTCTACACTCAAGGCAAAGAGTGGAAAGAAAGCACAGTTTCAGTGGCTATATGAGAAAAACAAAAGCTTTTCCCAGAACTGCATATCAGACTTCCTCTTCCCTTTCATTTGCTAGAACTACATGGCGTGCTCAACACACTAACTGGAAGTTGGCTAGAAAGAAGTTGGAAATGGTGACTTGGTTAGCCACCCAACAGCGTCTGCCACAGTCACTGAACCAAAATAATTGTGTTTCCTCACTATGCAAACATTGTACCAGATGTTTATCCTCTCACTCAGTCAATAAACAAAGCCTAATTGAGAGCTTTTTATGTGCATGGCATTATGTTCATATTATGGAAGATACAGAAATAAACCAAGCGCAGACACTAGCTTCAAAAGACATGGCCTAATAAAAAAATATATATAATATGACACATACAACATGACATATATAACATATACAAGGCAAACTGACTACCTTAAAATCTAGATAAGTAAGCATGAGAATAAATGAAGAGTGCTTTATTTTTTATTTTTTAAAGGTTTTATTTATTCTTGAGAGAGAAAGAGGCAGAGGGAGAAGCAGACTCTCCACTGAGCAGGGAGCCTGATCTCAATCCCAGGACCCTGAGATCATGACCTGAGCGAAGGTAGATGCTTAACCATCTGAGCCACCCAGGCACCCTGAAGAGTATTTTAAAAACTAGCAAATGGGTAAGGCAGACTTACAAATATGTAGAGTTCACAGACAGCATAAAATGTGGATAAGGGAAAATTCATAATAGAACACAATTAGCTGTAGACTATTTTGTGTAGGAAACAATGGGGTAGGGGCACCTGGGTCTTGGTTTTGGCTGCAGTCATGATCTTGGGGTTATGAGATCAAGCCCTGTGTAATGCTCCATGCTGGGTGCAGAATCTGCTTGTGATTCTTACCCCTTCCAGCTTCCTTTCCCCTCCCTCCTTCATCTTTGTCTCTCTCAAATAAATAAATAAATAAAATCTTTAAAAAAAAATAGAAACAATGGGGAAGTCATGTTTTAAGCCTAAGGAAAGAACATGAATTGAGCCAGAACGGCAGTTTCCAAAATATTTTTGGTCAAGTAAGTCTATCAGTAAAAAATATTTGAGCATTTCCCCAAAGTATGTCTATGGATAAGTTATTTATAAGTTATACACATACAAATAAGTATGGATATAGACAAGTTATTTATAAGTTACATACATACACCATTGTACTGATATAATATATACATAATAATAGACACACAATTGAAAATTTAGAAGGATGAGATTCAAAGTATCTCTCTTCAGGAGTCTTATCAATTACAAAGTATAAAATAGTAAGTCTACAGTGGAGAAACCTGGCAGATGCCATCTTAAATAAATGATTAAAGTCAACTATCCCAGGAGTAATTGGTAGAGATGTATCCATATCCTATGCCTTCTGATAAGATGTAATGAGAAAGGAACAATGTCACTTGTGTGTCATTCCTGCTAAAAATACATACCCTGATTTTAGTCACAAGGGAATATCACGCACACTCAAATTAAGGGACAGTTAGCAAAATACCTGGCCAGTGCAATTTTTAAAAGGTTAAGAATTTTTTAAAAAGCTAAGAGGCCTAGACTTTCCCAGACTGGAGATGAGAAATGGATGTGGGTCCTGGAGTGGATCCTGGACAAGAAAAAGATCATTAGTGGGACAATTTGAAACATCCAAATAAGGCTTTTTGATGAGTTAATACTATTTCATCAATATTAATTTTCTGGTTGGGAGAACTGTACTAATGTTTTGTTATGTAACATGTTAACATTTGAGGATGCTGGGGAGTGTATAAGATTTCTTAATATCATTTTGTATTATTCCAAAATAAAAAAAAATACTAAAAAAGATAGGACCTTTAAGATGGAGCTATAGAAGTTCTTGGCAATGTATTCTTGCCTGAAATCCATGGACTGACTTTTTTACATCTTGATTCTTAGTGTTTGTAGAATTCAGATCTGGATGCCTGATAAAGCCTCAGAAGAAAGTCAGCCCGGATTTGAAGAAGGCAAAGGTGATTATGTTAGAAACTCCCTTAAATTAATGTGACTTTTCAAAACAGCAATTTTTTGCATGCTTTTAAAAAATGATACTTAACTATTTGCCTAAGAAATTCCACTTCTAGGTACTTAACTGAAACCCACGATCGGAAATGGGGCTAAGGTATACAAAGACCTCATTGAGGTATTCTCTGTAAGAGTGAATAATTGGAAACAATATAGATATCCAAGAATAGGTAAATGTATAGTAAATTCATATGGTGAAATGCTTTGTAGCCACTAGAGTCACATGTTCCAAATTATTTGGTAGTGCAGCAGAATATTTATAATCTTAAGTGGAACAAACAGTATAAAGTTGCAGTTTTATTCCAATTATGAGTGCAGCAGGTTGTGTACCAAATATTGCCTTTGAAGTGCAAAAAAATAAGGTGAGCAGTTTAGAATTTTTAAAAAGTAGAAATGGGTAATCATTTGTGCTTGAGATTCTGAAGAAATATTCTGGGCATGTGTCATCTAGTTTTAGGACAATTAGGGGTCTAATTCACTGATCCTAGGCAAGGTGAGGGTGGGGCATATGTTAATGTAATCTCTCTTAATCTTCTTAAAATTAGCCTTGTTTTGGGTGCCTGGGTTGCTCAGTCAGTTAAGCATCTGCCTTCAGCTCAGGTCATGATCCCAGGATCCTGGGATTGAGCCACAGCGGACTCCCTGCTCAGTGGGGAGTCTGCTTCTCCCTCCGCCTCTTTCCCTCCCTCTTCACTTGTGCTCTGTCTCTTGCTTTCTCTCTCTCTCAAATAAATAAACAAAATCTTTAAAAAAAATTAAGCCTTGTTTTAAAGAAGGCAGGAAATACAAGATAATAAGCTAGTGCAAGTGTGTAAGACAAGCACGAGAATGTTGTGTGGGGTTTGGTAACTTTGGTATCATTCTCATAATTTAGATTTCTGTTATCCTTTGTAAGTTCTCCATAGTGATTAACAACAAAACCTAAAAACACAAATGGTTAGTGTGCCTATCTTCAATATCAGGAAGGAAACAATGAGCAGGCGAGACTATGTCCTTGCCCACAACCAGGCGGGGGGCCGTCCACCAAAAGTCCAAGTGGGTCAGAGACCTTGAAAGAAGAGACAAAGGACAAGAAAGTCCCTGCATCATGAAGAAGGAGATTTGGAGCATAGGAAGCCACCCTAAATGTGAGCAAGAATCCTGGGACTGAGCAAAACAACAGAAGCTTAAGGATAATAAGAAATGTGAGGTAGCAAAAGAGAAAAATAATACTGCACCAGTAAATGCTCTCTTCTCACGCCACCCCAGCAAATCTCCGGCCCGTTTATATCATCACCATTAATAAACATGCATTGAATGCCTATTGTTAGTTCCCCCATCAATACAAAAACATTTATTGGGCACCAACTGTGGGGAAGAGCCTTAAAGGACTTACTCTCAAATGGATCAAGGTGGGCATTCATATGGGTCTTCTCATAAATTTTTTTCACTTATACCTCTTCTCTGTCTGCTCTTAAAGGTCCCAGCATCCTTCATGGATACACCTGCCATCTTTGACTAGTCCTGTCTGTTTCCCATTCAAGTAGGACACTTTAGGCATCTCTTTACTCTTGTCTTTACTCCTTGGTCCATTTCATTGTCCCCACAAGCTCTCACTCAACCCAAGATAGACTTCCCAGATCTGACCACGCAAAATGTCATTCTCTAGGAATGGGAGAAGAAAGAGAGTAAAGGAGCGATGAAAAGGATACTTATAACCTCCCTTTCCACAGTAAAGTCCCAAAGCCTAAATCCTGGGGAAGGGAGGAGTGAGAGGAAAGTCTTTGTTGGCTGTACTTCTGAAACAATGGCAAGTTCATCACTCTGCCACTATGTCCCCCTGTGCCCTGCATTCTTCATCACTTATCTTTCCATGTAATACACCAACCTCTCCTAACTTTATATTCTTGTCTTCCATTTACTAGTGGATATTTCTACCTGTTAGTTTCAAGTGTGCCCCAAATTGTGGGATTCCCCAAGCCTACCCCTCCTTCTTTACCTATCTTGGTTTTTGTCTTCACCACTCACCAGAGCCAGAAAGTTATCCCAGACTCTTTCCTTTCCCTCAGCTCCCCAACCCAAATTGCTGTCAGCTAACAACGGTCCCATCAGTTCTACCCAGCTAAGCTCACTCATGTCTGTTCCCTCCTCTCCCACCTCATTCTCTTGCTTGGGTCTTCACTATGTCTTACTCAGAGTACTGCAATCAGATTTGTGCTGATCTCCCTGCTTCTGGCTATCCTGTATCTATTCTATCTCTTCTGACCCAATCCTTCTCTCTCTCTTTCTCACTCTCTCTCTCAGACACACACACACACACACACACACACACACACACACACACACACACATCCTCTCAAATCTATTCTTTCTGATACAGCAGCTGAAAGTATATTCATAAACTTCAGATATGGTCATTTCTCACCCCTGCCTGAACTTTTGCAGTGGTTTCTTACCTGCTTAACCGAAGTCCCAACAAGAGAGCCTAGTTCCTGTTTTCCTCTCCAGCCTCTTTGTACTGCTTCCAGCACACAACCTATGAAACATCCAGAACAGGGCACACCCTCCCTTTCCTTAGAAAAGCCAAGCTCACTTCCCCACACTTGACTCCAACCCTATCCACTTGGCAAACTTTCATTCCTCTCTCATGATTTAAAGCAAATGTTTCACAAGAAACACTAAGTGTTGACAAAGTTGGGGAGAAAAAGAACTCTCGTGCATTGTTGGTGGGAATGGAAACTGGTATAGCCACTGTGAAAAGCAGTATGAAGATTCCTCAAAAAATTAAAAATAGGACTACCCTAGGATCCAGTAATTCCACTACTAAGTATTTACCCAAAGAGTCTGAAAACACTCATTTGAAAAGATATGTGTACTCTTATGCTCACTGCAGCACTATTTACAATTACAGCTCAAGTGTCCATTGATAGGTGAGTGGATAAAGAAGATGTTGTTTGTATACACACTGGAATATTATTCAGCCATAAAAAAGAATGACATCTTGCCATTTGCAATGACATGGATAGAGTTAGAGAGTATAATGCTCAATGAAATGTCAGTCAGTGAAAGAAAAATACTGTATGATTTCACTCATATGTACAATTTAAGAAGCAAAACCAATGAACAAAGCAAAAGAGAGACAAGCCAAAAAACAAACTCTGAACTATGCTACAGAGAACAAACATGGGAAGGTGGGTGCAGCGATGGATGAATAGGTGAAAGGAATTAAGAGTATAGTGGTGAGTGATGTATAGAATTGCTGAATCACTATATTGTACACCTGAAACTAATATAACACTGTATGCTAACTATCCTGGAATTTAGGTGATAGATAGATAGATAGATAGATAGACAGATTATAGCTAGCTAGCTAGATAGGTAGATAGGTAGATAGATAAAAAATAAAGCCAAGCATTTCACTCTCTTCTTCATGTGGTAACTGTCGTCAATTCCCATTTCACCTTTTATATGAGTTACATTGAGGAAGAACTGGCATAAAATAAAGTGCACCTATTTAAAGTGTACAATCTGATATTTGGACACATATAAACATCCTTGAAACGATCACCAAAACTAAGATAATGAACATATCTTGCATCACTCCTGCCTCCCCGTTATCTCTCCCTCCTAACCTTCCCTCACCCCCAGGCAACCACTGCTCTGCTTTCAATAACCATACATTTGTTTGCATTTACTAGAACTTTATATATCTGAAAAGTACAGTATACACTCTTTTTGTCTGGCTGCTTTTACTAATCATAATTATTTTGTTGTCAACAGTCTTTTCTTTTTTAATGGCTGAATACCTTTCCATTGTATAGATAAACCATAATTTCTTTATCCCTTCACCTGCTGAGGGACATGTGGATTATTTCCAGTACAGAACTCGTAGCATCAAGCTACTATGAACTTTCTTGTGCAAGTCATTGAGTGGACATATTGCTTTCATTTCTCTTGGATAAATACCTAGGTGTGGAATGGCTGAACCATATGGTAAGTGATTGCATAGTTTTTAAGAAATTGCCAAATAGTTTTGCAAAGATACTGCACCATGTTACATTCCCACCAGCAGTGTTTGAGAGTTCTGAGTCCTCCACATCCTCTCCAATGCTTTTTTATTGTCTCTGTGATTAGTGTCATCCTGGTGAATGTCAGGTAAGACTTCATTATGGTCTTAACTTACATTTCTCTAATGACTAATGAGTGTCATGTGTTTATTTGTTGTCTCTATGTCTTTGTTAGTGAAGTGTTTAAATCTTTTGCCAATTTTTAAAAAATGATTTTATTTGTTTGTTTATTTATTTATTTTAGAGAGAGGGAGAGAACAGGGATAGGGATAGAGGGAGAGGGAAAGAGAGAATCTTAAGCAGTCTCCATGCCTAGGGCAGAGCCTGAACACAGGGCTCAATCTCAGATCACGACACCTGCTGAATCCAAGAGTCAGACACTTAACCGACTAAGCCACCCAGGCACACCCGCCCAGTTTTTAATTGCTTTTGGTTTTCTTATTATTAAGTTTTGACAGCTCTTTATATATAAAGAGTGTAAGTTCTTTATCAGATATTTATTTTTAAATATTTACTCCCTGAGAGCAGCTTATATTTCATTTTTTAACATTCTCTTTTGAAGAACAGGCATTCTAAAATTTGAGGAATTCCAAATTACTAATCATTTTTGTTTGTTTGTTGGCATCATACCTAAGAAATCTTTCCATAATCTGAATTCACAAGATTTTTTTATGTTTTCTGTAAATTTTATGGCTTATATTTTACATATAGGAGGTGTTCAATATATTTTGAATTTGTCTTAAATGGGGGTATATGGTAGGGCTCAAAGATCATTTTTTGTGTATGGATATTCAACTGTTTCAGCACCATTTGTTGAAAAGACGATCCTACCTCCATTGAATAGGCTTTGCACAAGTTCTACTAAACACACCTTGTTTCTGTAGATTATAACAAAGTATTGCAACATTTTGAACTTATAATTCCACTCTAATAGAAAGCAGTTATTGAATGTGGAGGACCATGCATGTCTTACTCATTTTTAAAAATATTTTGGGTGAAATTCAATCAATCCATAAATCAGGTTGGACCAAGAAGACAATAGTAGGTTGAGAGTCAATGGAGAGTTTTCAGATATGAAAACTGACCTCTTGAGACCAGGAGATATGTAAAAGGATATTGCTTCTCAACTGTAGTTTCTCCCATTTAAAAGCCCTAAAGAAGACATGAGGAAGGAATGCCTGGGTTGCTAAGTCAGTTGGGCCACTCCCTTCAGCTCAGGTCATGGTCCCAGGGTCCTGGGATTGAGCCCCACATTGGGATCCTTGCTCAGCCAGGAGACTTTTTCACCCTCTCCTCCCCACTCATGCTCTCTCTCACTTTCTCTGTCTTTCTCTCTCTCTCTCTCTCTCTCAAAAAAATAAAATCTTAAAAAAAAAGAAGAAGAAGACATGAGGGAAGCAAGCAGTGACAAAGGAAGAGGAAATCTGAAGAGGTACACACACTCAGGATAAAAGAGGACAAGAGAATCTGCACAGAAAAGAAAGAGAGAGAGGGAGGAAAAGAGGGAATAAAGGAGAGAAAAGGAGGAAAAGAAAAGAAAGGGAAGAGAAGGAGGGGAGAGGAAAAGGAAAAGGAAGAGAAAAAGAAAAAGAAAAAGAAAAAGTATTCAGACTCTGTTAGTCAGGCAGTATGATTGTAAGAACCTGACAAAACATCCTTAATCTTTGTCCCTACCCTTATTGTCTTGACCAGTTTCCTGTTCCTTTTTTTTTTTTAAAGATTTTATTTATTTATTTCACAGAGGGAGAGAGATCACAAGGAGGCAGAGAGGCAGGCGGGGGGTGGGGGGGAAGCAGGCTCCCTGCTGAGCAGAGAGCCCGATGCGGGCCTCGATCCCAGGACCCTGAGATCATGACCTGAGCCGAAGGCAGAGGCTTTAACCCACTGAGCCACCCAGGCGCCCTTCCTGTTCCTTTTTAAAAAAAATTTTAAATTTAAATTTGATTAATTAACATGTAATGTATTATTGGTTTCAGAGGTAGAATTCAATGATTCATCAGTCTTACATAACACACAGTACTCATTACATCATGTGCCCTCCTTAATGCCCATCACCCGGTTACCCCATCCTCCACCTACCTCCCCTCCAGTAACCCTCAATTTGTTTCCTGTGATTAAGAGTGTCTTATGGTTTGTCTCCCTCTCTGATTTTGCCTTGTTTTATTCTTTCCTCTCTTCCCCTATGAGCCTCTGTTTTGTTTCTTAAATTCCACATATCAGTGAGATCATATAATTGTCTTTCTCTGATTGACTTATTTCACTTGGCATAATACCCTCTAGTTCTATCCACATCGTTTCAAATGGCAAGATTTCATTTTTGATGCCTGCATAGTATTCCATGGTGTGTGTGTGTGTGTGTGTGTGTGTGTGTGTGTGTGTGTATCACATCTTCTTTATCTACTCATCTGTTCATGGACATCTGGACTCTTTCCATAGTTTGGCTATTGTGGACATTGCTGCTATGAAAATTGGGGTGCAGGTGCCCTTTCAGATCACTACATTTGTATCTTTGGGATATATCCCTAGTAGTGCAATTGCTGGGTCATAGGGTAACTCTATTTTCACCTTTATGAGGAACTTCCCTACTGTTTTCCAGAGAGGCTGCACCAGCTTGCATTCCCACCAGCAATGTAAGAGGGTTCCCTTTTCTTATCTTCTATCTGTTTCTCTGGAATGATTAGCAGACAACCCTTACAACAAGGGGTCTATGTGGGGAGTTAGCAAGGAAGAAGAGACAGAAGCTTTCTGTCTCATTCCTCAGAGAGAAGAACACACCAGTGTGTGGTCCCTAATCTAGAGATAGAAGGGAAGTAACAGAATCCCTAAGCACTACAGCAGGAGAGAAGAGACTAGAGACTCAAACTGGAAAGATACTTTGTTTCTCATAACTACTCTGTGCACCAAGACTTTGGTGGATATACAAGACACACACGTCTCAGTCTAATATCAGATAGACTTGGATAAACACTAAAGAATTTGGAGAAGGCAGCAATTCATGGTGCCTAAAGAATCTTATGAAACTTCTTAGAAGAAGGGTCATTTGGGCTTGAAAACAGGGAAGAATTTCAAGAGGTGCCTATGGAGGAGAGACCTTTCCATACCTGCAGGTGGACCATGAATCTAGATACTGCCTCCTGTTGTGTACATTTCCAGAAATATCAACACCTGTGTCTGTTCATTGGTCATTTTATTATCTCTATTCTGTAATTATGCATTTAAATACATCTTCCCCAGTAGAAGAATGCAGGATCAGAGTCTGTGTGGTTGTCATTTTGCAGTGCAACTCCTATAATGGTTATTGGCTTAGTCGATGTTGATGAAAAGGACAACGAGATAAAGATGATGATTTTGATGGCACTATCAACTTAATTTCACTTGAAGAAGAAAGACTTTGGATTGCTTTTTGCTTTGTTGTTTGCATGTTTTAAGAAAGGCCTGAGTAAGGGTAAAAAGGTATGCTTACAATGACCCATGTGAGATCAACACCTGTCGTTCTAAATAAAAGCTCTCTTTTCTGTTGTCATGAACTCTTCTAGAAGAGCTGAGGGTAGAAAATTTAACAGTTGACAATTCAGAGTTGGCCTCCAGGGTTTAGATGCCGCAGGCATGCTAAAATTTCCTAGGAGAGCAGGTAAGGAAGTAGCTTATCATCTTGCCATTAAACTGAACTTTCAAATGAGTCGATTAAATATACATATATATATTACAGTATTCATCTTACTGTAAATTGTCAGATTGATCAAAGCAACCAATTTAGATAACAAAACTTGAAATTGAAGCCAGAGTTAGATATCAAATACAAAAACAATGATCATAACTAATTTTTTAATTGAATTGCAAGTACACTAAGTAAATCAAGAAATGTAATTTAAATGTTCCCATATTTCAATATAGGTCACAAAACTTGTGTGCCTTTCAAATTAAATCCACAATCACTGAGAAAATAACTGTTTTAATCCTCGGTGAAAGCAAACAATCAATTCATTTCACAGAATATTCTCAACGTTCTGTAGGGAGAAAAAAAGCTAAGGTTTCTAAATTATAATTCAGTGGCCTATTTTAAGATCTGGCGGGTGAGTGATGCTTTGTAGAAATTTTGAGAGGCTCTGCCTGCAGCAATGAAGAAAAGAACTCACATTTCAGAGCAACCATTATTGGCCAAGTGTTTTACTTTTTAATCTTACCTTACTGAGTTCGCATCAGTACCTTTAAAATAGAGAGAAATATTCATTACACCATTATATACTGTAACTTCATTATATTATTATTTTGCTGGTGTTGTTACTACTAATCCAGTGGGGCACATTTCACTTTCAGTTTTTTAGTCAATACATAAGAAGGAAATTAAGCCAAAATTATCCTCATAAAGTCATTTAAACACACTTTCATGTCTAGGAATAAACACTTAGGAACTCCAGCCATTTATTAACTTCTTATCTCTCTGCTTTTGGTTTCTGCACTCCTTCTCCTGCTACAAATCATTACCTTCCCCTGCCCCTTCCTTATTCCCCTCACCCTTCCCCTGTTCGTCTCCCTGTCCCTCCCTCCCATCTCCATTTCCTTGTTCTCTCTCCATAGCTGCTCTTAGGTAAGTTAAGTATGCCCTTGAAGCAAGTTCATTGGCTTTCACTGAGCCTCTAGTATATACCAGGAACTGTGCTAAGTTCTTTGGTTATATATTATTTCTAATGAATAAAGAAATTTGAAAAGTATGGAACCTCATACTTATTTTACATAAGAGGGAATAAAGCTCACTCACAGGGTTTTAAGAAATGTGTGTCCAAGATCACAAATGTGATAAAGTCTGAATCCATATTTTCCTGAAGACAAAACAACATTATATTTTATATAATATGCTGAGATCTTAGTCAAACTGGTTGGTTGGGGAGGTGACAAATATTGGGGCAAATTCCCTTTGGGGACTTCAGAACCCTAGTTTTGGGTCCAAACTGCCAAACATCTTCAATCTTCAAATAAACAAACCTGCAATTTGGGTAGACGGCCACTAGGTGGCGGGCCTTCAACTTTGTGATTCAAATGGCGATTACTACTCTTATATTTAAAGAGTCTCCATCACTTAAATGACAGTGTATCTCACAAGTCTGTTATGCACCCCAAGCCCTGTCTGAAAATGAAATACCATTAGTAATGATGTCATAAGTGGGATCTGAGGATTAAATGAAATAATGTGACAGAACGGGTGTTCAATGTTCATTAACCTACTGGAAAGCTTGATCTTCTCATGTGGTAGCTCATGCGTTATTCTAGACTGTTCTGTAACAACAAGGAGTACACTTCAGCCCTCTCTGTCCCTCTGATACACTACATCTTGTTTGCCAGCCCATAAAATCCAGCCCCTCCCAGCAGATTCAACATTTTGCTGCCCGCATTCCAATTTTAAAACATATGTGTATACATATGTGTGTGTGTGTGTGTGTGTGTAAGTATCATATTTATAAAGATAGCATCTTAGAAAAACTTCTAAAGAAACACCCAAGATTGCCAATATGCATGGGATGATTCTTGGGTACCTGTAACGTGCTAAGCACTTGAGAGGTATAATTTTATTTAATCTTCATAACAAGCTTATGAAATTGGTTCATAAGAATAACGCCAGTCCCAATATTATTTCCATTTCTCATATGAGGAAATGGAACTTAGGAGGGCATATCTAACTGGTCCAAAGGCATAGTTAGTAAGAGATCAGCTTAGATGCAAATGAGCTGACCTACTGCATAACCCGAGTTCTTAAACACATATCGGTGGTTATTAACCTTGACTTCACACCACACTAACTTGGGGAACATTTCTTGAAAGCCCTGGAAGCTTTCCATATCCACGGAATTAGAATCTAAGTATGTTCAGTTGCACAGGCAATTGGGTTATGTCGACAGACTTGAAATCCACTGTGTTACACTTTTCTGTTCCCCATTCATAACAACTAACTTGGGGCACAATGCTATACCTTTCTCACTAGTCCTGAAATTTTCTTTCCCTTAAAATGAATTCTTAATGTTCAGGGAGTTTGTACTCAACCTTGTCAAAGCACCTCTTGCTGCTTATCTGACAAAACCCACCTCACTCCCTCTCTCGCTGTTAGAAGAGGAATAACTGCCAGGGAACAAGATAAAGAAACAGTTTCTCTTCTGTGGTTTCCTGTTTCTAGTTCCACTGCATCTTTTTCTGCTACGCTGTCCTTTTGCCACTTGAAAGAAGTAAAAAGGGAGAAAAAAAAGTGATAGAGTCGCATAATCCCATTGAGACCCTAAAGTGGCCAGGGGCTGAGTATTTAGAAGATAACGTGATTCTACACTTTCACGTGGAAGAAATAGCAAGTTGCCTTTTACCATTCATTTAAATCTCTGGCTGGATGTAGCTTACTTAATTTAATAATAACAATGAATAAAATTAGCCAGTGGGCTCAGTCAGGTCGCTCTATCAACACTCAGTAGAGTCTTTCTTTTCTGCCTTAGGAAATTGACCAATATTTCTGTTCTCAGCAAATCTAAAGATTGACGGCCTAGCCCTGCCTCAGTGCACACACGACTACACGTTCTTTGGTCAATGTACTTATTTTCTCTCTACTTTCAAATTTCTCCTCTGTAAAATTGAATGATCATACTAGATAACTTCTAAAGTCACATTCAATTC
Source organism: Ailurus styani (assembly GCA_002007465.1). Taxonomy (NCBI): domain Eukaryota; kingdom Metazoa; phylum Chordata; class Mammalia; order Carnivora; family Ailuridae; genus Ailurus; species Ailurus styani. Next base: position 2,301,637 of record LNAC01000233.1, read on the forward strand.
TAAAATGCTATGATTTTATCACCCTATAGGACTATTAACAGTGTTCTTAATATAATTATTTTCCTTTCAAATGTTTACACTAGCACAGAAGGGAGAGAGGTTGATTTGTCCAGAACACTTAATGGAAGACACCTAGCTTTTCAGATGATCATGATCTCAATTAGCAAATGCTGAAAGATCAAGGTATTCTAGGCTACATCATAAGAAGTACACTTTTCAGATTAAAGGAGGTGAATGAATCATCATACTTTTTGTTATTTAGATGACATTTGGATACATATATTTAGTTCTGACCAGTGTAACCTTAGGAAAGACATTGGCAATGTAGAGCGCATCCAAGAGATGGGAAAAAAAAAAAAAAAGACAAGTGTCTCTATCATTACGTATGAGGAGCAGCTGAAGAAACTCAGATTGTGTGACTTCAAAACCCAGTATGCCATGTATATGAATAGCCTCCATGTAGCCACACACATGAATAGTTGTAAAATTATTCTATTAAAATAGAATGTAAAATTCAATTTATTCAAAGATGATCCAGAAAGCAGAACCAAATGTAAGAGTTGAAAATTACAGAAAAGCAGTTCTGTTTGATTAAAAAGAACATTCTAACCATAAGAGTTACTAAAAAATAAATTGGATTTCTTTGAAAATATGTAATTCCATATCACAATCATATATAACCAGCAGCTATATGGTCTGTTGTCATGGGTTTGTCAATGGCTTTCTCCATCTGGACCGAGCTCAGATAAAGGATGTCTATGGCCCCTGAAAAATCAAGACTCTGAAGCTGCAAGTACATTACTTCCCAGCCACTGTGCAGCCAAAAGGATATTTAGGTCAATTCTTTTGCTGAATTGAAGAAAGCAGATGACAGATAGAAAAATATCTTTTCCTTTTGGTTCTAAAGAGTTATAATTAATGTCCACCCAGTCTGAAAAGGTAAAGCAGGCCCATTAATTTATATCCAGTTCCAAATCTCTCAAAACCGTGCCCATGAACAGAAGATCATGGTGCATTTCTTCCATCAATCACTTGCTTCTTTTCCATGATTACATCTAATGTGCTTTTGAATCGGAGAGTTTGTAAATTTTTCATCAGGATTAAATTTATAGAAAGTCATCTTATATTTTTATAATGAAATTAAGATCCCTTAAAAGCAAGAATTACCATGCTAAGTAGCTACCTCATAAACCGGATTCTTTGATATTATACTTCAAGGACAATCCATGAGATGATGGCAAAATAAAGGCCAACTTGAATATTTACATCAAATGAGGCAGGAGGTTAGGACAAATGGGCGTCTGCTGAAGAGATAGATGATTTCTCATCATTCACACTGGCATTCAGTCATTGAATGTGATTTTTGTCTCCAGGTAGCCAAGGAATTCCAGACCAGATCCAAATCTTTTTCATGTAGTTTGAAAACACTTGCCTGCTCTCAAAATATTATGGTCACTTCTGGTTTTGCATCAAACCAAGGGCCACCTCAGTAATGTCTCCCTAGGCAGCGAAAGAACCCAACCTTGTTTGTGAATCAAGGCTTCTAAACCACAAAGACAAAAACTGACATGATTTCAGAACATAAATTAAGAATATAGATGCTGTTTTCAACAGTTAATAAGGCTAAGAGAGAAAAATGCTTCTCCCTTGTAAAGTAGAAAGAATCAGAATGATGAATGAATGCACACATTAGGTTTTCCTGGGTTTGAACACCTCAGGGTTAGTAGTTGAGTAGTAGAGACTAAGTGTGTTGGGAGAGGAAAGGAAAAGTCCTCAGGGCACTACTAATCTTGAGGAGAATGATAGGTGATTGAGGAAGGAAGTTCCAGGCAGGCAGAAACACAAAACAAGGAGGAGACAGTTAAATTCTATTTTTTAAAAAGGTACTGCCACTGGGGCCTCTGGGTGGCTCAGTCAGTTCAGTGGCTGCCTTCAGCTCAAGTTATGATCCCACAGTCTGGGCACTGAACCCCCCATTGGGCTCCCCGCTCAGCGGGGTGTCTGTTTGTCCCTCTCCCTCTGTCCCTCTCCCAGGCTGTGCTCTCTCTCTGTCTCTCTCTCAAATAAATAAATAAAATCTTAAAAAAAAAAAAAAGTGCCACTAAATCCCAGATAAAGATGCATAAAGCAAAGTCATTCTCATTAATTCCAATGATTATAATACAAGATCTTTCTCATGACTGTGTTCCCCCAACACTGTGAATGTGAAGTCCCCGCTTCTCCATGTCCACTATCTTCAACCATTATTACCTTTCCTCTCCTTAGAAGCCAGTTGGCAGCACAGGAGCTGGAAAATAAATTACACCGAGGACGTCATGATTCATAGGTGTTGGGAGGTGACCCTTTGGGGCCACTTGCAAGGCCCCAGGGTCATGACAGGAGTCCTCGGGCTCTCCTGTAGAATGTTGGAGTCAGCCTGAGGGTGATGGATAAGCATTTGTGGGCAAGGGTCTTCCAAAAGTCCTCAAACCAAAACCTGGTGCAGAAATACGCCATGAAGGTCTCCTTTCAAAAGAATGGCAACTACTGCTGAGTCCCTGATGGAGTTTTTTAATGCCCATTCAGAAACAGGCAAGGCTATCTTAAAAATGTCTCATTGGCTTCTGGCATCATGGGAGCTCTCTTGGAAAGAGAGTAAGGAACTTCCCCACCATATTTGAGTGCATGAGGTTGCCAAGGCCTTCAGAGCCTCACCAATCACAAGTGTCTCTTCAACACAGCCATGAATTCAACTCTTCATACTTATTGAGTACCTCCTGTATATCAGACCCTGTGCCAGGAGTTAGCAGGCAGGGCCCCTTCCCTCAAGGAACTGACAATCTAAACTGCAGCCAAAGACCTTTTTCTAAGTCACACTGTGACAGCAAACCTCAAAGTATAATGCATGTAGGAATTTGAACTAAACCTCACTGTTTATTTTTTTTCCAAGTCTGTGTATTCCAGAATTTCTGAGCCTTGCTCGTTGTGTTATACAATATCATGCAATGTAAATACCAATATGGCGTGTGGACGATCATTTCTGAACTAATGTTTATGCTTAATGCCAAGATTCAGCCTTGATCTCTGACGATATTCCCACAAATGGAAAAGAAACCCCAAATTCTCTGGGATAAGTAAACTTCGTGGTCTCAAGTTGTAGATGATAAATCTGCTCCTCTCTCTTCAAAAGAATCATGGAATCATAAAAAAGAACCTTAATCAATCAAATACTTGTCTTTTGAAGTCTCAATGTCACAGTCTGTTATTGATTATCCTTTCCCAATATGTATAAGGTTAATAAAAAATCATAAATATGCCATTTGCAACAACATGGATGGACCTTGAGGGCATTATGCTAAGTGAAATAAGTCTGACAGAGAAAGACAAATACCATATGATCTCACTTATATGTGGAATCTAAAAATAAACAAACTTCATAGATACAGAACAGACTGGTAGTGGCCTGGGTGGGGGGTGGGGTCGGAGGGGGGAGAGTGAAATGAGTGAAGGTAGTCAAAAGCTCCAGGTAAAATAAAGAGGTCATGAGGATGTCATGTACAATATGGTGACTGCAGCTAATAATACTGTATTGTATATTTGAAAGTTGATAAGAGAGTAGATCTTACAAATTCTCATAACAAGAAATTCGTAACTATAAATGGTGACATGTTAGTGAGACTTAATTGTGTTGATCATTTTGCAATATCCACAGATATCAAAGTTACTATGTTGTATACCTGAACCTAATATGATGTTATATGTCAATGATACACAAATACACATATAAATATCACAAATACTAGTATAAATATATATGATTCTTTCTCTCTCTTTCTTTCTTTCTTTCTTTCTTTCTTTCTTTCTTTCTTTCTTTCTTTCTTTCTTTCTTTCTTTCCTCCTCCTCCTTCTTTTACTTCTTCTCCTTCCTTGAAACCTCAGGAAACTTGACAGTGCTTTAGCAAAGAGTCACTGAGCAGGGGTGGAATTGTAGAGTCTCTGGTTGTAAACATAGGTACACACCAAATATTTAACCATGTGAATTATCAAGTTGGACACTTAGTCAAAAGGTTTTCATTTTATTGCTTGGTTGTGTTTCTCAGGAAATGCATAGCAGTCTCGAGATATTATTTGGTTTTCTAATTATATTTTGATCTGAGTAATAATACCTTAACTGCCATACATATTAAAGTAAGTCATTTGAATTCACTTTGAACTTGGGAGGGGCTACCCTTGTCCGATACTAATTCTAACAATTGCACTTTCTTTTTAAACTCAATTCAGTTCAATTCAACAGTTTTTGAGTGCACTGCAAGTCTCAACTTAGGATTCGATGCTAGAAAGAACCTAGAAAGAAATGTTAGGTAATTTGTCATTTGTAGTCGCAGAGAAAAAAATAATATGTGGTGGTTTTCTAATGACCTACTTACCCGTTCACATGTTCTTAGAAATAAGTTGTATTATTTACATAATAAAGAAAGGTTCACAGTTTGATATTTCAAAAGCAATGGAAGTATTGAAATAGGATTCTTGTTTAACTCTATGTGGTTAATCTGCAGACCAATTTTACCAGACCTTTACTTAAAACCACCCACATTCTGTAATTGAGACATGTCTATGCCTTGGGTGGTCACTTAAATGTTGATTCTTCTTACATTATGCCTCACTATTCCTTTTGATTTTTTCCCCCAGTTTCGGAATTCTCAAGTTCAGCTCCCAAGCGGCACCACATGAAGTTACTTTACTATGATTATAAAAAGAAAGGGTAAAGTGTGCACTATTTTCATTCCCATCACAATCATTGTCACATGAATAGATTCTTGATCTGACATTTTCTATTCTTATTGCAATCTTTGTCACAAGAATAAGTTTTTTTCTTTAAAAAAATGTTTCATCCATGCTGTGAAAGCCAGCAGCCAAGTCTACTGCTTTGACCTTTTTAATGTTCTCCCATTTGATTAGGCAGCCATTCCTTTTCTTTTCTTTAACACCATTGGTAACTTAGGAGAAAGGGGTAGAATAGCTAGTCAATCAAAAGGAGACCATATAAAAGGTTAAAGCAGAATAGTTTACTGCCTTTCACAGATAACACTAGCCATTGAGATTCTCATGTCTTGTTCTTGTGACAAAAAAATGGCAAAGAAATAGAAAATGGCACAACATGAATCCATTCTCATGACAACAGTCGTAACAAGAATGAGAACTAGTGCAAACAACCTATTCCTCTTCTAATCTTAAACTTGGAAACTTGTTGCTCTATATGACTGTAGTTCTCTGTAGTCAACTCAGACAATATCTTTTTAAGTGATGAATTAATTTAAATGAATTCAACTTTGGGAAAATACCAACCACAGATGAATCATCCTCATTTTATTTCCATGCATCTACCTGTAATTGCATACATTTCTCTCAGTAGAAATGATTTCTACTCAATGTACTAAATTCACCAAACAATACGATGCTTCAGATTTTTTTTTCCTCAAACGTGGATAAAAATAAAACATTTGACAATAAATGACATCATCGAGGTTGAATAATTCTGGAAAGAATTATTGAGCAGTCTGTCTGACTTCCTGGCATCTTTTATAGATTGTCAAAGGTAGGAGAGAGTGGGAATTTTTTGCCTTAACCTAATTGGTGTGGACAACCAATGCTAGTCATCATCCCAAATTGCCAGCTTAGGCACTGGGGTGAGTTTTGAGCCCTGGATGGGCCAAACTGACTTTCTGACCAATCAGATTTGTTGGTAACTCTTAACTTTATTTTTTAAAATAAAGATATCTAAAATCATGTAAATTGTCCAAAGACATTGTGAGAAAAAATAATGATTATCAATTATAGACAAATCAGGGGAACCTGGGTGGCTCAGTCGGTTAAACGTCTGCCTTTGGCTCAGCTCATGATCCCAGGGTCCTGGGATCAAGCCTCACATTGGACTCTCTGCTCTGTGGGAGTCTGCTTCTCCCCCTCCCTGCTGCTCCCCCTGCTTGAACTCACTCCTCTTTCTCTGTCAAATAAAAAATAAAATCTTAAAATTATAGACAAATCATCTAAAGAGATATTAGGAGACATTCTTCAGGTGAGACACCCAGACCTTGAATAATTTATGTCAAAAGGGATCATTGCATCTATACTTTTTTAAAACCAGAGTTAAACTGAAGTTTTGACCAGACTTACTGAATTTACTGCATATTTGTCATCATATAGATAGTTGCTTTAGTCTCATCTGTTTAATATTCATGACTCAGAAAGGATAACGGACAATGAGAGAAATCCTGACAGACCTTCTAAGACATAGCTTTATTAGTAGGACACAAAGACAGATCCACACCCCAAGCATTTAATACAAACAATTGATGGCTGAATCTAGCCCACAGAACTCTGTAGAACAATTGAGACATTTGTTTTGATAAGTTCAGGGGATGGCCAAGTTTGGACCCTTCTATGTTCTTTTGGATAGAATGCCATATTTGTGTTTCACAAATGGTGGTCACTCAAAGAAAGAGTTGTTAAATTGAGCAGGTGTTAACAAAATGGAAGCTAGAAGTTTATAAATATGCCCTTTTGAAATCCTCATTTTAAAGGCAACACAGGAATTTAACCCTGCCAGTAACATTTAACTCATGCAGTTGCTTCCAAAATACTCCAAGAGGAGAACTTGTGAGGAGAGTTAAGAATATTCTCTGGCAGAGAGACAGAAAGAAGGTCAAAGCTATAGCCCTAACCAGACAGATGAGAAAAAAGAAAAATCTTAGGTATGAGAGAGAATGCCAGTCAAAGTTTTATAGTTCTTGTACAATCACTTGGAGTGTAGGGTTCTTTTCAAAGGCTATAATAAAATTAGTCACTCATTATAGTTGACTGGTGTCAAAGTTAATATCCTTTAGACATTATAAAATCTGTGTCCTGAGATCTGCTTTAGTCCATCATTTTTCTTGTTCCTCTAGAAACACATATTCTCTTTTGAAGTATTCTACTCTTTCCTATGCTATATTTTTAAAATCCTACGTGAATATTTTAGTATCTGTATCACTTCTTATAGACTTTCTACATTAAACAAAGTAAATTGGCTCTTGGTACTTTGTTTCTCTGAATTTGAATTTATATTTTAAAAAAAGCAGAAACAGGAATATAGAACTTAATTTAAGAAAAAACAGACATGAATATAGTTTGTACAAACACAAACTCATTTTGGAGGTTTCCTTTAAGTTGAAAGGAATCAAACCAAAGCAGAAGGAAAGCAAGGATAAAAATTACATAATCACAGTAAGAGCAGGAGCATTCCAGAATCAGAGCCCTCACTATGGTTGGACGAGCCTCACAAGATTAGTAACACGATTAAGGGCCAGGGTTCTGCTCTACTGAGAGCCCTCCAGCTGGATGATGCCGCTAAAGTGTCCCGAGTCAATGCGAGTGAAGGCTCCGGGTCGTTTCAGGCATAGAGACACAACCCCCAAGTCAAACTCATGCACAGGCGGTATGTGGCACCACCCTCTCTCCCCTCCATGCACCTTCTACCATCACCCGCTCTGGTTTGTATCCACAGCAGGTGTACGCTTTCGTTTGTGCCTCAGTTTCACTTGTATGTTGGTGACTCCCTTCCTCTTACTCTTTGCCTGGCTAACTTCTTTGGGGTTTTCAGAACTCGGCCTACATGTCTTTTTACTAGTGAAGCCTTTCAATACTCTCCACAGTTTCAGGCTAGCGACCTTCCCTGGGACCGCCAAATCGTGCATCGCCAAGCCCCATCCTGTTGTACTGTAACTGCACTGGCTAGGCTGGCACTCCTGCTGAGTGTGAACCTCCACTAGGACAGGGATTCGTCTCTGTATCTCAGGCCCTGGCTCTGTGCTCACTACAGAGAAGGCACCCAGTAAATGTTTGGGGAAGAATAGATGAACTTGTGAGAGAAAGAACTTCTAAATTATGCAGCCTAGTGTGGGTCGGCCAAGATTCAAAACCATATGACAGAAAATCCCAGCCCTGACGTTAAGAAGGTAGCCTCCCTACACAGATCTGACCATACGGAACACCCACAGGGAGACACTGGTTGAAGGAGCAAAGAAATTAGGGTTGGCACAAGTTCCCTAGTTCTCCCAGAACCTATCTCTATCCTTGAGAGCCTGTTCTAGAACAGTCATCTGAAGACTATCCTTGTTTTAGTGAGTTCAGAAAATTTTAACAAATCCTGCTGTCATTTCCAAAAAGATATTAATGTGAACACTTCCTAGATATTATCATAAAATATCTGACAACAAGAAAAACCCTACCCCATTATCATAATTAAGATTCCTGGAGGTGGAAATATCAGGAAAAATTCCCTTGAAAGGAAACCATAGAAGTCTGCCAGCTGTGACAGTTATTCAGCATTCAAAACCACCCTCACGAGTTTCTAAGTGGTAATGGGTCAGTTTTGATTTCCAATTAGGTGGTGGTTACACAAATGTGTGCATATGATAAAATTACATGGAACTATTCATCCAAAAAATGAACTATTTTTGCACTATTTCGGTAATGCTGTATGCATTATTTTTGCATAACTAGTTCGCATTTTGCATTAAGTTTAAATGAGGTCATTTTTTAGCTATTTTCACTAATTTTTGCACGATTTTTGTAACTTCTTGTTACAGAACCAAAAGTCTTAAAAATGCACCCTTGAGGTAGAAACAATAGTCCTATTGTGCACTGATTAGATAACTAGAGAAGTAAGCCAATTTCCCCAAGGTCACCTAGCAAGTGCAGAGTAGAACTGGGACTGGAATCTGGGTCTGCTTTCTGTCTCCAAAGGCCATGCTTTGCGCATTTCAGCACACAGTCTTCGTAAATCAAGTATGGAGTCCTCTAAGTAAACCATCTAATACAGTTTTAATATTTTTAAAACTTCGCTTAACCCTTTTCATATTTTTTTCTGAACAGAACACATTTCTTTACCAATTCCAATATCATACATACACATACACGTGTGTATGCATGTACACACACACACACACACACCCTACTTGCACCTCTCCCCTGCCATCCCTTCCTGCAACTAGTACCTATGAATGGCTTGAAAGAGAGATCTAGAACAGGGATCAAAGTTGACAGCGATAGGAAATCTTCAGTGATATTTTGGTTGAACAACCACACTCTCAGATACCTTAGAGGTGGGATTTACATATTTGGAACTGGAATTGGCATATCACTGGTGGGGGAGAAACTGAGACTAGAGAAGGACTTTTTTTCTTTTTCTTTTCTTTCTTTTTTTTTTTTTAGCAGTATGAGTGTGATTCAGAAATGTGTTCTTCCATATGTTCTTTAGGTTAGGCCAATTTTTTCACTTTTAAGTTTAAAAATAATTCTATATTTTTCCCCGCCTCGAAATCTTAAGTAATTATTCTTTATAAAGTTACGTAATTTTTAAATTTTCTGTGACAAAGTCAGACAGTAAGTTTGCTTTGTGCATGGCCCATTTAGTTGGACAAAGAACTTGCTGGACCCAGTACTGCCCAGGAGGCCAGTCTTGAAGGCACACAGCAGTGATCATGAACAGCCTCAAGTCATTGTCCTATCAGAGGGAGGTTTTGACAGCAGACACCACATGGCAGTGACAGGATGCCTGCTTGGTTGTTTTTCTTTCGGTGTTCCCACATGTGGTTAGAGAAAACTGTTCTAATGACATGAGTAAGTATTGAAAATGCTCATATACTTGACACAATCTTCTTGGATTTTTGTTTGTTTGTTTTTTTAATCTTTTCCTTCGAGGTCTCCAGTGTTGTACTTTGTTCTTTTATGTGATTTGTTTGAAGCTCTAGAGCCTTTCCTTGTGTTCTAGAAATGAAAAACAAGAAAAATAAATGCAATCAGACTTAATGATGTTAGAGTCAGTAATAATAACAGAGTCAGGTATTAAATGTTGAACTAGTATTGATCAACCTGGCAATAAAACCATTGCATTATGCTTACTTGCCCCTTGATTTCTACTCCAGCATATCACAATCTGATTAGAAAAGCAACATCCCAAAAGATAATCTCTTGATCTCTGTTTTAAAGGAATGATGCCCTCCCCAAATTCAGATATTGAAGCCCTACCCTCCCAGTATGACTTCATTTGGAAATAGGGCTTTAGGCAGGTAATTAAGATTCAGAGATGTCATAAGGGTGGAGCCCTAATCCAATGTGACTGATGTCCTGTAAGGCCAGGGTCACTTCCACAAAGAGAAGGTCATGTGAGGACACAGAGAGAAGGCAGCCAACTGCAAGCCAAGGAAAGAGGTCTTTGGCAAGAACAACCCTGCTGACGCCTTACTCTTGGCCTCCGCCTCCAGAACTGTGAAAAGAGAAATTTCTCTTGTGTACGCCCCCAGCCTGTGGTGTAGTGTTATTGCAGCCTTAGCAAATGAATGCAGTGCCCATGATTCCACAGGAAACTAGCGTAAGACCCTGGACTCAATGAATTTCAACGCTGATTTGTTGTACACTAAAAATGTACTCTCCTTCCAATCAGTAAAGTTACAAACTATTTACGTAAGGGAGAAGGAGGGTAAAAATGCTGTGTAAGATCTCCCTCCTGCCTTCATAGAACTTCAAAGTCTGGCAGAAAAGACAAAAATTAGAACACATGGAACAATTTTTTAAAACTCTGAAGTGGTAGCACAAGACACCCAAGGCAGTTAAATTGTGTGATATGAATTATAAGTGGTATAGAAGTTCAGAGAAAGAAGACCTCAGTAAGACATGTCTCTGTAACATGGTACATGGTAACATGGTACAACACAGGAGAGGGCAGATCACTCTGGAGAGGGTGAGAGAGAGAATATCTGATGCTCTTTGGGCCCTGTGGTCTTTGTCAACTCTGTTCACTGTAGGTATCTATCTGTTGTAGGCAGCCATAGACTGACGGCACATAAACAAATGAGTGTGATTCATTCCAATGCAATTTTACTCTTTCACACTGAAATTCAATTTCATTTAACTTTCATGTGGCATGAAATATCCTTCTTGTTATGATATTTTTAATCATTTAAAAATGTAAAAACCATTCTTGGCTTGTGGGCCATACACAGACAGGTGCAAGGCCAGATTCAGTATAACACACTGGGTCTCAAAATTGTTTCAGCCGCAGATTACTTTGTTCAAATAAAACCTTGCAGTGAAGCCCAGGGGGGACAATGGTTACATCAGCATGAGAAGGAAGAAAGATGCACCCAGTTTATTTCTTATGCAATTCCAAGGAATTCCTAGAGTGACGTGAACATCGGTTTAAAAAGTAGAAAACCAAGTTTTTAGTCCAGTTCTCTTACTTAGAACCAGTGAAAACTTGGTCAATTATTTAAATACAATCCACTTCAGTTTCTTCCATTCAAAAGGAGGAGCTTTGCCCATATACAGAGTTTTGCAGAAAACTTCTATTTTTTATGGTTATTGGCAATGATAATTAATTCATAAGGTGGATCACATCTGAGTTCTGCTTTAAAAGATGATGGGAATAACTGACCAAGGTGGAGGACATTTCCATGCCTTTGTTCATCTTATTTCCTTCCCTCTCCCACAGAGAGGCCTCCACTCTGGGGATGAGTCCGAGAAGGGACAGGCCTCGAAGCAGCAGCTCTGGGATATGTGATTTCTGAGGCCAAGCCAGCGTGGAGATGGTTTGCCACGATACAGGAACGAGAAAGCATTACTCGTTACATTGCAGCTTGAGGAAGAAATTGAATTTTGGAACTGAGAAAATGAAACAAGCAATATACCATACTATATATATTAAACTGCAGTGATAAATAGAGCTGGATATATTAAGTAGGGCTGGATTACAAAGAGCCAAGAAAATGAGGCTGATGAGTTTATACTTGATGCCACAGGCCGACTGAAGGATTTTTAGTTGCAGTATGGCATGATCCATTAACTGAATAGCAACAGAAGAGGCAATATAAGAAAAGTTGAAGAGTTCAGACTCTGATCTTGACTGCCTGCTTTGAGTCCCAGCTTTTTCATTGCTGGATTTGAGTTTAGACAAATCACTTAACATCTCAGCGCCTCTGTCTCCTCATCTGAAAAATATAAATAGCAATAATGCATTCTCCTTTTGTTCTTGTGAGAATTAAATGATGTAATAGATGTAAAATACATGGGAGATATCTTGACATATAGTATGTGCTCAATAAACACTGAGCTATTATTACCATACAGTAAAAACTAGCAAGACTCACACACGTACATGCATACACACACACACACACCACAAACTGCACACAGGAAGATGGAGGAGAAAACTTTTTATAGTGATCCAGCATCTAGTATAGCATCTGGCCGATTGTAGGATAAGAAAGAATGGAACTAAAAGAAATTTCAAAAGAGAGTCCAATGGACTACATGATAGATAGATTAAATAAAATGACCCGAGAAAAGATGATTCAGTTTTGTGTCTCAGAGACTAGAGAAAATATGTGAAAGAGAACATTTGGGAAGGAATAGCATTATGGCTTCATAGATCATCTTTAAAATGTTGAGAAATTGCTTAAAAGTAGTTCAAATACATGAGATTGGAGTTGGGGCCAAAGTTTGCGGGCATTAAAAAATGTAGTTCAACTGTAAGATGGTATCTAATCATTAAGTCAAAGAATGAAGCTAGAGGCAAATGGAGGCCTAAAACTTTAGGAAATGGTAAAGAGTAAGATGATGGAAGCAAGAAAGAGAACCCAGAAGAGGAAACCAGAACAGGTGCATCTGGAGAGGTAGTGGATAGCAGGAAAAAATTGTAGCTGAAGCCAAGCAAGATGTTTAAGGAAGGAGAATTTGATTGTTGCAACAAAGTTAAAGAGAATGAGAAAAGATGACACTAGATTTTGTGATAAGGAAGTGATGGGATATCTTTAAACAAGTAGATTAAATAAATTTGTTAGGATAAAAATCATATTCCAGAACGTTAACAATAATGTAGGAAAGAAGAGGAGTAAGTGAAGATGGACAATTCAATCCACCTTCTATAAATAGGAACCCGGAAGTAATAAATCACTACCATGCATGCTTTCTATCTATTTGACAGACATAGTCAGTAGGAAAGGTGTTGAAAGCTTCGCAGGATCAGCAGAATACAGCAGTTACAGTTTTGGACAGAGATTGCATGTCGTCTCCCGATATCCATCCTTCCCTTCTTTTGTATCAAAATTCTGGCTTTCAGTAGAGCACACCAACAGCCAGATGTAAGACTCCATTTCCCAGCTTCCCTTACATCGACCTGTAGCCAGTGAACTTAGCTCTGCCCAGTGAAATCTAATCATGGTTATGCTGTATTTCCAGGGTGCCTTCATGCTTGGAAGACATAGGCCCCAGGGGTCCTTCCTCCATTTTTCTCCCCAAAGATGGATATATTCCCTAGAAATCCAACAGACATCTGGGACGTTCTCAGGTAAGTGGAGTAGTGAAAGTGTAAGAAAACCCAAGTACAACCCAAGTCCATCTGCCCAGTGGGCAGCAAAGCCAATCACTGAGTGGTGCAGCAAGGAAAGGCTTTATTGGAGAGACAGCTAAATGAAGAGACAGGAGAGCAAGCCTCAAATCTGCCTTTCTGAAAGGGGGGACACAGAGATATTTAAAGGCAAACAGAAAAAGGATCTGGATATAGGGCAGAAGAGCTATGTGACTTCAGAATCAGACAAAGGAAGTTAGTAAGTAGGGGAGGGTGGAAGTCACTCTGTTGTTTGTGCCTGCGTGGGTCTTCTGCTTATGCTGTCCTGCCATCCATAACCAGGAGAATGGCATCCTTAGCATGATCCAGTGTGGAGTTTTAGGTCCTTCTAAATCCGAATTCATCCATGGGACACTCGTGCATTCTCAAGAAAAGGTCAGTGGTCCTGACTGGTTCTGGCCTGCTTCTTGATAAAGTCTTGAATCTCTGCAATAAACTAAATCAACATTTCATTATCATGGTGTCAGGCAAGAATATTATAGACCCATGGTGGCAGGCTGCTTTCTGAGAACAAGGAGATTTGAGTAAGAAGTTGCAGTTGGACTTATTAGTCCTGTTAACCCTTAGTTACCAGTTTCAAGAGGACAGAGTCTAACTCTCTGATACCTTCAGGAGGGCTCCATAAATGCCATGGGCATCTGCATTTCACCTTCTTTAATGAGAGAAAGAACTGAGTGACTACCTTGCTTAAGCAACATTATTTGAGCTTTTTCTATTCTGTGCCAAACATAATCCTCACATTTAATCAATGATAATCAGAATGCTCTAGGGACGAGATGGAGAAAATGGACAAAATAAATATAGTCACGTGATAATCTGAGCCTAACCCAGGACCTGCTCTGTTTGTAAAAGTTAGAAACAATATGCAGCCTGAAAAAGCAAAGGAGACAGAAGGAATCTGTACAGATAGTGAAATGGCACATTTAAAAGGGTAATGAAGAGAACATAACGAAGGTATAGGTGCAAAATACAGGGAAGTGTACAGAGTTGAAGAAACACTCTAGAACTAATAATAATGGGAAGTTGTGGCCACTCGTAAGTCTAAAAAGGAAAAAAATAGGTGGGAACAGTTGTTGACACTGGAAACAGCTTTAGTGATCAAGCGTTTGTCAGAAGAAAATTCAGCAACTGTGGCCTTTTGGGGAAAGGGCTAAGGCACAGAGCAGCCCCAGGATCCCCTTATGCCCTCTCATCTCCTGATGCTGCCTCCCACTGGCAGAACCAATCAGAAGTCAAGGGCAGGTAAGCCACTGATGCCAGTTCATAATGTTAAGCCTAGCAGGGCACAAAGCAGGGGGAAGAAGTAGAACTGGAGGGAGAAATGGAAAATATCAGAGATCATTCAAAATGTGAAAAATGGTGTGAAGATAGGTCATGGTAGAGAAATCTATGATACATAATAAGCAAGCATATTATTTGGAAGCAGGGTCCATGGGGAATGAGATAAAAGCAAGGTCCCAGAATATTTAGCAGAGTCAGGAAGAAAATATTGTCATCATTCAGGATCCAAACTATAGAGCCATACAATCAACCCTACTAGATATTTCTAGATCATTCCACTTCTACTTTCTGGATCCATAGTGACAAGCTTGAACACTCAAGTTCAGAAAATATTATTTTTACAATAATGCCAAGCAGTCCCTCTAAATAATTCACTGTTACTCCACTTTCCAAAGCCATTAGGTGTTCATAATATGCAGGCATAGTGGTAACAATTTATTCGACACCAAATTCTTATGACAGTTGTAAACAAGTATTCAACTAAGATAGGTTACAAGGTAAGTACAGAAGAAAAAAAAAGTTGATTCAGATAAATCAACTAAATAAAACATCTTTTGGCAACATTGAGACCCCCCAAATTTTATCCTTTCTCTTTCATTGAATGATACTGACATTATGGAGATTACTGTTTTTAACTTGAGTATGTCTGAATTTAAACCAGTCCTCTTCACTTTTTCCATTTTGAATCCAAAGGAAATTAAATAGAGATATTGATGCAGGAATATACTGAGATATATTTATTTGCTTAAGGAGAGGGAACACTTTCCCATCACCACCAATGGGAAAGAAAAGAGGCTGAAATTATCAGACGCCACATTTTATTTGTCTAGATACATATGGCATACCACTTCATCGCTTCCAAATGAGTTTATTGATCACCCACTGTGTGCTTGGCATTATTCCATATTAAATTATTTTTACACTTAGTAAAATAGCAGATAATAAATTAACAAATATTTATACTTTTAAAGAAGATTATCCAAGAATAGACTGGATAACCCTGAAGCTGGGGGGGGGGGATTGTACTAATTAAAGCCAAAGATGCTAATCACGTGTCTGAGCTGCAAATTAAACCACCACCGCCGCAACAAAATGACACCACATGTCATACTTTACTTCCAACATCTCTAAACCCTAGACATATGTTGCTTGAAGGAGGCCTGCCCCTAGAGTATGTGGGAATCCGTGCAATATTTTTTTGTGTGGGGACCCTGTCTGTATGGACAATTTTGATTTTCAAAATTCATTGCAGAATTCATGGACCCATGTGAGGTATAGTGATCTATAGACAGATGAAGAATTTCAAATCTCCCTCTGCACGAAAAATAGCAATGCCCAGGTCCTCGGGAACCTGCTTAAAGGGAGGCAATAGTGACCTTCTTGCATTATGCAGTCCCCTAGTGCCATTTATTTCTTTCTGGTTACATCCTACTCATGGGCTGCATCATCCATCGTGCCAGGGAATGCTGGCCTCCAATGATACTCTCAAAGGTAGTTACTGTGCTTCCTTGATAGTGACCATGACTGCATGTCTTATCCAAAGCATCCAGGAAAATGTGAATGAGGACTCATTTTCTGCGCTATTAAATCCACCTTCCTGTGTGTGATAGCATCGACTTAGAACAACACATCTTCCAGCTGCATCTACTTTTGAATGCTTTAGGCCATACCCACTGCATCCTAGAATGGGGATCTCTTTCAGTGTTTGCCAGCAGGCGACCATGCAGGGACAATGTGGGCAGAGTGAGAAAAACATTCAGTCCTTCCTACACAGCTTAAGCTAGACCTGGGAGCATAAAACTCACCACTCTCATTGCGGGGAAGAGAAGACAGTGAACTGAAGGACTCATTGGAGTTGAGTCAAGAAGGTCCTAGGAAGAAATAAGCAGACACCCCTGCTTCTTTCAGGTGCTGCAGCAGACCCACCAACCACCCAAAAGACCCCTGAACCCTTTCTGTGTTCCATTTACATGAGAATTACTTAATATCTGCTTACTCTGCCCCATTGCGGTGCTTCAATCTCCTATGATCCAGAAGCTGAGTGGGCTGCCAGGCCACTCACCTGGAACAGAGCCAAGTCAAGGTATCAGGGACATCCCAATAGGAACAAAAGGACATGGATGGAAGACCTCTTAAAAGAAGAGAAACACAGCAGGTGGGGAGGAGTGTTCTTTTCCAGGCTCAGGGTATCCTGCCAAGATGGTACTGTGGGAAACCGCTGCCCAGACATGAGATCAGGGTGGGGGTGGGGAGTGGAGGGGTAGGGCAAGGTCATAGAAGTTGGAATAAGATCCTCCAATTCCCAGCCTGGGTCAGACCCCACTTGCCAGGGTGTAACTGCGGGCTGGTCTGAAACAGGCAAGAACAAGTATAGAAACAAACTCCCAAGAAACTCTTCTAGAAATAAGAGGATAGGGACTTCACGTGCCTGAGTTCCCTGAAATTCTACTCACCCATGAGTCTGAGAAACTGAGGCACACTTGCTTGGGTGGTCCAGCAAAATCAAATCACATCTTCAAAAGGAAGCTTCAGCACCATAACTGTAACCATGTGGGAAACCGTATTCGATCTTTACGTTTAGAAATTCCTTAGGTTTTCCAATGACCCCTTCTAGTAAGCCTTCTCTTGCAATAATCTCGTGCTTTGAAGAAACATAAGACGGTAACCTAAATGATGCTCTGCATTTGTGAAAAAACAGAGAAAGTGCCCTAAGTTTAAGAACGTGTGTGTTACTTCCGCGGTGGAGTCGTCCCGGATGGACAGCTCCTCCCCACTCCTGCAGCCTCTCCCTACCCAACCCGTCCCCCCACCATGGTATTGTAACATCAAGCTGGACCATCAGATGTCATTGAACAGAAATCCCTAGTTGAAGTTTTAAGCTAATCTTTTGTCTTTAACCCTCAGCAACCAAAGTTATCCGAGAATCATATCTCAACTATAAGAACCATGTCTCAACTTATACCAGAAAAAAACCCAGAGACCCAAGGCGATTATCTGTGTAAATACAAGGGAAGAAAGCACCACGGAGTGACAGGTGGAGATGGACGTGTTGTTTGTTTGTTCGTTTGTTTGTTTGTTTTGCATCGCTTAGATTCACCAAATAGTTGCTCATTTATCCAATGTAGTGTGAAAAATGCAGGTTTGAGTTAAGTCATGGGTAGGGACCGAGGAAATCCCTTTACCAGTCCGGCCTCTTTGGAAATCCTACCGGGCGGACCTGCCCCAATTGCACCTCTCTTGGAGAGAGTTGTCCCCTGGAAAACGAGCTGTCGCCCCCCACAAACACTGAGCACGCGGCCGTGTCCCTGTCCCCCATGAAGCCCACGTGACCAAGTGGAATGGCCGCTCGCGGCGGAGTAAATGGGGTCTCCCCGGCCCAGGACCGCAGACGTCCTTGCATTTTCATCAAGATCTCTTCACATTCTCTGCTTCTCGTAGAAGGTCTTCTGGGAAAATAGTGGAATGCGAGCCCAGAATATTTCATCAGCTGTTTTGTGCCAGACCGAATTTCTTCAGTTTATATTTAGAATACTTAGGTTGGCAAGAAGCACTTGAAAAACAACACTGAAGTACTTCTTGTATAAATTACAGTACATCAGTGTCACACAAATCACCAAAACTAAGAAATTCTAAGAATTTTATTTTAAGTTAGACTCTTAAACTCAAAAAATCAAAAGATGGAAACACTGAGAAACACAGAAGAATTTTTACGGTTGACTTCTTCCCTCTTTCAATTGACAAGAGAGGGGAAAAAAAAGACATTTCCGTTTTCTCCCACTAATTAGAAAAAAATTAAAATGTGTCCATCTGCTTTTGCTGTATGGATTGACGGCATCTCTTTCAGGATTTCTTTCTAGACCGTGGAAAAAAAAAACCAGCAACACAAAAACCCTTTGTTTTCTAAGTAGGAAGGTGGCCTTTTTAAACATATTTTTTTCACCAACACCGCGAAAAGGAATAACGTAGACACTCTTATTTATTGGCAAATACTCTTGTATTTCATTTATGCTTTCAACTGCTTCACTGGCAATCTGTGAAGAACTGTAAAATTTGCCACCTCTCCCCAGAACAGCTTATGAAATCTGTCAGCAATCTGTGTAATTTACAAGAACCTTAATTATGAATCAATGTTACGTTATGAATAGAGGTGTTCATCATTAATGCCTTCAATGCTCAGTAAGCGATACACACTGTCACCAAAAACATCGTTCCTTTCCCCCAGCCTTTACTTCTGGTTGACCACATTTGTGGATAGGTGCACACAGACTGTTTACATGATCTGATGGCCAGGTTATAGGGAAATGATGCATGATCTAGGGAATTTTTACATTGCAAATAAGCAAGGATATCCTTACTGGAAAAATGAAAATCTCCTGAGACTGTTGGTGACTGACACTATATTTTATCTGCACACTGAAACAACACACTTATCAAATGAAAGAGAAGAAGAAAAATTACAAGAGATTTGATCTCCTTTATAGCTTCTAATAGTGAAATACACTGTATGATTAATGAAGCTGTCAGTTGTAATGGGAAGAATATGTAACAAGTAACTGTGCATTACTCGTTTGTGATTTTATCTTTTATAAATTCAGCCATGTGTAGTGTGATAAGATTAACTCTTTACAATTTTAAGGTAATGCTATAAAGTAAGTTAAGAACTGAGTCTGTTCTATTTTTGCCTCTCTGCCAATTGTTAATGTGACTTTTAAGAACACATTTCCTGCAATCAATAATTACTCAATTAGCAGCTTATTAAGTTTATATGTCAATAAATTTCATTACCAGGTGTTTGAGGAGGGGAAAAAATGCTCTGGCACTCTTAGTGTATGCAATATTTCTATAAGAAAATTTATTTTTAAATGTGTTCTTTGCTAGATTTATTAACCTATATAATATTCATAGAATTCAAGCCTCGGCATATATAACTACCATTACTCAGAAATGTATGCCAGGCTTTCATTAGGAAGCATAGGTACTGAGGATGTCATTTTGGTATCACATGTGAGGAAGGAATGAAGGAAGGAGAGGAAGGAAAAAGGAAATGGAAAGAAGGAAGGAGGGAGGGAAGGAAGAAAGGATCAAAGGAAGAAAAGAGTGAGAAAGGGGAAATAAAGAAAAGAAAGACTGAATAAGAGGAAGGAGAGGAGAGGGAGAAGAAAGGCAGAGGAGAGGGGGAGGGTGAGGGAAGGGAAGGTTAATTAAGGCAAAGCTCTAAAGGCAGCAGATGCTCAGAAAAAAGGAATGGAGGAAAGAGCTAGGTAGGGGCAGTGTTATCTTTGAAAGAGCTTCCTTCATCCATTCGCCTATGAATGGACACTTAAGCTGCTTCCCTATTTTGGCTACCATGAATAATCCTGCAATGAACACAAGGGTGCATATATGTCTTCAAATTGATGGGGAATTTTTTTTTCCAGATAAATATCCAGAAGTGGAATTGCTAGATCAGGTAATAGTTCTACTTTTTTTTTTTTTTTTTTTTTTTTAGGAACTTCCATACTGTTTTCCACAGCGGCTGCACAAATTTACAATCCCCCTAACAGTGCACGAGTGTTCTCTTTTCTCCATATGCTCGCCAACACTTGTTTTGAGACTAGCCAATTTCACAGGTGTGTGGTGATATCTCATTGTGGTTTTGACTTGGACTCCTGTTATGATTAGTGATATGAGTATCTTTTTATGTGACTTTTGGCCATCTGTATGTCTTCTTTAGAAAAGTGTCTATTCAAGACCTCATCCCATTTTATAATTGGGTTGTTTTGGTTTTTTGATATTAAGTTGTGTGAATTCTTTATATACATTTTTTCCCTCACACTATTATATTTTTTAATTAACATATAATATATTATTTGTTTTAGGGGTTCAGGTATCTTTATATACTTTTGATATTAACCCCTTAACAGGTGTATGATTTGCAAACAACTTCTCCCATTCAGTAGGCTGCCTTTTTGTTTTATTGATGGTTTCCTTCACTGTGCAAAAGTATTTTACTTTGATGTAAACCCACTTGTTTTAGTTTTTGTTGCCATTGCCTGAGGAGACAGGTCCAAAAAAACATTGCTAAAACTGATGTCAAGGAGGTTACTGCCTATGTTTTCTTCTAGGAGTTTCATTGTTTCAGGTCTTACAATCAGGTTTTTAATCTACTTTGAGTTTATTATTGTATATGGTGTAAGATATTGGTTCAGATTCCTTCTTATGTATGTAGTTGTCCAATTTTCTCAGCATGATTTATTGAAGAGACTATATTTTCCCCATTGTTTATTCTTGACTCCTATGTCATAGATTAACTGACAGTATATGCATGGGTTTATTCCTGGGAGTTTATTCTATTCCATTGATCTATGTGTCTGTTTTCATGCCAATACCATACTGTTTTTATTACTATAGCTTTTTTTAATAGCTTGTGACCATGGATAGATGAAAAAATACAGAAGAATACAGAGAGAATACAGAAGATGTGACATATATAAAATGTAGTATCATTCAGCCATAAAAAAAGAATGAAATCTTGCCATTCATGACAATGTGGATGGACCTAGAGAGTATTTTGCTAAATAAAATAAGTCAAAGAAAGACAAATACGATATGATGTCTCTTACATGTGGAGTCTAGGGAAAACAAACAAACAAACAAACAAACAAAGTGAAACAGAGACAAATTCTTGGATACGGGAAACAAACTATTGGTTACCAGAGGGGGAATGGGTTGGAAGGATGGGAAATTAGGTAAAGGTGAAGAGGATTAGGAGGTATAAACTTCCAGTTATAAATAGGTCATGAGGATGTAATGCACAGCATAAGGAATGTAGTCAGCAGTATTGTAATAACTTTTATAATGACAGATGGTAACTAGACTTACGGGAATCCTCTGGTAATGCACAAAAACACTGAGTCCCTATGATGTACAACTGAAAATAACAGGACATTGTATGTCTATTATACTTCGACTCTAAAAAGTTTTTATACTAAGTTCACTGATGAGCATAACCTTTAAGTCATCTTCAGGAAAAGTGATTAAAGTGAAAAGTTTAATGTAAAATAAAACATTTTGCTAAAAGTGAAAGAAAAACAAAGAGCCTCCATATCTACTTCTTTCTCTAAACTTCCTGATAATGGAGCAAAATGGTCTCATTTACATTCTTTGTGGAAAATGCAAATCTATGTGAGGATCTCAACATTTAAGTCCTAACAAAATTCATGATATTAGTGTCCATGCCTATGCAGTTTGACAGGTACCAAAAAACAAAGGAGCCCACATGATTTATCTATTATTGATCTACTTAGGCACTTATCTGCTGCCCCCCCCCCAACTGGCCTGAATTCCCATTTCTTAGTTACTGTAATGGACTACAGAGACTGGTTGCAGAGAAAGAAAAGGTCAAATCTAAAATGCAGCTATGTTAAAATGAAGGAAGGGGGAGAAGTAGTAGGGGGAGTGGGAAGAGAAGAGGAGGGAAAGAAAGAGGAGAAGGAGAAGAATTGCTGTGTTCCAAGTTTTGCATTAATGCCTTTACATGTATTTTCTTATTTAATATTTCCATAAAATTTATGTGTCATTTTATTCTCATTTCACTCAGGAGAAACGAGGCCTAGAATAGACGTCACTTGCTCAAGGTCAAAGGACTAATCAGTAACTCTGTGAAAGCCTGGACTGCAATGAACTATACTAGTCTACAGCTGCAGGCAACAAAATGAGATTCAAGGGAGATCTAGTTTCCAGGGGCGAGAAAGCAAGCGTGCATAAGATAGTTGGGAATTCTATTCATAGAGACAGCAAAAGGTCATGGGCCACAGGGAAGATGTAGTGAAAGGCTTGGGTGAGAGGAGAATATGGGTGGTTCCAAGTTGCTGTGAATAGACCTCATTTATTTCGCCTTCCCCTGGCCACAGGCTCATCACATCTTCACAAAGTCCAAGATTACATTCTGCCTCATCAGTAAGGAGAATCTGACCCACATTGCTTCTAGAGTGCAACAAACTAGACAGGAGCTTGGGTGTGAAGAAAAGACCTGAGTTGTATCCCGATGGGGTTTCCCTGTGCAGTTGTGTAGCTTGTACCCTGCACAAATCTAGGCCAGACCATTCTGCCAAACCGTACATGGCAGTACCTAATACTGACACTGTCCAATGGGGGAATCTGCCACCTTGGAAAATTTATGTAACTTCTCTGAACCTTGGTTTCTCAGAGACAAAAAGGGCATGAAAACTTTCATGTCATTGGATTCTTATGAAGATTAATAGATATTACATCTGGTACAGAGTTGGCGATTCAATAAATGCTATCAATATGATCTTGTTGAGAGAGTCCAGTGTCTTAGAGTTAATTCAACTTTTATTTTTTAAATATCTTCAAAATAAAGAAGTATAAATTAAGTTTAAAAATATGACATTCCTACATGTACTCAAAATATAATTTGATATATAAACAATTGACTGATCAAAAGGTGTTCCCACAATATTAGGAAAATTATTTCAAATTATAGTTTTGGCCAAATTTTGGGGAAGACATTTGTTTGCAGGGTCAAGGAATATTTCTGGGATAATATGGGATTTAACTATGGGGGGGTTGCTAGCTTAGGGCAGGATGGAGAAGAGAAGGTTGAGTGACGGCAGGAACAAATAATCTGAAAGGCCAGAATCAGAGAAGAGAACAATGATTCATTCAGCAAACACCCAAAGGAAAGAAGGAGTACCCAACAAGAAAAACAAAACAAAACAAAACAGGCCTTGGGGAGCCTCCTTGTAGCCCTGGATGAGACATTTTATGCAAATACAAACATGCATAGATCATCACTTTTGGTTCTGTTCAGAATCCAAAGAAAGCAATAACTCCAAAGTACAATATTTCATTTAGCAAAAAAATAAAAAGATAATAACTTGAATGTGTATATTTATTATTTATGTATTCATGTTTTTATTACTGGTCTTGTAAATCTGTCTCCCATGATATCCAAAAACTAAAGAATTCTACCTACTAGAAGAAAGTTCCTTAAGTGAATCCATAGATGGTGATGTTGATGATTAATAATAATAATCATAAAATTCCATAAAATATTAACTCATAGTCTCTAGTCTTTAATTTCAACTAATTACTACCCTATCTGTGATTTTCGTGCCAGGATTTTCTGCATTTAAGTAATCCATAGATTAAGATTGATAAGAGGTTATTATATGTGATACATAACCTGAAGTTAAAAGTGGCAGACTCAAACATGTAACTAATGACCTTTCCATCACCTATAAGTTTAAATGGAGACCACAGAAAACACTGCCAGCAACAGCTGGTCAGCAAATTATAGAATTCCTGTGCCAAACATATATGAACAAGTAAGAACTTTGTATCTGCAGATAATTGATCTGTAGGAGATTTATGATTGACCCCTCTATGGTACCTGGGAATACAGATGAATTTTGGGATTATGCACTTAGAGACCATACCTTACACTGGGTAGAAATCTTGACTCACAAAATAATTGTGTTTAGAATCTTTGTTATAACCCTAATGAGTAGCATATGGAATATATGTGGCATCTTTTTACCCTCCAATTATCCCAAGCAAAAATAAAACCGTAGTTACATGAAGACCATCCTTGTATTAAAACGCCATGTTTTCAAGTTGAGGTTGAACCTCCCTTTAGGACAATAATAGAATCAAGTTCCTTTTAATTGTATGTCCTCTTTGTTTCCTTCCCCCTTCCCTTACCCCATGGGCAATAATTTTATGGCCTTTACTTATCTCAGTTTTGTACATAAATGAAAGTGCATAAGAAAAAATATATATTGGATGAAAGTATCAGTTAATATTTAATATCTCATGATTTCAAGGTAACAACACTTTTTTTCCAATGATTTTCTCCTTTATGTTTTTAACTTAAGCTAACAGCCCTTCAATATCTACCACTGGCTTTTTTCCCTTTTGAAGATCTTGTGCCTTTCTCTTCTTAAAAACTCTATTCAGTTGGGGTGTTTGTGTGGCTCAGTTGGTTGGGTGTCTGCTGTTGGCTCGGGTCATGAACTCGGGGTCCAGAGATGATGTCCTGTGTCGAGGTCTCTGCTCAGTGGGCAGTTAGCTTCTCCCTCTTCCTCTGTGCTCTCTTTCTCTCTCAAATAAGTAAATAAAATCTGTAAAACAAACAAAAAAACCCCCAAATTCTGTGCAGTTTAAGAAATAATGGTACAGTTTTGCAATAAGTTAATTCCTAGCTAAGTCAATAGCTAAGAGATAGAGTGTACATCTGTGGAAGCATTCAGTTTCTCAACAGTTTTGACTCATCATTTTCTATTAACTATAAACTTGATTTTATGTCTATTAACAATTAGCATCTGTTTTGAACATTATTCATACTTGGGTCAAGGCAAAATCATAAAACATCAGAAACCTAGAAATTTAATTAAATCTATTTTGCCCCCCTCCTTGAGAAACATTATCTTCCGTCAAGGAAATAACACAAACTATAGGTTGGATGTTCCTCTGAATGTGTTGAAGTTTAAAAAAAAAGAAGAAGAAGGAGAAGGAGAAGAGGAAGAAGAAGAACCAGAAGCAGCAGAAGAAGCAGAAGCAGAAGCAGAAGAAGGAGGAGGAGGAGGAGGAGGAGGAGGAGGAGGAGGAGGAGAAGAAGAAGAAGAAGAAAAAGAAGAAGAGGAGGAGGAGGAGGAGGAGGAGAAGAAGAAGAAGAAGAAGAAGAAGAAGAAGAAGAAGAAGAAGAAGCAGCAGCAGCAGCAGCTGCCATGAAAATTATGTTGTTTCCTCCCACAGAAATCTTCTAGCTTTTACACCAGACAATGGTTAAAGAACTCCTCATATTTAGATTGGATTGATGTGCCCAGATATAGAAATGAATATGCTTTTGTTAATGACAGCCAATCTGGGTTCCTAAACATTTCTAGAGCCATGAGCAACAAAATGCAAGGCCTGTTATTTGCTATTGTATGTCCACTTATTATGTAGTCAATGAGAGAGAAGATGCTCTATTTGGACTTATTCTCCTTTTAGGACGCTATTATTATGAAGCTTCATCAGACTCTTTAATACAAAATCACTTTTCAATTGGAACCCCAAATCTAATAATTGCTGAATATTTTCCCCTTCTCTGTATTTTCTAAATTGTGTACAATAATTATATGTATCTTCCCATATATGTTTTGAAAGTTTCCTTTTGTATTTTAAAAAAAGCCAACAAGGGTGCTATAACTGCATATAGGTAGGTTAGGAGGAAAATTGGTCTCTCTAACATCTTTTACCAAATGGTATTCCACCAAACTCACTCTTCCCCGTGGCATGCAAATAGCCTGATTCAAAGGATTATAGTTTTAAATATTAAATTTCAGACAACTGAGTTTAC
This sequence comes from Ailurus styani, assembly GCA_002007465.1. NCBI lineage: Eukaryota > Metazoa > Chordata > Mammalia > Carnivora > Ailuridae > Ailurus > Ailurus styani. The sequence continues at coordinate 2,327,685 of LNAC01000233.1, forward strand.
AATTAACTTCAAAATTGCTACCATTTTGATTAGTTTTTTTAACCAGCATAAATGCCACTTATATTCAGAATGGGTTTGTAGCATTTCTTCAAAAGAAAAACTGCTGGACCGTCACTGTGCCAGGGTTATCTTAATCATGACAGCATGTGAAATGCACCTTGGCAGTGGGAACTGTTCAAAGCATGCCAGACATAGACATAGCCCGGTAACTAAAAGCAATGTGATAAAAACAGGAGGAAGAAGGAAAAAGGGCCAGGTAGATAGGAAACTACAACGAGTAGTATCTATTGCAAAGGAATACTTCTGTTGCCAAAAGACATAAATCAGACACACAGTCAAACTCGGACCTCTTAAAGGCAGACATTTCAATCTAAACTTCCCTCCATGTCTTCAGTGTTATGGATTCCCACCACCCACCGCCCAATTGGATCTTGGCTCTAAGAACTGTCCTAGTATCCCCCCAACTCCCTTTCTCACAGCAGTGAAAATTAAATTTGCAATAGAATATGTATTGACTTAAAATGATGTTCATAATATATTACCGTTAGACTCCCATACTTTATGTGCATTGTAACATATATCTGTAAAATTTCATTAACAAAGATAAACATCCAACCAAGAAAAGATGTGAAAATACATTTATACGTATACATCTATACAGAACCATAAAAATACATGTGTTTTCTTTTTTTCTTTTTGTATATATGTATCTCTGTATTTGTATATTTCTACTAGGTGGTTAATCTGTGATGGGCTTATGTTGTTTTATTTTGTCATCTTTTTGCTTTTCTATAGCTAACCCAATAACCATATGCCACCTGTAAAACAAGTGTGTGTTGGGGGGTGCTATTGTTAATGGACTTCCCATTATCTAGGGACAAAGTTCCAAACTTTGTAGTTCTCACATAGGTTCTGCAGGATCTCGCCCTGACCCCCTCAGTACCTTCTTTCCTTGCTGTGTACCTTATGTGCTAATCGTCCTTTTCCCTAAAGTGACAAGTTCTTTCTGCTTCAGTGCCTTTGCATATCTTTCATTTTGCCTGGAATGCTTTCTCTCCATGTCTACCTGGCAAATTCTTTTTCTTTATTCAAGATCCAGATTTTGCCAGGCCTATATCTCCCTATGTTCCCATGTTGACTTATATAAGCTTCCACTGTTATACTAATCTTCCATCACACTGTGAGTTGCCAGAATTAGGGACTGTGGTTTAGATACCTTGGATTCCTATGTGCCTGAAGGCAGATGGTAGGTGTTGAATAAATAAATGAGTGAGTAGATGAATAAAGTAGTAAACTTCATAGGGTCATGTCGAAGGTTAGATGTAATGAAGCTTGTGAAGTGCAGAGCAAAGTATCTGAAACACAGCAAGTGTTCATGAGAGTAATAGCTTCCATTGTCATCATTATTGTATGAAGCACTCCTGTCTGCTTTGCTTTGAGGGTCTCTGTGTTGTTCAACAACCTCGTTCAAGGCCAATATAGCAATACGTTCCATAGAATGAGGAATTCTGCCATGGTCCCTGCATATTGGATCTTATTTTTAATGGGCACAAGATACCCAGAGCAGAACAGATGGATGACAGGGAAGGGCTAAAAAACTGATGGTTAAAAAAAAAATTTTAAAGACCAAGGGGTTAGGCTTTCATAATTAAACCATCAAGAGGCAGAACAAGAGTAATCACCCTAAAAAAAAATAAAAAATTAATAAACAACTTTCTATTTACCTCCTCTATACCCTTCTTTTGGGAGCCATGTTACCTCTCTCTGGTTAATTTTTCCATTTGGTTTCCCTTTGAATGAGACCTTCAGTATTCAGTATGCATGGTGTGTGTGTGTGTATATGTGTGTGCACGTGTTGTGTGCACTATAGTGTGATACAGTACCCACCTACCCTATCTCAACCTAAGTTTGGACCTGTCTAGAGACCTCAAAATACCTAAGAAATACTAATAATAGTTATCTGGGGGGCTGAAAAAATTTTATAAGAAAAGTAAAGAGTAAACATGTTAGAAGTAAACCCGCATAATGAGCTCTTAGCTGGGTGAGTGGAAAGTTGGCTAATGTGAAACCTCAAAAGCTTCTCTCTTTGACTAAGGAAGCCACGGGTGAGATGGCACCCTTCGCTTAAGAACAGGAGCTATGGCACCATTGGTATCATTTTGAAACAAGTGTTAGCTAACTCATGAATATTTTTACAAAATACTTTTCCAGGATCCTTTCTGTCTGTCTCAAATCCTACATTTCTTCTTGCATTAATATTTGCCTTTAGCCTTCCTATTTGCCACCGAATTTAGTAACAGTTTATTTGCATTCAGTCCTAGCACAATTCAACTCTTTGAGGCCTCTGACTTTAACATTTTTAGGGGTAGGGATATTTTTCACTTTTTTTTTTTTTTTTTAGGTATAGGAATATTTTCTGCTTGAGAAAAGACTCAGCTTTTGCACGTTGATTTTTTTTTAATTTCCCACATATGATTTCTCCATTTCTATTCACTTTATTTTTGTGTTATTCATTCCCATGTCTTTTCTAGAGCCACGAGTACTCTTCAGTATCTATTACAAAAGAATCTTTTCTTTGGAACATCAGTCCACAACAGAATCTGAAAAACAAAAATCTATAGGATACTTAATGTTATTTTTACAAATTAGTTTTATAAAAAATGACTTCAATTAATCTGGAAAGATTGTCATTACATTCCTCACATGCTGTATCTCAGACATTGTTAGCATCTGTGGGTGTTGATGATTGTTTTATGTAATTACTTGTATTATTTTGTGAAAGTGCCCCATAACATTACTCTAATTAAGATTCTGACAACATGTCCCTTTGGTTGTTGAAATGATTGTTAAACAATGTCAAGTAGTTGTTTTTTAGGTTAAATCTAACATGGATAAAAATACCCAAGTCACACATGTGTTTATAGTGAGATTCTAGTTCCATAAATGACTCTCTAGATCCTATTTTAGGGCAAGAAAATAAAAGTCATGTACATACAGAAAGGTGCCATGAAACATAACTAAATATATAGCTAGGCATAATTTGAGTAGCATTAGATATCTCTCTCCTTAGAAATATCTGTACCTGGAACTTTACTCTTCAAAATCAAATCATTTATATTTCAGAATGTTTTGGGGTCTTTCATAACCCATATTAAATCCTAAAATTATTGGAAAGGATGGTCCCTAATGACCTCATCAACTACACCATATGGAAATTAACTGACAGATGGCAAATCAACAGTCTTTATAAAAGGGAAGTACACTGGTACCTGGTTGAGGGGATTACCAAGAGGAAGGTAAGAATACTGAAAAGGAGATAAGAAGACACCAAAGTCAGCAGAGCCTGCCACTGAAAATGATCCAATCTGAATATGACAACCAAATAGATTTTAATCAACCTGCTGTGCTGTAGGTAGTGGAAATTTACATTTAGGAATTTTGATGTAATCATTAAACAAACAGGATTTTGTTTTCAGAATGTTTACATTTGCCAAAAAATAACAACAATGCAAATCTGTATATGTGCAAATACAGGATTAAAAATTAATTAGACATGTTGAACTGAGTGATTAAGTAAATGGATGGTGGACAGTGGGGGCCTGGTTTCTCACTGTTAAAATGGGAGTTTTCACATAAGCAAGGAAAGAAGGCTACAATAGTCCCTGTAGCAAAAGATTAAAGTTGAAGACATCAGAATGAATTCATGTTTAGCTTAATATAGATAAAGATGGTTACATATACATACAGATATATTTATAGGAATGTGTATATGTACAGGTTAGCATATACACTATTTCCTTTCTGTCAGCAGAGAGTATCCAAAAGTAAGGAGCACACCTGCATCCCAGATCTGTTTCTAAAATTTTCTCCAGTGAAACCACTCTGTGGGTTGATGGCCGAGTCTAGTGCTAGAGCAGGAAATATACAAGAAGATTCTGGAATTTCTCACAGTACCAGGAAGTAAGGAGGTGCTAAAACACACATACACACAGTGGTATAGGTATGTCAAAGGGATGTAGGAATCAAATGAAAGAGTTGCCTATGGCAAGATCTAGAACAATTTGAGCAACAAAACAAATAAAGTAATATTATAATGAAACCTTATAATGAGTATTTATTCATCCACATTAATACAAATAAATAAGAAAGGACAAAAGACTTCTAAATAACTGGAAATCGCACACAGAGATTTTCTTTAAAAAAGTACATTATCAAAAGGGGAGTGGGGGCCAGGAATAAAGTAACTCTAAAATAGAGAAACTGGACAAACAATACCTGCACCAGGCAATCAAGGTCAATATTAACAGGGATCAGTCATTTTGGTAGTAGACTCCTTTGATATGGTGTGGTAAAAATGGTACTTTCGCTCTGTAATCTTCCTCCCAAAAACATATCACCCTGTCTAATCATAGGAAAAACATCAAAGAAATCTCTGTTGAGGAATAGTCTACAGAATGCATGACCAATGCTCCTCAAAACACTAAGAGCCATCAAAAACAAGAAAAATCCGAGAAACTGTCACAACCAAGAGGGCTGAAGGAAATAAGATGACTAAATGTAATGTGGTACCTGGATGTGTCCTGGAAGAGAAAGGGGACATTAGGTAAAAACTAAGAAAATCTGAATAAAGTGTGGAGTTCATAATGCATCAATATGGTGAACTAATGATAACAAGTGTTGATATATAAAGTGTTAACAATAAGGGGAAACTGGGTCCAGGGAAACTGATTTCAAAAAGCTTATTGAAATTTTAATTTAGCTCCTTTAAGTTTATCACATGGCACTAATTTAATTACAAATACATAAATGTTAAAAGTCCCAGTGTTATTCTATAATACTTGTATCATAGATGGTACAGGATATGCTAAAATTAAGGTTTGGATATTCCCTGAAATAGAAATACAACATATTAAGAACTCTCATCTAGAACTCTTAGATCACCATAAAAACATTCTGTGATCTCCTAAGAACCACATGCTAGCTTCTAAAATTTGGTTCAAGGACCTTTATATATTCAGCCCCTAGACACATGCCAATGAAGGAAAAGGCCATAACCTTAGAGTCTTCTATTGAGAGCCACTTGGTTTTTATCTCCTACATCAAGATACCCAAACTTATGGGATGCAGCAAAAGCAGTACTAAGAGGGAAGTTCATAGCAATCAATGCCCACATTAAAAAAGAAGAAAAAAATTTCTGTATCTATGTGTGGTGATAAATGTTAATTAAATTTATCCTGATAATCATTTCACAATAGATACATGTATCAAATCACTATGTTGCACACCTAAAACTGCTACAATATTATATGTCAATTATTTCATTAAAAAATATAAAGATAATTTTTTAAAAGAGAAGGAGGCTTTCAAAAAACCTAAGTTTACACTTCAAGAAGCAGGAAAAAGAAGAACAAACTAAGCCTAAATTAGCAGAAGAAGGAAAATAACAAGGATTAGAGACAAAATAGAAAATATAAAAACAATAGAAAATAATAAAACTAAGAGTTGGTTTTTTGAAGAGATAAACAATATTGACAAGCCCTTAGTGAGGTTAAAAAAAAAGAGAGGATACTCAAATAAGTGAAATCAGAAATGAGAAAGATATTATAACTGATGCCACAGAAATAAAAAGATTAGAAGAGATTATTATAAAGAATTATAAGCCATCAAACTGGTTAAATTCCCAGAAATATACAACCTACCAAGACTACCTGTAACTGTTAAGAAGATTGAATCAGTAATCAAAAATTTCCCAACAAAGAAAAGTTTAGGACCAGAGAGTTTGGTGGATTCTGTCAAACATGAAAAGAATTAAAACCAATCTCTCTCAAACTCTTCCAAAAAATTGAAAAAGAGAGTACACTTCCAAACTCATTTAATGAGGTCAGCATTACCCTCATACCAAAACCAGAAAGACACCACGCAAAAAGAATATCACAGGCTCATGTCCCTGATGAATGTAGATGCTAAAGTCTTCAACAAAATACTGCCAAATTAAATCCAACAGCACATTAAAAGGATTATGCCCCATAATAAAGTGGAATTTACCCCTGGAATAAAAAGCTGTTTCAACATATGCAAATCAATTAGTATGAGGCATTACATTAACAAAATAAAGGATCAAAATCTCATGATTATCTCCCTAGGTGTAAAAAAAGCATTTGACAAAATTCAACTTCATGATAAAAACTCTCAACAAAGTAGGAATAGAAGGAAATTGCCTCACCCTGAAAAAGGCCATATATGAAAAGTCTATAGCTAACAACATAGTCTACGGTGAAAAATTGCAAACTTTTCCTCTAAGATCAGCGACAGGGCAAGGATGTCCATTTTTTCTACTTCTATTCAAAGTAGTACTGGAAGTTTTAGTCAGAGCAATTTGGTAAGAAAAAGAAACAAATAGTATCCCAACTGAAAAAAGAAGAAGTAAAATTATCCCTGTTTGCAGATGACATGGACCTCTATATAGAAAATCCTAGATTCCATTAAAAAAAAGTCTATTGGAATTTAATAAGCAAATTCAGAGCAGTTGCGGGATACAAAATCAACATGTGAAAATCAGCTGACTTTCTGTATACTAACGATGAGCTATCTGAAAAGGAAATTAGGAAAATAATATACAATAGCACCAAAATAAACTCCACAAAAAAACCTTAAGAACAAACTTAAATAAGAAGGGGAAAGACTTATATATTGAAAACTATAAAACAGTGATGAAAGAAATTAAAGAAGACACAGAAATGTTAATTATACCTCAATAAAGCTGGGGGGAAAAGACACAAAAAATGAAAAGAAATCCTGTGTTCATGGATTGGAAGACTTAATATTGTTAAAATCCATATTACCCAAAGCAATCTATAGATTCAATACAAATGCTATCAAAATCCCAATGGATTGTGATTATGATCGAGCTATAGATTTGTTGTATGTTTAGTCATGTATATGGACACTTATAGTGATAGCCTGTTTTCCTACAAATCAGTAATTGTTAGTTTTAATAACCAAGACTCAGCTTCTGGCTAGAGTGTCTAATGTATATGGCCCCTTCAGATATAGTGAAAAAAATGTATAGTCTTTATAATCAGCAGATCTGGATAAAAATCTTCAAATCTCTGCCTTGCAATTCAATAGTATGTTACGTAAATCTCCAAACCAACATTTCACCTTCCATAAAAAGTACATGATAATACGCAAGCTTGTCTGTTTTTTTATGAGAATCAGACTACACACACATACACACACGTGTATAAATAGATAAGATAAATACATAGAGAAAGAAAATAGATGAGAGATAATAGGTAGGTTGTAGATGATAGGTGATAGATAGGTAGATAGATAGATAGATAGATAGATAGATAGATAGATAGATAGATATAGATAGATAGATAGATAAAAATCTAGCTAGGACTTGGGTAATGCTCAAAGAACAAGTTTTGATGCTATTGCTATTCATGACCTCTGTTAATTACCTACTGATATTCTTTAGCTCTAATTCTTCCCAGGCTCTATCACAAAAGACAAGCTTCATGGGTGTGCATAAAGCCAGGTTTTTGGTATTATATACTTCCTCCATGCCTCCTACCAGAAAGCAGATTGCAAAATTTGTCAGACGATTCAATGAGACAGTTTACTCGATCAAAGGTCTTTGCAATTACCTTCCAGTATGAGAACACCTCCATTCTGAGGCACAGGACTACCAATCCTTAGCACTTGGTTCCTTGGTTGAAAAGTTATACTAACAATAAAATGGTAACTTCCTGGGAGAGATGGCAGTTCTTAATATCAGGAGTACTTTGGGTACCTTTGTACCCCAAAAGGCTAATATATGGCGGGTATGATATTGCAGAGTTTTGGCATAAAACAAATTCTAAAGCATCTGTGCCTATAATACTTCTCATTGTTCTAGTGGCCACAATTCAAGAAAGGTAAAATAGAACTGGAAAATGTACAAAAAAGAAAAAAAAAAGGAATTTAAATGATCGAGCAAAAACAAAGAGTTGAGGCCAAAATTCATTAGTTAGTCAGAATAATTTTATTTTTTAAGCATTCATCTCTGAGATAGTCCCAGAGAACAGATTCCAGGGATCTATCATGACATGCCATTAGAGGTTCAAATGGTGGGGTATAAATGCATTTATTAATGACAGATATTTTATGTTCTATGTATCAGGTTATTTTCAGAGGCACAAAGATTACTTTATGGATTTCTTTATTGCTATCTTTCTTAATTCCAATTTAACTGTATGCTCACACTGAAGCCACTTAATTACTATGTTTCCACTTAACGCATCTCTATTCCCTAACCCCAAAAGTGGTATACTAATAGACTCTTATAAACAGAATTTGTAATGACTTCCATTAATGCTAAATATTTCTTTTCATTGCAACTAAATACTTTAAAATATTAAAAGGAATATTGTGTAAAAAATGCAAAGCTATTTCTTTCTTTGTGGACATAAGCATACATGAGTTAGTTCTACAAAACCAGCTTCATCTCCAGAGAGTTAACTTTCTGACTCACCTTCATTGAATGCATGGAGTACAAAGCTATGTACTTTGGGGGAAGATTTTTTTCAGTATTATTTCATTCCTCTGCACCACAGAGGAGGCAAAAAATGCCTGCTTTTAGAGTATAGGACATCAGCCTCATAAATAGGGGAAGTATATCATTTAAGACTTCTTCTTTTGAAGGGACTGTGAAGCCATTCTTAACACTATTCTTAAAGGTCAATTCTCTAAGTAGATTTCTTTTTTTTTTTTTTTTTTTTTTTTTTTTTTTTTTTAATTTTATTTTTATTATTTGCCCAAGGGGTACAGGTCTGTGAATCATCAGGCTTACATCTTTCACAGCCCTCATCAAAGCACAAACCCTCCCCAATGTCCCTAACCCATCCACCCTATCCCTACCCTCCCACCCCCCAGTAACCCTCAGTTTGTTTTATGAGATTAGAAGTCTCTTATGGTTTGTCTCCTTCCCCATCCCATCTTGTTTCATTATTTTTAAGATTTTATTTATTTGACAGAGAGAGAGAGCATAAGCAGGGGGAGTGGCAGAGGGAGAGGGAGAAGCAGACTCCCCACTGAGCATGGAGCCTGACTTGGGGACCTACCCCAAGACCCTGAGATCATGACCTGAACTGTATGCAGACGCTTAACCGACTGAGCCACCCATGTGCCCCTCTAACTAGATTTCTTGAAGATGGAACAGTTGGAGAATCTAGCTTTGTTGATGCCTATTCCATGGTGAGAAGGTGAATGGTGGAGCATATGGCCTTCCTGAAGGAGCTAAATGCTCAGAAATAGGCTTTTCCTCCTGGGACCTCATTTCTTTAGAATGTATTAGTCAGTTGACATGGCTGGATATCAGTAGGATGTACAATCCTCCTAGAAGTTGCAGACCTCAGAAACTAACAAATGTCTACTAACTGAGCAGAGTATATGGAAAAAATCCAGTGGATGGGACTTAATATGTATGCATTCTTTAAACATTCCTTGAGTGCCTAGTCTGCCAGAAACCTTGCTAGGTGCTAGAAACACACCATAATTTTTAAAAGATTAATTCCCCCCCCACATTAACTATCATGAACAATATTGACCTTCTGCTTTGTAATGCTGAATTTTTTTTTAAAGATTTTATTTATTTATTTGACACAGAGAGAGAGATTACAAGTCGGCAGAGAGGTAGGCAGAGAGACAGGGAGAGGAGGAAGCAGGCTCCCTGCTGAGCAGAGAGCCCGATGCGGGCCTCGATCCCAGGACCCTGAGATCATGACCTGAGCCGAAAGCAGAGGCTTTAACCCACTGAGCCACCCAGGTGCCCAGTAATGCTGAATTTTTAATGATCAGATTTCCCTCATTTTGCTATGAAGGCCCCACTCTAGTTACCAAACTCATTTACTGTAATTAGAACTAGGCCCAGAGGCACCTGGGTGGCTCAGTCTGTTAAGATTCTGACTCTTGATTTCATCTCAGGTCATGGATCTCAGAGTCATCTTCCTCTCCCCTGCCCCTCCCCCCACTCATGTTCTCTCTTTCTCTCTCAAAAATAAAATCTTTCTTTTAATTTTAACTTTTATTTTACAAAGAGTGAGAGACAGAGACAGAGCATGAGTAGGGAGGAGGAGGCCGAGGGAGAGGGAGAAGCAGACTCCCTGCTGAGCAGGGCACCTGCACCACAGGACTTGAGGACCATGACCTGAGCCAAAGGCAGATGCTTAACCAACTGAGGCACCCAGGCACCCCTAAATATATAAAATAAAAAAAAAAAAGATCTAGGGCCTAAAGTGCTCCTGATTCCTTTCTACAAGGCTCTCCTCGCAGAGAATCATGACAGGAAGAAGATGGATGTAAGTCTAGAGATTGCTGGGCCCAATTCTCTCGGCATACAGGGGTACACTGTTAAGCGTATTGGCTTTGCAGTGAAGCTCACCCTGGTTTGAACCCTATCTCTGTGCGACTATGAGCCCCTCAGCTCCCAGACACAGGAAACAGGTAACCACAGAAGTTACTTCTCAGAGTTACCGGGAGAATAAATAGTACTGTCAGAAAAGTTACAGAGCATAGAAAATGGTCTTACCAATCAACGTTCTCTGGCAATATTAACATTCTATTTTTGTACTATCACTATTTTTATATTGCAATCATAGTATTACCATTATATCATTATTTTTATTGGGATGTAGAATATAGCAGAGTTCAAGACAAGAGAGTCTGGCAGCATACTGCCAGAATTAGAACCCTAGCTCTGACACTGTCTAGTCATTTAACCCCTCTGTGCCTTGGTTTCTTCATCATCAATGCAGAGGTGAAATTAGGACCACAGCAGAGTTCTATGAGGATTCATCAGATTACGGTAGTTAAAAAAAGAAGTGAATGGGAATGAACAAAAACTTGGAAGAGTACCTTGCATAAAACAAGCATAGTAAATAATAACTATGATTGGTTGGGGCACCTGGGTGGCTCTGTGGATTAACTTGCTGCTTTCTGATCACATCCTGATCCAGGGGTCTTTGGATCGAGCCCCAGGTCAGGCTCCCTGCTCAGGGGGGAGACTGCTTCTCCCTCTCCCTCTGCCTCCCCCTGCCCCCAGCCATGCTCTCTCTAGCTTTCTCTCAAATGAATAAAATCTTTAAAATAATAATAATAATAATAATAATAATAATAATAATAATAGTAATATGATTGGTTATCAATGCTATAACTGAGGTTCAAGTGATTGGGAAAGCCCAGAGCTGACACTCAAACCCACTATGCAGGGTCTTCACTTACTCTGAAGGCTTATAAAGTAGCAGAAATGGGACCTTTGAAATAAATTAAGCAGCCATGTATATTCACATAACACCTTTCTTTCTGTTAGTGCTTTTCTATCAATTTTCATTTGTATTCAGAAGGCTCAAAAAGATGAAGCTCAAAATGAGGATAATTTTGAGGAAAAAAAAAATCAAGGAAACTCAGAGACTTAGGATTTATTAAAAACTACCACAGAAGACAAGGGTTCTCTTCCTCAGCTTCTACTTCCACCAGTCACCAAGTTGGTGGTCTTCTCAACAAGCCCAGATGGCTCCCTGTGGCCTGCAGGATAAAGTCAGAAATCCTTGGTGTGACACTCAAGGCCTTTCACAGTCTGGCACTAGCCTGACTATCCAACCTGTGCTTCTGCATCTCTGGGCAGCTCCTGCGTGTGTGTGTGTGTGTGTGGGGGGACTATTCACATTTCCTCAAGCCTCTCCCTGCATTTTCCAACACCCTTGCCTCTACTCTGGGTGCCTCCAACCACCTCCCCCTTGGGCCGCCCAGAATCCCAGAGTACCTTAAAGGCTGTGGAAGTGTTGGCCGGTTGAGAGCTTTTCCTCAAACCCTCATTCAAATTCAAGCGTGTCTTCTTTTGCATTTCCATATGCTTTGCTTACACAAAAACAGTAACACTTGCTTCACTAGCCTCCCCCTGCAGATGATTTGCATTCTGGTTTTCTCTGACAGTCAGAGCAGAAGCATCTGCCCTGTGATTACAAGCTCTCTCAAACTCCTGGAATCACAGGGACCTGACATTGCATCCAGGGGACATAGGATCATTGACTCCATCATTTCGTTGATGTTGAGCACTCTCTTTTCTATTTCTTTTCACTAACATAGCGGTGCCGCAATAACAAAATAATGAATTGTCTAGTTATGACTTTTGCAAATCTCTTGGAGACTTTTAAAAATTAATTCGTGCAAGCTCTTTTGTTGTATTTACACTGAGTCATTATCCCGGGCTGTGTCTTACCTTTCCAGGTGGTCATTTGTTTGATGGATTTGTTCTGCCAAAACATAATGTTTCATATGAAATAACCTCTCTCACTGCCTCAGACTATGTCCTTCTCTCTCACACATGCACAGAAAAGTGTTGTTTGGGTTCTCATTTTTCTTTTTTTTTACTTTATCCTGGTATTGAAAAATGTAATAAAATTAGGGCGATATGCTTTGAAATGCCATAAAGAATTATACCAAAGAAGATAATGTTAATCATTTAAGGTAGCAAGCCATTTTAATTCCTTTTCAATTTTTTTCAGTTTATTTTATTTTTAGCTGTAGGGAAAAGACCATATGTCTTCCATTTTTTTTGTGGTTTTTTTTTTCCTCATTGGTTTCTTAAAAGAAAGTTTTCTTGAAAAATAGGTCAAGTGAATGGGGGGGGGAGTTTGTCTTTGCTCTTGAGAAAACTGTACCAATATATATTTTTAAAAACTTAAATGTCTACGTTATTTTTCTTAATATTTACTTAGCAATATTTTACTGCTCCCATTTCACTGTAGCTTACAAAGTATATAACACAAAATGGAAAATATGTTTATGAGTCATTTATTTATAGTCTTGTTGCTTTTAATGAAGCCTTTGAATCTAGGCCACACAATAGTTTTGTAGAGAAATCACTTTGTATTTCTTGAGAAAAATGCTTTGTTGAAACTTATTCAGCTGTGTGTTCAGAAACTAAATACTAGAAAAGTAAAAATCGTTTTTTTTTTTCTCAAAGTGTAATCTGTGCCAGAGGCCAAGCTACAAAGTATCTAGAAAATTTTAGGCTGTTAGTGAATATTCCAGTGACATTTAGATTAATCAAGTTACCAGAAAGAGGAAGATAACAAAGAAATAATACTGGAGGAGAGGGGTAAAGAAATAGAAGTTGGCCTCCGAGAAATAGACACTAAGGAAAAGAAGCATCAAAAAGGTCAAGGAGAGAGACAGAAAGCAGAAAATCAAGAAACTTAAAGCAAATAGGGTCTTTCCTTTCATGGTTGTGCATAGAAAGTTCTCAGGTTTCTTCTGTTCGAGAAGAACAAAGTAAATTACAAATAAAAAGTCTTTAAGGACAACAAAAAACCTAGATGTACTAACTGGAAGGTATAAAGCTTCATCTAAACTGGAAAAAAACATTGTATGGCAAGCCAAGTTTATCCAATCCTGTGGGAAAACAAATCGAAACTAACCAGTATTTACCAGATTTGACTATTGGTGAAATGGGTCTTTTACTGCACCTAAGTTCCTTTATTTCTTTATATCAAACTCCAGTTGGGGCCTTATCATTTGAAAAAAACAATAAAACAATAACTTCAGTCAAGGTCATGTTGCTATTTTAACAAAATACTGTTTTATAATCAACAACAATTAAAAATGCAAGCTATGCGGAGCCTGGGTGCCTCGGGTCCTTAAGCATCTGCCTTTGGCTCAGATCATGGTCCCAGGGTCCTGGGATCGAGCCCCGCATCTGGCTCCCTTCCCAGTGAGAGGCCTGCTTCTCCCTCTCCCACTCCCCCGCTTGTATTCCCTCTCTCACTGTCTCTCTGTCAAATAAATAAATAAATAAAATATTTAAAAATAAATAAATAAAATAAAACACATGCTGTAATTTTGACTCAACTACTTGTGCATGCCTAAATAACTATCAGAACTTAATACTTGACCTGGCAGCACCACCCAAGATAGTAGTTGGCTACATTGCCAGCTTAGGAAGAAATACAAACCAAATTGTTGGCTAAGCCCATTTGAACCAATGATGAAATGACAAATATTAAAAATTCCAGAAATTACTTGCTTCGGTGGGTCTTATTTGTATTCCATCTCTACATGAAAAAATAAATAAATAAATAAATAAATAAATAAACAGCTTCTTAAAGACCATTTGTGTCTATACACCTGCTGAAAGTTCTACCCTTATTAGACGAGGACCTAACCAACTCCAAGTTTCCAACCAGGAAACATAAGAGACCAAGTATGTACCGTCGGATGGTAATTTGGTGAAACCAAACAAGTAGAATCTCTAGTGTCCACATTTCCTTAGACATATGTCACATGACACTGCCTTGGCATGGTGGATATCCTTATGCTCATTGATTTGATATGAAATGGGCTGATTTTACTGGTCCACATCTCTTCATCCATGCAGAATTCCCACTGAAGTGAAGAACCCTTCTGTTTACTATTGAAGTTTATCATCATTCTGTTTATCCTAATGAAGTCAATGGGAGCTCTGTGAGCACAAGGAAGGAAGCAGCCAGCAAAATCAAGCCCTAAAATACTAGAAATTTGGAGAGAGGCCAATGATGCACTGGCATGAAAATGGAATTGCCATCTTGCCTTTACAGCTGGTCTCTTGAAATGCAAGGGGAGAATATCAGAGGATGGACTGCAGAAATGGTACCTCTGCACAGCATTCAGGCTCTGGACACACAGACCCCTGGAGGTGGAAATACTTCCACATACTGCTGGACCCATGGGGCCACTTTCATCCCCCCGTTATGAAGTTAATTAATCGAAGGGAAAATGAACATGGAGCAGAGCTATCTTGGAAGTTAAACAAAAACAAAAACAAAAACAAAAAAAACAGTGCATCTCGTAAAGAAATGGTAAACTCAATAATTCAAAAGGAAACAGTGGCTAGAGAGATGATCTTCGCCACATTACATCACGGCGTCCCCTCCAACCCACCCACACCCACCACAAACCCTCATTTTCTGAAGGGCAAGATTGTCTCAAGGTCTTATCGGCACTAACTGTATTACCAAAGCACAGAGAATACAATCAGATCTCTCCCTTTCATAATGTAGATGTTGTCTTTTTAAAGCAAGCTTGATTATATTCTGAATAGGTCTGTGTGCCTGACATTTCTCCTCAGTTTCCTGTGACCTTTTAATAAGAATGACTTGGTTTTGCACTGCAGAAAATGGAACTGTCCCTTTTCAATCAGTGAATATGAGAAGCACAGTTTGAACATATCACATTTTCTGTACGGCATTATTACTCTTACGACAACAAAGTAAATGAAACCCTATCTTTCTTTAAAAACATGTGTCCTATTTGGCTTTAATTTTACCTTCCTCTGCTGCACGTTCACATACATTTGTAAATATTGAAACAAATCTGGAGTCACATTTGCTCAGGGAAAGTAACAAATTAATAAAGTCTCTGTTGAACAAATCTGACTTTTATAATGTATGGTTAAACAGATGTCATCTTTGAGTAGCGTTGCAAAGAATTATTAATATGGACCTTCCATGGTTATAGAGAGACAATTATCAACAGTAATCCAATTTCTAAAATTGCGGAAATGTTCCTCTTTATTAGGTTTTTGCGACAAAGGAATCAACCAGACAGATCATCAGGACCTGGATTCACATGAGAATGGGCTCCACCCCATCAGTGAAAGCTGGGACCACAATGCGTCAAGGGCAGCTGCTCCAGTAGGTGCAACTCACAGTAGGCATCCATTACGGGTGACCCTGGGAACACAAGGTTAGATCCTCCACTGAACACACGTGTGCCGGAAGGGAACGGATGCAAGCTTATCTCCACAGCTGGATGGGTTTCCTGGTGTAGAAACTGCATGGGACCACTCAGAGGAAGATAAGCACAGGGATGGTACTGGGGTGACTGGGCAATGAGCACCGGCCAAAACAGGTTACCTGCAAAGCTGAACTGGGAAGGGAACCAGAAAGAGGTATTCGGCACTCATGGTGGCAAGGCACGTATGATGTACTCGGTTCTCCTCTCAGAGATTCTGTAAGATGGCCCCTGTCCTTGTGGAGGCAGGAGGAGGAGCAGACAAACAGCAAGTAAAGACACTAATGACAAGGTCATTGCTAATTGGGGTCCACGATCTGAAAAACATAACTAGAATGGGCTAGTGGAGAAAAATGATTTAAATCAGGAGTTGGCAAACTTTTTCTGTAAAGGGCAAGATAGCAAAAATTGGGGGCTTTGCAGACCACTTTTGATCTCTTCCACAAATTTCTGCATCCTAGTAAGAGAATATTTTTTACTGAGTTCAAGGGTCTTACAAAAGCAGGATGAAGGCTAAAACCTGCCTGTTGACTAAAGTTTGCAACCTGCGGTGGCATAAGAGCAAGGCAGGAGCTCAAGAACAATTAAGCATAAAGGCTCAAGGTGGAAAATAAAGTCAGTGTAGAAGCGACCTCCAGAGAGAGAGGCTGGGACCGTACACTGGCTTCAGAGTCTGTGGTGAGAATTAACCCATCATATTCTATAAGCAGTCAGAAGCCACCAAAGAGTTTGGAGCAAGGGAGATGATACGATCCAATTTACATTTTTAAAAGGCCAGTCTGGGGCACCTGGGTGGCTCAGTGGGTTAAAGCCTCTGCCTTCGGCTCAGGTCATGATCTCAGGGTCCTGGGATCGAGGCCCACATCGGGCTCTCTGCTCAGCAGGGAGCCTGCTTCCTCCTCTCTCTCTCTGCCTGCCTCTCTGCCTACTTGTGATCTAATCTCTCTCTGTGTCAAATAAATAAATAAAATCTTTAAAAGGCCAGTCTGTATGCCTGGTAGAAAATTTGCATCTGTTTTGTGGCAGACTGGCACCAGCAGCCTGAGGAGAAGGAATCAGGAGGAGGGAGTGAGCAGGAAGGATGGGGTGGTGGGGGGTGGGAAGGGTGACGGGGGTGTGGGGGGAGAACTCCTGTTTCTTCATCCCTTCACCTGGCCTTTTAGAGACCAGAAAAGCTGCTTGCAGAGGTGAGGGTGTTTTCTATCAGGCTGCATCTAAGCTTGGCGGATTGAACTACTGCTTCTGGGCATCATTTTTCCTTCTTTTGAACTTTCGGGAGCCCTATGTTTCATTAAAAAAATACTCATTAATTCAATGTGGTTGTTCAACCAGCAATGTTTTTTAAAACATGAATTTATGTGTCTATTAGGAGTAAATTTATATGGATATGTAGTACCAAGTGAGTACAAGGGAAAGGTTTAGGAGATAATTGGTTATCTTCCTTTTCCCCACCCCTTCTTCACATCTCCTTTAAAGGCGACCAAACTCAATTAGACTTGTCTGGACATAGAGGAAGCAGAAATCAATTGTTTGCGCTCTCCAGGATGTGACTCACTGTTTCCACCATCACGTTCCCTGCCTTGCCTGCAGGACTTCTTAGCACACTGCTGCCAAAGACTCCTGTCCTATAAAATTGAGCATAGGACTCACCTTTTCCATGAAGCCTTTCCAGAAGACAAGAAGCACTGGCCTGCTGTATGTAATCAATGATAACAAATACGCACACCTGTGCTTTGATTCTCGGTCATGGGCTCAGTCACTCTTCTTGGCTTCAGGTTCTTGCTCTTAGATTTCTAGTCCCACTTTTAGCCAGGGGCACTAATGTAGTCCTCAGGGATGTTTCCTTTTTTTCTCTATGAGGTTGCCCCTGAAAAAGATATCAAAAATAGGAGCAGCCTTATAAACAGATACTACTGATGTGATATCAACTCAAATCTTAGAAAGGGGGAAGCTTCCCCAAATGTGTCCCCTACTCACCTTTCAAGGGCATAGGAAATTCTCACCACAGTGAGTTTAAATCAGTAATGTTCAGTGTCTTGCATAGGATCCTATTCTCCTTAAAGGCTCTATAAAAAGAAACAGCTAGACATGGTCAAATCCATTTGGGGCATCCTACTTACTATCTTTCTTCCTTAGAAACTAATAAAACAGATTAGCACATTAAGGACTCTGACTCCACCCTGTTAAACTTTATTTGACCAATTGTTTCCACAGTTCTTTGACCACAAGACCCACTGTTGTTCTATACCATGCTAGTTCCTCAAAACACTTTAAGAAGTATTAAGTTCAGGCATTGCCCTCAGAAGGTGTGGCTTGGGGGAAGAGGAAACAGAAGTCATCTAGGTGACGTGACCTGGTAGCATTTCATCCTGTGCCAAATTAGCTCCTTGAACTGAGAAGGTAGCTCTGAGTTGGGTGTGGAAGGAGAAAGACAGCATGATTTACCCTGGGTCTATTCCCAGGAAGGACCAGCAAACAATGTCGAATGGTGACATGTGGCCCTTTAAGTAAACAGGTATACTGAGTCCACAGAACAACATTGATTTTTCAAGATTAAGCAAAAGGCTATGCCTAAGCGAGCTATAATCACTAACTTCTAGGTATGGTTGGGAAGAATGACTTGACCTCAGATCAAGACAACTAAGTCAGAGGGCTTGGTGTCTTTGAGTGGAAAGCATAGACCCTTTGCCTCAGGCAAGACCTGGTTCAATCCAGGCCTTTTCCCTTTCCACCTGTATGAGTTGTCCTTTAGGCCCTGTTTTTTTTGTGAAATGAGATTAATAATACTAATATAGGATTGTTGAAAGTATAAAATGAGTCAATTTTTTCAAGTTAACGAATATACAGCCTAACAAACAGGATAACCTACATAACATCTGAAAGAACATCTTGATGGACATCCCTAAACTTAGCCAAAGTTTATCACTTTTCATCTCAGATTTAATTTTTCCCTAGTTCAAATTCCGATCAAGTATTAATTTCCATCATTATGTCCTAATCTAACCCTGCCTTTATCCCAAACCTCTTATTTTTGTGACAACAGAAAAGTATCTAACCATACACATTTCTTCAGAAATAAATGGCAATTTCTGATGGAATTTAAAAAGAACTTCTGGCCCAACGATACATGGGCATGTAATGGCTTAATTTCAAAGTTATTTATGGATTTCTTAAATGTAAACCTTTTTCACTAGGCACATCTCCTATTTTGTTTTGTTTTGTTTTATATTTACTTCATCAGTAGGAAAGGGATGATACTTTTTATATATAAAGTCAGACTTAAGATAGAAAGTGACTCAATTGGGCAATGAAGAGATGAAATGCCTGGTGGATAGTCATCAGAAGGCTGCAGCTGCCCAAAATACACTGAAAAATCAGCTGTGCTTACAGTCTCTAATTCTGGCGGTGAAATGTTTTTGGCCGAGATAACATAGTATTTGCTACACAAAAGCAAATCAAAACACATCTCCTCTGTAAACGCCACTAAGGAAGGCAAATTATATGGAGGTGTTTGTACATGTGTCTAACTACAGGCAGCTTTAGTTGTAAAGAATTTCATTATCTCAGGTCTCCCATATGTACATGTGCATATAAGTAGAAGGAAGACAAGTTCAAAACATGGCCTTGGCTAGCAGGATTGTGGGGGCCTATCTAACCTCTTTAGCTGAGGTATTACATATTAGCTTTAATACTCTGACACACAGGGTGCCTGGGTGGCTCAGTGGGTTAAAGCCTCTGCTTTCAGCTCAGGTCATGATCTCAGGGTCCTGGGATCGAGGCCCGCATCGGGCTCCCTGCTCAGCGGGGAGCCTGCTTCCTCCTCTTTCTCTGCCTGCCTCTCTGCCTACTTGTGATCTGATCTCTCTCTCTGTCAAATAAATAAATAAAATCTTAAAAAAAAAAATACTCTGACACACATATTCCAAGCACAACTCTCCAGTCAAGAGGGGATCAGGCTACTGAGATTTTTATGCTCACGTTTATTAAAAATTAACCTCCAAATAAACACAACAAAAGTTGTAGTATAATTTAAATGTTGCATTTAACAAGTCAATATTTTAACATAAAATGTAATGAAATATAAATGTGCTTTTCACAGGATAGTCATAAAATGTATTAAAAATATATTATAACTTACAAAGAGTGGTCTAGTAAGGGGACAGAAGCATTAAGCTCTATGATTAACATTCTCTTTCATTTCTGTTAGAATTTCTCTGCAGTAGTGTGTTTAATACCAAATATTTAATCTTAAGACCCTGGTGAATAAGAGGGCCAGACAAATGTCCTCTATTACCTGTCAATGATAGGCTAGCTTTTCAAGAAAATTCTTCTGTGTATTCATAATGGCCTAAAGAAGAGACATAACTATGTACATCAAATTCCTTTGTTGGAATTAATATTAGACATTACCTAATTCACTATTATTTAATGACAGATGGGGAAACTAAGATTCAAAAAGACTAACTGACTTTTACATAAACACAGAGCTTATAAAAGCTGGATAAAACCAAAACCTATGTCCTTAGAGTCTATTCCCAAAACATTATTATTATATCTAATTTTAAAACACAAACTGAGAACCCAGATCTATTTCAGCATCATGAAAAAAATGAGAAAAAAATCACATTGATTTTACAAGGAGATTTATTTATTTAATTAATAAATTACCAGGAGAATTTAGTAAATTATTAACATTGTACATAAAATTAGCTGTACACCCACATTTAATCACAAAGGAGACCTATTTATATCTTATTCTAATCAAAAAAACTAGGTGAACAAATATAATAAAGTGAGAGAAAAAGATATATCAACACTTTCTAGTAAATGTATAGAAGTCATACAAAAAAGGAGTAATACTTAACTTTGGGAAAGGACATGGTCATACATTAAAACAATGGAAAATAAATTTTACTTCTCATTTTATTTTTGTTCTATTTGGTTTTTGTGAATATGTGTTTTTCCTAATTTTCATAAGACAGCTAAGCTCTCTATCTTTATATAAGGAAGTTAATACCCTACAAATGAATAATATGATTTCTTTGCAAATAACTATGAAAATTCACCCCTAAATTTACCATATACTAGGTAATGCAAGAAGAAAGTCTCAGTAAACATAAAAATCAGAACTCATATGGCCATATTTTCTGACCCTAATGAAATAAATCTAATCAAAAGTTCTATTTAACACCAAAAAAACCTTGTGTTCCCAACCTAGATGTAGTAACAGAAACTAGATATGTAGTCCCAACTGAAACAACCAAACAACTGGACAAGATACACTAACGCTTTTTAAAACACAGACCATCAGGCAACAAAGAACAGCAATCCCTGAGAAATGGAATGTAAACAACATGAGCCACATCATTGTCCGTAACTTACTTCCATGAGAGAGTTTCCAGACAATAGCACAGGGAGATATAACCCAGGTGAAATCCAGTCGACTTCCTGAGTTGAGACAGAGTCGAAGTCCAGAAAGCTGAAGTTAGATATATCAGGACAAAGTACAGGAGAGGAAAGATGTTGCAGACAGAAAAATCCAGAGATTCTTGTTAACTAATGATCAGTCATCCTCTTTGATGACTGATCAGGTTAGGTACATGATCAAACTACCTGAGACTAGAGAAAGAACCACCTGAAAAAAATTAGAGGAAACAGTACCCAGCAGCTATCACATAGCACAGAGAGTGATGTCTGTACTTATCAACCAAATTTAAAAACTCTTAATTTCTGGAACATTGGGTAATCACAACATTCTTGCATCAGGATGGAAATTAATTGAATCTAGTCTAAGCACCTCACTGGACCCACCTAATCTTCAGGGCCTGAAAGGATCAAACTACTTCTAAGTAACATTGACTGAGAAATAAGCACATGAATATTTATAAAAAGTCTAAAATTTTCACTATTCAAAAATAAAATAAAATTCGCAATGCCTGGCATCCAAAGAAAAGTTAACAGGTATGCAGACAAGCAGGAAAATATGACATATAATGAAGAGAAAAAATAAATAATTAAAAGCAACAAAAGAGTTGCATAAGCGATATAAAATGAAATGCAGAGATTTAAAAAAAGAATTAAATGAGCTGTGGGACAACTACAAGTAGCATAATACATTTGTAATTAGAGTTCTAATAAAGAAGAGTGAAAGTAGTCTACAGAAAAATTCTTTGAAAAAATAATAGTTGGGAATTTTCTAAATTTAATGGCAGCTATAAAACTGATGATATTAGAAAATGAATCCAAGCACAAGAAACATGAAGAAAACAACACAAGGTCAGCTCATACTCAAATTCTGAGAAACCAGTGATAAAGAGAAAATCTTAAGATCAGGGAGAAAAAAGGTTACATACCAAGAAAGAAGATGAGAATGACAGAATTCTTATCAGAAATGATGTAAGCAAGAAAACACTGGAGCTACAGTTTTAGAATAACAAAAGAAAAAACTTTCAACTTGTAATTCTATACCCAGCAAAACATCTTTCCACAGCAAAGGCAAAATAAGAATTTTTAGAGCAAACCTTTGCTCCCAGAAATATTAAAATCATTCAAAATGAAGGAAAAGTATATCAGATGGAAAAATATATTTATCAAAAAGAATGGAAAACAACAGAAATAATAACTACTTGGAAAAAATACATAGAACTTTTCTTTAAGTAAGTCAATTTTTAAAACAATTGGCTGCTTACACAAAAATAATGACAATGTAGTAAAAAGTTGAAACATATGGGAAAATATAGGGCCTGACAGCCATAGCACAAACGCCCGGAGGAGTTACAATACACTATTGTAACAGTTTTGTACCATATGTTATGTGTTAAATAATATTTGAAAACAGAACACATGAGAACACCTGCATGGCTCAGTTGGTTATGCATTTGCCTTTGATTCAGGTCATGATCCCAGGGTTCTGGGATTGAGTACTGCATCAAGCTCCCTGCTCAGAGGGAAGCCTGTTTCTCCCTCTGCCTTCCACTTCCCCTGCTTCTGCTCTTTCTCTCTGACAAATAAATAAATAAAAGTTAAAAAAAAAAAAGGAAATAGAACATGTGAGATTAAAGATACATACTATAAACTCTAAAGCGGCTATTAAAATAATGAGAAAATAAGATATGGCTAAGAGGTTGACAAAAGAATGATACAGAAGTCATAAAAATCATGAAAACAACCTATAAGAAAGTAAAAATAAGGGAAAAGTGAGCAAAGAATAAATGGAACAGTAGAAATAAATAGCAGGATATTAGACTTGAACCTAACCATATCAGTACTTACATAAATCAAAATTATCTAAACCAGCTAATTCAAGGGCAATGTCAGATTGGATAGAAAAAGGAAGACTCAATGATATGCCACATAAAAGAGGCACACTCTTTTATTATATGATTCCAGTTTTACCCAAAACCAGCCAAAAAATGCTTTAAGAATCAAAAAGGTAATTAAAGCAACATAAGAATCAAAAAGGAGAAGACTGTAGGCCAATAACCCTCTTAAAATGGATGCAAAAATTCTAAACAAAATGTTAGTGATATGGTTCTAAAAATATATGAAAAGATAATATATAATCACCAAGTGTGATTAATCCCAACATGAAGGAATTTATCACTATTTCATATTTTTGGTGTGACATTAAAAAGTATTATTTTTAAATTTTAATTCCCCAGTGTTTACTGATTGGGATTGCTTTGGATCTAAGAATTTCTCACCAATGTTGTATAGTTTTTAATGTACAGATCTTGTACATCTTTTGTTAAAAATATGATTTTTTTTGTATTCTGATCTTGTATCTTGGAACATTGCTAATCTCTTATTGGTTTTTGGTAATATGTTTTGTATGGAATGTTGGATTCCATTTTTTACATATATACACATATATATCTTCTATGAATAGAGACAGTTTTACTTTTCCCTTTCCCATCTGGATGCATTTCTTTTTCTTTTTTTTTTCTTTTTCTTCCTTTTTTTTTTTTTCCCCTCCTCCCTGTATTGGTTAGAACCTCTCTTAGAATGTTGAATAATCTTGTTTCTGATCTCGGGGAGAAATCATTCATTCTTCTGCCATTAAGCACACTCAGGGTTTTCATAGATGCCATTCATTAGGTTGTGATTGCCTTTCTATTTCTGCATGCTGAGACCTTTTATAAAGAATGGATGTTGGATTTTCTCAAACACATTTTCAGGATCAATTGCTAGGCTCATGCAACCAAACACTACCATTTAAAATCATATCAAAAATAGGAAATGCTTGGTGGTAAATCTGACAAAAGATGTGCAAGACCTGTACAGTAAAAACTACAAAACATTGGTGAGAAACTGAAGAGGACCTAAATAAATGGAGATATTCTGTTGTTATGTGTCAGAAAAGCCAATGTTTTTAAGGTGTCTCTTATCCCCAAATTGATCTCTAGTTTCAATGCAATTCCAATCAAAATCTCAGCAGGATTTTTTGGATTTTTTTCTAAAAATTGACAAGCTGATTCTAAAATTCCCATGGCAGTTGAAAGAACTTAAATAAGCCAGAAGAAACTATCTTCTAATTTACATAAAATGGTTGGCAAAGATGTCACTAATAAATAATTCCTCTGAACAGAAATATAAAAGAAGCAAGAGAGCAAATAAGTTGGGAAGCTGTCTAGGGAAACGGAGCTCTAGGCAAAGGGAACCACAGGAGCAAATGGTCTGAGACAAGAACATGTTATATGTATAAGGAACAAAAGGGAAGCCATTATGATTAGAGTATAATAAGCAGAGGAAGAATGAACAGAGATGAGATTGCAGACTTAACCAAATGCCAGATCACGTAAAGCTAAAGATATGAGTGGGGAACACATTGAAAAGTTATGAACAAGGAATGTTATAAGAACTTAGGTTTTTGCTGGATTGATCAGACCAAAGGAGGCAAGGCTCAAAGACCATTGAGCAAGCTATTGCATTAACCCAGTGACAGTACAATAGCTCAGACCAGGCTGGTAAAGGAGGAAAGCATGAGAATGGTTGAATTCAGAAATAAATTATGAAACTAAGGCCAATGAGATTTGTCAATTGATTGTATGAAGGTATGAGAGAAGAAAGAGAGGATATATGGCTGACTTCAAGATTTTTCATCTGGATGACATGGAGGAATGGATTACCATTTGCCAAAATGAGAAACCTTATGGAAAGAGTATGATGGCAGGGTAATGAAAAGTTTGGTGTAGTTCAGGTTAACATGCCTATCAAGACAGCTAACAGGAAACATGGTTATAATGTTCAGAGAAGCTGTCCTGGCTAAAGATACGAATTTGATATTTCAGGCTCTGAGGCTAGATGAGGTCACATAAGGGAATGACAGTGAGCCCTGAGCTGCCCCGATGCATAGAGGTAGGAAAGATTAAGAAACAAATACAGACTAAAGAAACTGTGAAGAAGTGGCTAAAAGGAATGGAGGAGACAGGAGAGGTGTCCAGAGAACAAATGAAAACTGTTTCAAGAAGAAAATAATTAACGAATGTGTCAAAACCTGCCTGAGGACTGGATTTAGAACCAAGGAGTATATTTTTGACCTGAGAGCCAATAGTTTAGGGTGTAGATGATAGAATTAAAGGACGCTTTTTTCCCTCATTTTTTGGTCTAGATTTTCCAAATCCATATAATGAATGTATGTTGCTTTAATTACCAGAAAATAATGCATTAGAAAGAGAAAATATGTCAGTAGTTTCTCCTACCTCTCTCCATTACATAGATAGTCTCTGTTAGCAACAAAAAGGACTACTGCGATATGACCTTACAAAAAAAAAAAAAAAAAAAAAAAAAAAAAG
>LNAC01000233.1:2354494-2404280 GCA_002007465.1 Ailurus styani
GCCCAGTAATGCTGAATTTTTAATGATCAGATTTCCCTCATTTTGCTATGAAGGCCCCACTCTAGTTACCAAACTCATTTACTGTAATTAGAACTAGGCCCAGAGGCACCTGGGTGGCTCAGTCTGTTAAGATTCTGACTCTTGATTTCATCTCAGGTCATGGATCTCAGAGTCATCTTCCTCTCCCCTGCCCCTCCCCCCACTCATGTTCTCTCTTTCTCTCTCAAAAATAAAATCTTTCTTTTAATTTTAACTTTTATTTTACAAAGAGTGAGAGACAGAGACAGAGCATGAGTAGGGAGGAGGAGGCCGAGGGAGAGGGAGAAGCAGACTCCCTGCTGAGCAGGGCACCTGCACCACAGGACTTGAGGACCATGACCTGAGCCAAAGGCAGATGCTTAACCAACTGAGGCACCCAGGCACCCCTAAATATATAAAATAAAAAAAAAAAAGATCTAGGGCCTAAAGTGCTCCTGATTCCTTTCTACAAGGCTCTCCTCGCAGAGAATCATGACAGGAAGAAGATGGATGTAAGTCTAGAGATTGCTGGGCCCAATTCTCTCGGCATACAGGGGTACACTGTTAAGCGTATTGGCTTTGCAGTGAAGCTCACCCTGGTTTGAACCCTATCTCTGTGCGACTATGAGCCCCTCAGCTCCCAGACACAGGAAACAGGTAACCACAGAAGTTACTTCTCAGAGTTACCGGGAGAATAAATAGTACTGTCAGAAAAGTTACAGAGCATAGAAAATGGTCTTACCAATCAACGTTCTCTGGCAATATTAACATTCTATTTTTGTACTATCACTATTTTTATATTGCAATCATAGTATTACCATTATATCATTATTTTTATTGGGATGTAGAATATAGCAGAGTTCAAGACAAGAGAGTCTGGCAGCATACTGCCAGAATTAGAACCCTAGCTCTGACACTGTCTAGTCATTTAACCCCTCTGTGCCTTGGTTTCTTCATCATCAATGCAGAGGTGAAATTAGGACCACAGCAGAGTTCTATGAGGATTCATCAGATTACGGTAGTTAAAAAAAGAAGTGAATGGGAATGAACAAAAACTTGGAAGAGTACCTTGCATAAAACAAGCATAGTAAATAATAACTATGATTGGTTGGGGCACCTGGGTGGCTCTGTGGATTAACTTGCTGCTTTCTGATCACATCCTGATCCAGGGGTCTTTGGATCGAGCCCCAGGTCAGGCTCCCTGCTCAGGGGGGAGACTGCTTCTCCCTCTCCCTCTGCCTCCCCCTGCCCCCAGCCATGCTCTCTCTAGCTTTCTCTCAAATGAATAAAATCTTTAAAATAATAATAATAATAATAATAATAATAATAATAATAATAGTAATATGATTGGTTATCAATGCTATAACTGAGGTTCAAGTGATTGGGAAAGCCCAGAGCTGACACTCAAACCCACTATGCAGGGTCTTCACTTACTCTGAAGGCTTATAAAGTAGCAGAAATGGGACCTTTGAAATAAATTAAGCAGCCATGTATATTCACATAACACCTTTCTTTCTGTTAGTGCTTTTCTATCAATTTTCATTTGTATTCAGAAGGCTCAAAAAGATGAAGCTCAAAATGAGGATAATTTTGAGGAAAAAAAAAATCAAGGAAACTCAGAGACTTAGGATTTATTAAAAACTACCACAGAAGACAAGGGTTCTCTTCCTCAGCTTCTACTTCCACCAGTCACCAAGTTGGTGGTCTTCTCAACAAGCCCAGATGGCTCCCTGTGGCCTGCAGGATAAAGTCAGAAATCCTTGGTGTGACACTCAAGGCCTTTCACAGTCTGGCACTAGCCTGACTATCCAACCTGTGCTTCTGCATCTCTGGGCAGCTCCTGCGTGTGTGTGTGTGTGTGTGGGGGGACTATTCACATTTCCTCAAGCCTCTCCCTGCATTTTCCAACACCCTTGCCTCTACTCTGGGTGCCTCCAACCACCTCCCCCTTGGGCCGCCCAGAATCCCAGAGTACCTTAAAGGCTGTGGAAGTGTTGGCCGGTTGAGAGCTTTTCCTCAAACCCTCATTCAAATTCAAGCGTGTCTTCTTTTGCATTTCCATATGCTTTGCTTACACAAAAACAGTAACACTTGCTTCACTAGCCTCCCCCTGCAGATGATTTGCATTCTGGTTTTCTCTGACAGTCAGAGCAGAAGCATCTGCCCTGTGATTACAAGCTCTCTCAAACTCCTGGAATCACAGGGACCTGACATTGCATCCAGGGGACATAGGATCATTGACTCCATCATTTCGTTGATGTTGAGCACTCTCTTTTCTATTTCTTTTCACTAACATAGCGGTGCCGCAATAACAAAATAATGAATTGTCTAGTTATGACTTTTGCAAATCTCTTGGAGACTTTTAAAAATTAATTCGTGCAAGCTCTTTTGTTGTATTTACACTGAGTCATTATCCCGGGCTGTGTCTTACCTTTCCAGGTGGTCATTTGTTTGATGGATTTGTTCTGCCAAAACATAATGTTTCATATGAAATAACCTCTCTCACTGCCTCAGACTATGTCCTTCTCTCTCACACATGCACAGAAAAGTGTTGTTTGGGTTCTCATTTTTCTTTTTTTTTACTTTATCCTGGTATTGAAAAATGTAATAAAATTAGGGCGATATGCTTTGAAATGCCATAAAGAATTATACCAAAGAAGATAATGTTAATCATTTAAGGTAGCAAGCCATTTTAATTCCTTTTCAATTTTTTTCAGTTTATTTTATTTTTAGCTGTAGGGAAAAGACCATATGTCTTCCATTTTTTTTGTGGTTTTTTTTTTCCTCATTGGTTTCTTAAAAGAAAGTTTTCTTGAAAAATAGGTCAAGTGAATGGGGGGGGGAGTTTGTCTTTGCTCTTGAGAAAACTGTACCAATATATATTTTTAAAAACTTAAATGTCTACGTTATTTTTCTTAATATTTACTTAGCAATATTTTACTGCTCCCATTTCACTGTAGCTTACAAAGTATATAACACAAAATGGAAAATATGTTTATGAGTCATTTATTTATAGTCTTGTTGCTTTTAATGAAGCCTTTGAATCTAGGCCACACAATAGTTTTGTAGAGAAATCACTTTGTATTTCTTGAGAAAAATGCTTTGTTGAAACTTATTCAGCTGTGTGTTCAGAAACTAAATACTAGAAAAGTAAAAATCGTTTTTTTTTTTCTCAAAGTGTAATCTGTGCCAGAGGCCAAGCTACAAAGTATCTAGAAAATTTTAGGCTGTTAGTGAATATTCCAGTGACATTTAGATTAATCAAGTTACCAGAAAGAGGAAGATAACAAAGAAATAATACTGGAGGAGAGGGGTAAAGAAATAGAAGTTGGCCTCCGAGAAATAGACACTAAGGAAAAGAAGCATCAAAAAGGTCAAGGAGAGAGACAGAAAGCAGAAAATCAAGAAACTTAAAGCAAATAGGGTCTTTCCTTTCATGGTTGTGCATAGAAAGTTCTCAGGTTTCTTCTGTTCGAGAAGAACAAAGTAAATTACAAATAAAAAGTCTTTAAGGACAACAAAAAACCTAGATGTACTAACTGGAAGGTATAAAGCTTCATCTAAACTGGAAAAAAACATTGTATGGCAAGCCAAGTTTATCCAATCCTGTGGGAAAACAAATCGAAACTAACCAGTATTTACCAGATTTGACTATTGGTGAAATGGGTCTTTTACTGCACCTAAGTTCCTTTATTTCTTTATATCAAACTCCAGTTGGGGCCTTATCATTTGAAAAAAACAATAAAACAATAACTTCAGTCAAGGTCATGTTGCTATTTTAACAAAATACTGTTTTATAATCAACAACAATTAAAAATGCAAGCTATGCGGAGCCTGGGTGCCTCGGGTCCTTAAGCATCTGCCTTTGGCTCAGATCATGGTCCCAGGGTCCTGGGATCGAGCCCCGCATCTGGCTCCCTTCCCAGTGAGAGGCCTGCTTCTCCCTCTCCCACTCCCCCGCTTGTATTCCCTCTCTCACTGTCTCTCTGTCAAATAAATAAATAAATAAAATATTTAAAAATAAATAAATAAAATAAAACACATGCTGTAATTTTGACTCAACTACTTGTGCATGCCTAAATAACTATCAGAACTTAATACTTGACCTGGCAGCACCACCCAAGATAGTAGTTGGCTACATTGCCAGCTTAGGAAGAAATACAAACCAAATTGTTGGCTAAGCCCATTTGAACCAATGATGAAATGACAAATATTAAAAATTCCAGAAATTACTTGCTTCGGTGGGTCTTATTTGTATTCCATCTCTACATGAAAAAATAAATAAATAAATAAATAAATAAATAAACAGCTTCTTAAAGACCATTTGTGTCTATACACCTGCTGAAAGTTCTACCCTTATTAGACGAGGACCTAACCAACTCCAAGTTTCCAACCAGGAAACATAAGAGACCAAGTATGTACCGTCGGATGGTAATTTGGTGAAACCAAACAAGTAGAATCTCTAGTGTCCACATTTCCTTAGACATATGTCACATGACACTGCCTTGGCATGGTGGATATCCTTATGCTCATTGATTTGATATGAAATGGGCTGATTTTACTGGTCCACATCTCTTCATCCATGCAGAATTCCCACTGAAGTGAAGAACCCTTCTGTTTACTATTGAAGTTTATCATCATTCTGTTTATCCTAATGAAGTCAATGGGAGCTCTGTGAGCACAAGGAAGGAAGCAGCCAGCAAAATCAAGCCCTAAAATACTAGAAATTTGGAGAGAGGCCAATGATGCACTGGCATGAAAATGGAATTGCCATCTTGCCTTTACAGCTGGTCTCTTGAAATGCAAGGGGAGAATATCAGAGGATGGACTGCAGAAATGGTACCTCTGCACAGCATTCAGGCTCTGGACACACAGACCCCTGGAGGTGGAAATACTTCCACATACTGCTGGACCCATGGGGCCACTTTCATCCCCCCGTTATGAAGTTAATTAATCGAAGGGAAAATGAACATGGAGCAGAGCTATCTTGGAAGTTAAACAAAAACAAAAACAAAAACAAAAAAAACAGTGCATCTCGTAAAGAAATGGTAAACTCAATAATTCAAAAGGAAACAGTGGCTAGAGAGATGATCTTCGCCACATTACATCACGGCGTCCCCTCCAACCCACCCACACCCACCACAAACCCTCATTTTCTGAAGGGCAAGATTGTCTCAAGGTCTTATCGGCACTAACTGTATTACCAAAGCACAGAGAATACAATCAGATCTCTCCCTTTCATAATGTAGATGTTGTCTTTTTAAAGCAAGCTTGATTATATTCTGAATAGGTCTGTGTGCCTGACATTTCTCCTCAGTTTCCTGTGACCTTTTAATAAGAATGACTTGGTTTTGCACTGCAGAAAATGGAACTGTCCCTTTTCAATCAGTGAATATGAGAAGCACAGTTTGAACATATCACATTTTCTGTACGGCATTATTACTCTTACGACAACAAAGTAAATGAAACCCTATCTTTCTTTAAAAACATGTGTCCTATTTGGCTTTAATTTTACCTTCCTCTGCTGCACGTTCACATACATTTGTAAATATTGAAACAAATCTGGAGTCACATTTGCTCAGGGAAAGTAACAAATTAATAAAGTCTCTGTTGAACAAATCTGACTTTTATAATGTATGGTTAAACAGATGTCATCTTTGAGTAGCGTTGCAAAGAATTATTAATATGGACCTTCCATGGTTATAGAGAGACAATTATCAACAGTAATCCAATTTCTAAAATTGCGGAAATGTTCCTCTTTATTAGGTTTTTGCGACAAAGGAATCAACCAGACAGATCATCAGGACCTGGATTCACATGAGAATGGGCTCCACCCCATCAGTGAAAGCTGGGACCACAATGCGTCAAGGGCAGCTGCTCCAGTAGGTGCAACTCACAGTAGGCATCCATTACGGGTGACCCTGGGAACACAAGGTTAGATCCTCCACTGAACACACGTGTGCCGGAAGGGAACGGATGCAAGCTTATCTCCACAGCTGGATGGGTTTCCTGGTGTAGAAACTGCATGGGACCACTCAGAGGAAGATAAGCACAGGGATGGTACTGGGGTGACTGGGCAATGAGCACCGGCCAAAACAGGTTACCTGCAAAGCTGAACTGGGAAGGGAACCAGAAAGAGGTATTCGGCACTCATGGTGGCAAGGCACGTATGATGTACTCGGTTCTCCTCTCAGAGATTCTGTAAGATGGCCCCTGTCCTTGTGGAGGCAGGAGGAGGAGCAGACAAACAGCAAGTAAAGACACTAATGACAAGGTCATTGCTAATTGGGGTCCACGATCTGAAAAACATAACTAGAATGGGCTAGTGGAGAAAAATGATTTAAATCAGGAGTTGGCAAACTTTTTCTGTAAAGGGCAAGATAGCAAAAATTGGGGGCTTTGCAGACCACTTTTGATCTCTTCCACAAATTTCTGCATCCTAGTAAGAGAATATTTTTTACTGAGTTCAAGGGTCTTACAAAAGCAGGATGAAGGCTAAAACCTGCCTGTTGACTAAAGTTTGCAACCTGCGGTGGCATAAGAGCAAGGCAGGAGCTCAAGAACAATTAAGCATAAAGGCTCAAGGTGGAAAATAAAGTCAGTGTAGAAGCGACCTCCAGAGAGAGAGGCTGGGACCGTACACTGGCTTCAGAGTCTGTGGTGAGAATTAACCCATCATATTCTATAAGCAGTCAGAAGCCACCAAAGAGTTTGGAGCAAGGGAGATGATACGATCCAATTTACATTTTTAAAAGGCCAGTCTGGGGCACCTGGGTGGCTCAGTGGGTTAAAGCCTCTGCCTTCGGCTCAGGTCATGATCTCAGGGTCCTGGGATCGAGGCCCACATCGGGCTCTCTGCTCAGCAGGGAGCCTGCTTCCTCCTCTCTCTCTCTGCCTGCCTCTCTGCCTACTTGTGATCTAATCTCTCTCTGTGTCAAATAAATAAATAAAATCTTTAAAAGGCCAGTCTGTATGCCTGGTAGAAAATTTGCATCTGTTTTGTGGCAGACTGGCACCAGCAGCCTGAGGAGAAGGAATCAGGAGGAGGGAGTGAGCAGGAAGGATGGGGTGGTGGGGGGTGGGAAGGGTGACGGGGGTGTGGGGGGAGAACTCCTGTTTCTTCATCCCTTCACCTGGCCTTTTAGAGACCAGAAAAGCTGCTTGCAGAGGTGAGGGTGTTTTCTATCAGGCTGCATCTAAGCTTGGCGGATTGAACTACTGCTTCTGGGCATCATTTTTCCTTCTTTTGAACTTTCGGGAGCCCTATGTTTCATTAAAAAAATACTCATTAATTCAATGTGGTTGTTCAACCAGCAATGTTTTTTAAAACATGAATTTATGTGTCTATTAGGAGTAAATTTATATGGATATGTAGTACCAAGTGAGTACAAGGGAAAGGTTTAGGAGATAATTGGTTATCTTCCTTTTCCCCACCCCTTCTTCACATCTCCTTTAAAGGCGACCAAACTCAATTAGACTTGTCTGGACATAGAGGAAGCAGAAATCAATTGTTTGCGCTCTCCAGGATGTGACTCACTGTTTCCACCATCACGTTCCCTGCCTTGCCTGCAGGACTTCTTAGCACACTGCTGCCAAAGACTCCTGTCCTATAAAATTGAGCATAGGACTCACCTTTTCCATGAAGCCTTTCCAGAAGACAAGAAGCACTGGCCTGCTGTATGTAATCAATGATAACAAATACGCACACCTGTGCTTTGATTCTCGGTCATGGGCTCAGTCACTCTTCTTGGCTTCAGGTTCTTGCTCTTAGATTTCTAGTCCCACTTTTAGCCAGGGGCACTAATGTAGTCCTCAGGGATGTTTCCTTTTTTTCTCTATGAGGTTGCCCCTGAAAAAGATATCAAAAATAGGAGCAGCCTTATAAACAGATACTACTGATGTGATATCAACTCAAATCTTAGAAAGGGGGAAGCTTCCCCAAATGTGTCCCCTACTCACCTTTCAAGGGCATAGGAAATTCTCACCACAGTGAGTTTAAATCAGTAATGTTCAGTGTCTTGCATAGGATCCTATTCTCCTTAAAGGCTCTATAAAAAGAAACAGCTAGACATGGTCAAATCCATTTGGGGCATCCTACTTACTATCTTTCTTCCTTAGAAACTAATAAAACAGATTAGCACATTAAGGACTCTGACTCCACCCTGTTAAACTTTATTTGACCAATTGTTTCCACAGTTCTTTGACCACAAGACCCACTGTTGTTCTATACCATGCTAGTTCCTCAAAACACTTTAAGAAGTATTAAGTTCAGGCATTGCCCTCAGAAGGTGTGGCTTGGGGGAAGAGGAAACAGAAGTCATCTAGGTGACGTGACCTGGTAGCATTTCATCCTGTGCCAAATTAGCTCCTTGAACTGAGAAGGTAGCTCTGAGTTGGGTGTGGAAGGAGAAAGACAGCATGATTTACCCTGGGTCTATTCCCAGGAAGGACCAGCAAACAATGTCGAATGGTGACATGTGGCCCTTTAAGTAAACAGGTATACTGAGTCCACAGAACAACATTGATTTTTCAAGATTAAGCAAAAGGCTATGCCTAAGCGAGCTATAATCACTAACTTCTAGGTATGGTTGGGAAGAATGACTTGACCTCAGATCAAGACAACTAAGTCAGAGGGCTTGGTGTCTTTGAGTGGAAAGCATAGACCCTTTGCCTCAGGCAAGACCTGGTTCAATCCAGGCCTTTTCCCTTTCCACCTGTATGAGTTGTCCTTTAGGCCCTGTTTTTTTTGTGAAATGAGATTAATAATACTAATATAGGATTGTTGAAAGTATAAAATGAGTCAATTTTTTCAAGTTAACGAATATACAGCCTAACAAACAGGATAACCTACATAACATCTGAAAGAACATCTTGATGGACATCCCTAAACTTAGCCAAAGTTTATCACTTTTCATCTCAGATTTAATTTTTCCCTAGTTCAAATTCCGATCAAGTATTAATTTCCATCATTATGTCCTAATCTAACCCTGCCTTTATCCCAAACCTCTTATTTTTGTGACAACAGAAAAGTATCTAACCATACACATTTCTTCAGAAATAAATGGCAATTTCTGATGGAATTTAAAAAGAACTTCTGGCCCAACGATACATGGGCATGTAATGGCTTAATTTCAAAGTTATTTATGGATTTCTTAAATGTAAACCTTTTTCACTAGGCACATCTCCTATTTTGTTTTGTTTTGTTTTATATTTACTTCATCAGTAGGAAAGGGATGATACTTTTTATATATAAAGTCAGACTTAAGATAGAAAGTGACTCAATTGGGCAATGAAGAGATGAAATGCCTGGTGGATAGTCATCAGAAGGCTGCAGCTGCCCAAAATACACTGAAAAATCAGCTGTGCTTACAGTCTCTAATTCTGGCGGTGAAATGTTTTTGGCCGAGATAACATAGTATTTGCTACACAAAAGCAAATCAAAACACATCTCCTCTGTAAACGCCACTAAGGAAGGCAAATTATATGGAGGTGTTTGTACATGTGTCTAACTACAGGCAGCTTTAGTTGTAAAGAATTTCATTATCTCAGGTCTCCCATATGTACATGTGCATATAAGTAGAAGGAAGACAAGTTCAAAACATGGCCTTGGCTAGCAGGATTGTGGGGGCCTATCTAACCTCTTTAGCTGAGGTATTACATATTAGCTTTAATACTCTGACACACAGGGTGCCTGGGTGGCTCAGTGGGTTAAAGCCTCTGCTTTCAGCTCAGGTCATGATCTCAGGGTCCTGGGATCGAGGCCCGCATCGGGCTCCCTGCTCAGCGGGGAGCCTGCTTCCTCCTCTTTCTCTGCCTGCCTCTCTGCCTACTTGTGATCTGATCTCTCTCTCTGTCAAATAAATAAATAAAATCTTAAAAAAAAAAATACTCTGACACACATATTCCAAGCACAACTCTCCAGTCAAGAGGGGATCAGGCTACTGAGATTTTTATGCTCACGTTTATTAAAAATTAACCTCCAAATAAACACAACAAAAGTTGTAGTATAATTTAAATGTTGCATTTAACAAGTCAATATTTTAACATAAAATGTAATGAAATATAAATGTGCTTTTCACAGGATAGTCATAAAATGTATTAAAAATATATTATAACTTACAAAGAGTGGTCTAGTAAGGGGACAGAAGCATTAAGCTCTATGATTAACATTCTCTTTCATTTCTGTTAGAATTTCTCTGCAGTAGTGTGTTTAATACCAAATATTTAATCTTAAGACCCTGGTGAATAAGAGGGCCAGACAAATGTCCTCTATTACCTGTCAATGATAGGCTAGCTTTTCAAGAAAATTCTTCTGTGTATTCATAATGGCCTAAAGAAGAGACATAACTATGTACATCAAATTCCTTTGTTGGAATTAATATTAGACATTACCTAATTCACTATTATTTAATGACAGATGGGGAAACTAAGATTCAAAAAGACTAACTGACTTTTACATAAACACAGAGCTTATAAAAGCTGGATAAAACCAAAACCTATGTCCTTAGAGTCTATTCCCAAAACATTATTATTATATCTAATTTTAAAACACAAACTGAGAACCCAGATCTATTTCAGCATCATGAAAAAAATGAGAAAAAAATCACATTGATTTTACAAGGAGATTTATTTATTTAATTAATAAATTACCAGGAGAATTTAGTAAATTATTAACATTGTACATAAAATTAGCTGTACACCCACATTTAATCACAAAGGAGACCTATTTATATCTTATTCTAATCAAAAAAACTAGGTGAACAAATATAATAAAGTGAGAGAAAAAGATATATCAACACTTTCTAGTAAATGTATAGAAGTCATACAAAAAAGGAGTAATACTTAACTTTGGGAAAGGACATGGTCATACATTAAAACAATGGAAAATAAATTTTACTTCTCATTTTATTTTTGTTCTATTTGGTTTTTGTGAATATGTGTTTTTCCTAATTTTCATAAGACAGCTAAGCTCTCTATCTTTATATAAGGAAGTTAATACCCTACAAATGAATAATATGATTTCTTTGCAAATAACTATGAAAATTCACCCCTAAATTTACCATATACTAGGTAATGCAAGAAGAAAGTCTCAGTAAACATAAAAATCAGAACTCATATGGCCATATTTTCTGACCCTAATGAAATAAATCTAATCAAAAGTTCTATTTAACACCAAAAAAACCTTGTGTTCCCAACCTAGATGTAGTAACAGAAACTAGATATGTAGTCCCAACTGAAACAACCAAACAACTGGACAAGATACACTAACGCTTTTTAAAACACAGACCATCAGGCAACAAAGAACAGCAATCCCTGAGAAATGGAATGTAAACAACATGAGCCACATCATTGTCCGTAACTTACTTCCATGAGAGAGTTTCCAGACAATAGCACAGGGAGATATAACCCAGGTGAAATCCAGTCGACTTCCTGAGTTGAGACAGAGTCGAAGTCCAGAAAGCTGAAGTTAGATATATCAGGACAAAGTACAGGAGAGGAAAGATGTTGCAGACAGAAAAATCCAGAGATTCTTGTTAACTAATGATCAGTCATCCTCTTTGATGACTGATCAGGTTAGGTACATGATCAAACTACCTGAGACTAGAGAAAGAACCACCTGAAAAAAATTAGAGGAAACAGTACCCAGCAGCTATCACATAGCACAGAGAGTGATGTCTGTACTTATCAACCAAATTTAAAAACTCTTAATTTCTGGAACATTGGGTAATCACAACATTCTTGCATCAGGATGGAAATTAATTGAATCTAGTCTAAGCACCTCACTGGACCCACCTAATCTTCAGGGCCTGAAAGGATCAAACTACTTCTAAGTAACATTGACTGAGAAATAAGCACATGAATATTTATAAAAAGTCTAAAATTTTCACTATTCAAAAATAAAATAAAATTCGCAATGCCTGGCATCCAAAGAAAAGTTAACAGGTATGCAGACAAGCAGGAAAATATGACATATAATGAAGAGAAAAAATAAATAATTAAAAGCAACAAAAGAGTTGCATAAGCGATATAAAATGAAATGCAGAGATTTAAAAAAAGAATTAAATGAGCTGTGGGACAACTACAAGTAGCATAATACATTTGTAATTAGAGTTCTAATAAAGAAGAGTGAAAGTAGTCTACAGAAAAATTCTTTGAAAAAATAATAGTTGGGAATTTTCTAAATTTAATGGCAGCTATAAAACTGATGATATTAGAAAATGAATCCAAGCACAAGAAACATGAAGAAAACAACACAAGGTCAGCTCATACTCAAATTCTGAGAAACCAGTGATAAAGAGAAAATCTTAAGATCAGGGAGAAAAAAGGTTACATACCAAGAAAGAAGATGAGAATGACAGAATTCTTATCAGAAATGATGTAAGCAAGAAAACACTGGAGCTACAGTTTTAGAATAACAAAAGAAAAAACTTTCAACTTGTAATTCTATACCCAGCAAAACATCTTTCCACAGCAAAGGCAAAATAAGAATTTTTAGAGCAAACCTTTGCTCCCAGAAATATTAAAATCATTCAAAATGAAGGAAAAGTATATCAGATGGAAAAATATATTTATCAAAAAGAATGGAAAACAACAGAAATAATAACTACTTGGAAAAAATACATAGAACTTTTCTTTAAGTAAGTCAATTTTTAAAACAATTGGCTGCTTACACAAAAATAATGACAATGTAGTAAAAAGTTGAAACATATGGGAAAATATAGGGCCTGACAGCCATAGCACAAACGCCCGGAGGAGTTACAATACACTATTGTAACAGTTTTGTACCATATGTTA
This sequence comes from Ailurus styani, assembly GCA_002007465.1. Classification (NCBI taxonomy): domain Eukaryota; kingdom Metazoa; phylum Chordata; class Mammalia; order Carnivora; family Ailuridae; genus Ailurus; species Ailurus styani. The sequence continues at coordinate 2,367,308 of LNAC01000233.1, forward strand.
TGTGTTAAATAATATTTGAAAACAGAACACATGAGAACACCTGCATGGCTCAGTTGGTTATGCATTTGCCTTTGATTCAGGTCATGATCCCAGGGTTCTGGGATTGAGTACTGCATCAAGCTCCCTGCTCAGAGGGAAGCCTGTTTCTCCCTCTGCCTTCCACTTCCCCTGCTTCTGCTCTTTCTCTCTGACAAATAAATAAATAAAAGTTAAAAAAAAAAAAGGAAATAGAACATGTGAGATTAAAGATACATACTATAAACTCTAAAGCGGCTATTAAAATAATGAGAAAATAAGATATGGCTAAGAGGTTGACAAAAGAATGATACAGAAGTCATAAAAATCATGAAAACAACCTATAAGAAAGTAAAAATAAGGGAAAAGTGAGCAAAGAATAAATGGAACAGTAGAAATAAATAGCAGGATATTAGACTTGAACCTAACCATATCAGTACTTACATAAATCAAAATTATCTAAACCAGCTAATTCAAGGGCAATGTCAGATTGGATAGAAAAAGGAAGACTCAATGATATGCCACATAAAAGAGGCACACTCTTTTATTATATGATTCCAGTTTTACCCAAAACCAGCCAAAAAATGCTTTAAGAATCAAAAAGGTAATTAAAGCAACATAAGAATCAAAAAGGAGAAGACTGTAGGCCAATAACCCTCTTAAAATGGATGCAAAAATTCTAAACAAAATGTTAGTGATATGGTTCTAAAAATATATGAAAAGATAATATATAATCACCAAGTGTGATTAATCCCAACATGAAGGAATTTATCACTATTTCATATTTTTGGTGTGACATTAAAAAGTATTATTTTTAAATTTTAATTCCCCAGTGTTTACTGATTGGGATTGCTTTGGATCTAAGAATTTCTCACCAATGTTGTATAGTTTTTAATGTACAGATCTTGTACATCTTTTGTTAAAAATATGATTTTTTTTGTATTCTGATCTTGTATCTTGGAACATTGCTAATCTCTTATTGGTTTTTGGTAATATGTTTTGTATGGAATGTTGGATTCCATTTTTTACATATATACACATATATATCTTCTATGAATAGAGACAGTTTTACTTTTCCCTTTCCCATCTGGATGCATTTCTTTTTCTTTTTTTTTTCTTTTTCTTCCTTTTTTTTTTTTTCCCCTCCTCCCTGTATTGGTTAGAACCTCTCTTAGAATGTTGAATAATCTTGTTTCTGATCTCGGGGAGAAATCATTCATTCTTCTGCCATTAAGCACACTCAGGGTTTTCATAGATGCCATTCATTAGGTTGTGATTGCCTTTCTATTTCTGCATGCTGAGACCTTTTATAAAGAATGGATGTTGGATTTTCTCAAACACATTTTCAGGATCAATTGCTAGGCTCATGCAACCAAACACTACCATTTAAAATCATATCAAAAATAGGAAATGCTTGGTGGTAAATCTGACAAAAGATGTGCAAGACCTGTACAGTAAAAACTACAAAACATTGGTGAGAAACTGAAGAGGACCTAAATAAATGGAGATATTCTGTTGTTATGTGTCAGAAAAGCCAATGTTTTTAAGGTGTCTCTTATCCCCAAATTGATCTCTAGTTTCAATGCAATTCCAATCAAAATCTCAGCAGGATTTTTTGGATTTTTTTCTAAAAATTGACAAGCTGATTCTAAAATTCCCATGGCAGTTGAAAGAACTTAAATAAGCCAGAAGAAACTATCTTCTAATTTACATAAAATGGTTGGCAAAGATGTCACTAATAAATAATTCCTCTGAACAGAAATATAAAAGAAGCAAGAGAGCAAATAAGTTGGGAAGCTGTCTAGGGAAACGGAGCTCTAGGCAAAGGGAACCACAGGAGCAAATGGTCTGAGACAAGAACATGTTATATGTATAAGGAACAAAAGGGAAGCCATTATGATTAGAGTATAATAAGCAGAGGAAGAATGAACAGAGATGAGATTGCAGACTTAACCAAATGCCAGATCACGTAAAGCTAAAGATATGAGTGGGGAACACATTGAAAAGTTATGAACAAGGAATGTTATAAGAACTTAGGTTTTTGCTGGATTGATCAGACCAAAGGAGGCAAGGCTCAAAGACCATTGAGCAAGCTATTGCATTAACCCAGTGACAGTACAATAGCTCAGACCAGGCTGGTAAAGGAGGAAAGCATGAGAATGGTTGAATTCAGAAATAAATTATGAAACTAAGGCCAATGAGATTTGTCAATTGATTGTATGAAGGTATGAGAGAAGAAAGAGAGGATATATGGCTGACTTCAAGATTTTTCATCTGGATGACATGGAGGAATGGATTACCATTTGCCAAAATGAGAAACCTTATGGAAAGAGTATGATGGCAGGGTAATGAAAAGTTTGGTGTAGTTCAGGTTAACATGCCTATCAAGACAGCTAACAGGAAACATGGTTATAATGTTCAGAGAAGCTGTCCTGGCTAAAGATACGAATTTGATATTTCAGGCTCTGAGGCTAGATGAGGTCACATAAGGGAATGACAGTGAGCCCTGAGCTGCCCCGATGCATAGAGGTAGGAAAGATTAAGAAACAAATACAGACTAAAGAAACTGTGAAGAAGTGGCTAAAAGGAATGGAGGAGACAGGAGAGGTGTCCAGAGAACAAATGAAAACTGTTTCAAGAAGAAAATAATTAACGAATGTGTCAAAACCTGCCTGAGGACTGGATTTAGAACCAAGGAGTATATTTTTGACCTGAGAGCCAATAGTTTAGGGTGTAGATGATAGAATTAAAGGACGCTTTTTTCCCTCATTTTTTGGTCTAGATTTTCCAAATCCATATAATGAATGTATGTTGCTTTAATTACCAGAAAATAATGCATTAGAAAGAGAAAATATGTCAGTAGTTTCTCCTACCTCTCTCCATTACATAGATAGTCTCTGTTAGCAACAAAAAGGACTACTGCGNAAAAAAAAAAAAAAAAAAGGGCGCCTGGGTGCTCAGTGGGTTAAAGCCGCTGCCTTCAGCTCAGGTCATGATCCCAGGGTCCTGCGATCAAGGCCCACGTCGGGCTCTCTGCTCCGCAGTGAGCCTGCTTCCTCCTCTCTCTCTGCCTGCCTCTCTGCCTGCTTGTAATCTCTCTCTCTGTGTCAAATGAATAAATAAAATCTTAAAAAAAAAAAAAAGATTCCAGGACACAGCAGCAAGAGACAAGCTATAGAGTGTCTACAACATGCATCAAAATTCAGGTGCCTTGGCTTAGCCACGCCATGTCCTCCCATCCAAGTACTAACCAGGCCCGACCCTGCTTAGCTTCCGAGATCAGACGAGATCGGGCGCGTTCAGGGTGGTATGGCCGTAGACGCCATGTCCTAAGCTATACCCAGAGGTGTGGATGCCACCCGAAAAGGACTTTCAACATCTGGGAAGCCTTTCTTCTTAGTATCCATATGTTATGATGATTGTAACTGCTTATAATTATTTTGGAATAAAATGGTTTTAATATTAAATGATTTGCTTCTTTTTTTATGTGTTAAGAAGCTGGGAAATAAAACAATCTCATTTATAATTGCATCAGAAAAAATAAAGTCCCTGGGAATAACTTTAACTAAGGAAGTGAAAGACCTGTATGCGGAAAACTATAAGACATTAATGAAAGAAATTTAAGAAGACACAAATAAATAGATATTCCATGCTCAAGGATTGGAAGAATCAATATTGTTAAAATGTCTATACTACTCAAAGCAATCTACATATTCAGTGCAATTCCAATCAGAATTCCGATAGCATTTTTCAAAGAAATAAAACAAATAATTCTGAAATTTGTAAGAACCACAAAAGATCCCAAACGGCCAAAGCAATCTTGAGAAAGGACAAAGCCAGAAGAATCGTTCTCCCTGATTTCAAATTATATTACAAAACTACAGTAATTAAAACATTATGACACTGGCATAAAAAATAGACATATAGATCAGTGGAACAGAATAGAGATCCCAGAAATAAACCCACACATATGTGGTCAATTAATTTGTAATAAAATACCCAAGTTTATGCAGTGGAGAAGGACAGTCTCTCCAATAAATGGTGGGAAAATTGGACAACCACATGCAAAAGGGTAAAACTTAACCATTATTTTACCCCATTCAAAAAAAGTTAACTCAAAATGGACTAAAGACTTGAATATAAGACCTAAAACCATAAAAGCCCTGGAGGAAAATAGGTAGGAAGCTTCCTGATAGAGGTCTTGGCAATGATATTTTGAATCTGATACCAAAAGCAAAAGCAACAAAAACAAAAACAAATAAGCGGGACTATATCATACTAAAAAGCTTCTGCCCAGCAAAAGAAGCCATCCACAAAATGAAAAGGCAACCCACAAAATAGTAGAAAATATTTTTTTAATATTTTATTTATTTATTTGACAGAGAGAGATCACAAGTAGGCAGAGAGGCAGGCAGAGAGAGAGAGGGAGAAGCAGGCTCCCCGCTAAGCAGAGAGCCCGATGCGGGGCTCAATCCCAGGACCCTGAGATCACGACCTGAGACAAAGGCAGAGGTTTAACCCATTGAGCCGCCCAGGTGCCCAGTAGAAAATATTTTCAAATCATATATCTGCTAAGGGGCTAATACCCAAATAAATTAAAACATCATACACTCAATGGCTAAAAACAATCTGATTAAAAGTGGGCGGAGGATCTGAATTAGACATATTTCCAAAGAAGACACAGATGACATTCAGGTACATGTTCATCATCACTAATCATCAGGGAAATGCAAATCAAAACTATAGTAAGGTATCACCTCATACCTGTTAGGATGGCACTTATCAAAAAAACAAGAAATAACAAGTGTTGGCAAGGATGTTGGAAAAGAGAACCCTTGTACACTGTTGTGGTAAATTGGTACAGCGACTGTGAAAAGTGGTAGAGAGATTCCTCAAAAAATTAAAAATAAAACAATTATGTGATCCTGCATCCCACTTGGGGGTATGTATCTGAAGAAAGTAAAAGGAAAAATACTCACTATCTTGGACAGGTAGGTATCTGCACCCCCATGTTCATTGCAGCATTATTTACAATATCCAAGACACAGAAGCAACCTAAGGGTTTATCAAAGGATGAATGGATTAAAAAAATTGTGGTTATATATACAATGAGCTGTTTTTCAGCCATAAAAAATAAAACTGGTAAGTACAAAACAATTAACTAATTATTATGGGTGCCTATTGTAGGAAATAATTACCCTGTTTTTCAAGAATCTAGGAGGATTTCATGGAAGAGGTGATTTTAAATAGAGGTCTTGAGTGATACCTAGTATTTTATGGTTCCAAAAAAGGGAGGGCATTCTTAACAAAGGGAATTGCAGGAGCAAAAGCACAGAAAAAGTGCAGGTGATTTTTGGGAGTAGGGGTACTCCTGTTTTGTCTGATCAAAGAAAGAATAGGAAACAAGGTGGGATGGTAAGAATTTATAGCTAGAGAGAGGATCAAAAAGGAATACTGCAATAGTACTCTGATGGGCCAGAATGGCCACATCTGCAACTTGGATTGGATCTTAGGAGCACAAAGGCAACCACCAAGGCTTTAAAGTGGGGAATAATAATAGAGACCTTGGATCTGTATTCAGGAAGAGAACTCTAATGCCAATTATGAATGCTGGTTTAAAGATGGAAGAGTCTGGAAGCAAAAACACAATTCTTGAGGCATTGCCAAAATGTGGGTGAGATGAAGGAACTGAATGCAAACTGTTAAAGACCATATCAGTCTTCTGGTCTACACTTGAAAGCCCTTCTTTTAAAATTCTCCCTTCCTGTGTAAAAGATATAATATAATGACATCTGAATAATTCGTTCCAAAGCATACAGAAGCTGGTGTGAAGGGGGGGGGGGGGCTCTGTCTTTTTTTTTTTTTTTTTCCATCATCTTTTTAAAACATCTCTGTTCTTTCTGGCCGGGTGCTGAGTGGGACGGACCAGTTTGGAAGTGCTAATACGTGACTGTTGAAAGTCCTTCAACTCATTTGTTCCTGTGTCAAAACAATTGAGGCCTGGTTTGCTCTTGCTCCACTCCATGTCATCAAGAGCACTCAGCTCAGTTCTATTTGGAAGGTTACCACAATATCCGCATGCCTCACAAAGCCAGCCTTACTTTGGGCAGACATTCCCTGTTGGTCTACTCACCTCTACCCCATCAATGCACCTTCCAGTGTGTAGTTGCTCCTCTGAACACACAGGCTATTATACATGGGTTGGCCTTAGTACAACCACAAAAATTTCACTGCATTCCAGGTTAATCCATCAGATTTGTTACACTTCTAATCCATTGGTTGCCTCCCCAGCATTCATCCTTCTTTTTAACAATTTTTAGTTACCATTTAAAGAAACAGTGTTTCTAAAAATCTGTCTTTACCCATAGGATTTAGCATGTGCATTAGACTAACCCAACCACCAAAGCCTACACCTTTAGCTGTAGATATTGGTTCAGAGGTAGACATATAACAAATCGGTTGAATAAAATTGTGATTGCAATGAGAATTCTGAGGAATGCCCAGATTTTTTGTGTCAGTGAGGACTTTACTATCCCTTAAAGGAAATTTAGTATGATTTTTAAAATACTTTAGGCTCTAAGTTCTGATAAGTAAATTATTATTAACTGAAGATTGTGTGTGTGTGTGTGTGTGTGTGTGTGTGTGTGTGTGTGTGTGTGTGTAGTCTTTATATCCCTATCAATTGGTTGCATTTATGTGCAATGTACTTGTGGCATTTATGTGCAATGTGTTTGTGGAGGTAACCTAGGGAATTTTCAATAGAAGATATTGTGACATTTTCTGTTATGACAAATCATCCTTACAAATGAAGGTATATATTGGTATATGTATATGAATCCATGCATGTAAAATAAATAAGCATGAATTGTACATCTTTGTTTCAGAACGTGATAATCAGAAGCAGAAAGGTACTCATGGTGGTCTCAGTTCACATCCCCTATAATCTGACGCACTTGTGTTCTGCTCTGATATGGCAAGATCTAGCTTTTGTACACACTTTAAGGCAAAGATAAAGGTGAACAGAGTGAGACTATCAAGGTATAGAGTGAGGTTTGCAATGGCAGGCCTACAGACAGTCTTCACCATGACTTCCAATTTTTAGTAGAGTTATACCTTCCTCCAAAAGAAAATTTGTGATAAGTAATTACAGTATTCATATGAAACATCACCAGAATTTAATGAGAAAAGAAAAGAAACAAAGCAATATACACTGCCATTAAATTATAATTCTTATAAGAATAATTGGAAGAGGTAGACTAAAAATGTCTCATTCTTAAATAAATTGTTGAATTACTCTCAACTTTACTTTTCTGCATTTTTCATGTTTTTGCTCCCATCTAGCACAGACTAGTGAAAGCTATAAATTCTCTTGTTGTTTGACCAATAATACGAAAACCAACAAAAATGATATACATTTCTTCTTTTTCCATTTGACCTCAAAAATCCACAGCCTGTCTATTTTGGGTAAGCCAAAATAGTTGTGCTTACAACAATTGATTGTCACGTTTACTATTGTCATTAATATTTAAGAATCTGTGAATTTATATTCACCCTTATACATTAGCCAAAGTAGCCTATGTATAATTATGCTGTTCCTTCTAGAACTGCTTTGAGTCATGTTCACAACTTCTTCAAATCTCAGCTTCCATGGAAGATGCTGCCTACACTGTGTCATTTGTGAAATGCCAAAAGAATGATCTAATCAATTCACATAAACTGTTATTAATGAAAATATTTTCCCCATAGACTTGCACATTGTCTGAAATTCCTATCATTAATGTCATTTCATAAGGTCTATCATTTGATCCACATTATCTCAATGGGTTTATCTGTTTAATTAACTCTTTATTAATTAGCAGAGTGTAAGACAAATAGGACTCAGATAAAGGATGAATAAATTTTGGTGGAGATACAAAAAGGAATGCCAAAGACACACACCAGATCCTTGAGTGCAACTCATAGTCACTCAACAAAATCCTGCACCATCTAGAGGCTGGTACTCTTGGGCAATGGGACTCAGGGGCTAAAAAAAACACACTAGAGTCTGACTTCATGACACTGTTGAAAATAAATGGGAGACCGCCAAAGGAAGTTTCAGGGAGAAATTAAGGTAACTTTTTTCTTCTAAGCAATTTCATGGAAACCTCTGATCCACTTTCCCAGAACCTCAGCTCTCCTTGATCTATCTGTTAGGGACTACAGTAAAAATTTCCATCTAAGTCAATTGTCTACTAATGATATTGGTCTTCTTAGTAAGTTCAAAAAAGTCCTTAGCATTAAAATATAATTTTCATTGGTGTAATGCCTGTATAAGTACAGTAATATGTACTAATGTATCATGTAGGGAGAACAAAATCTTGATCATACCTCTCCCATAGAGGAAAGATGGCATTCCATTGATTGTGCCTGGAAAGAATCAAGTGCTCCGTGTCCTAAATGGTTTTGAGCTTATATAGTAATTTACAGGAAGCTAATGTTGTGTACTCAGGTTGGGGTTGAGAGCTAATTCTGTAACACTGAAGTGTTTTTTAAGATATCAGTGAGGTTGACTCATTTTAAGATAAACCACAAGTCAAAGCAGCCAGTAGAGCAAATGCTTCTTAAAAGGAAATGTATTCCCAGCATTACATTAAAGCTTCTGCTGATGAGAACAATTTAGGAAATTTTTAAAAGGCAGGTACTACTTTCCAGTTCTTTAGCTCACTTTTTGTAGTTTTAAAGCCTGACTAAGTGGCCAGAGAAAAGAACCCATGGGCTGGAGGTCATGGAGTCAAGAGCTAGAGATGGTTTTGCAGACGGCTCTCATCCTTCTCACTTTTCCCTTTTCATCATTTTCTTTGTTACAGCTGATCAAAAACTGCAACTGGCTGCGATCACAGAGGGGCCACCTGCCCCTGCACTGAGAATCCTAATTTCTAGTCATCTCCCTTATCTAAAGTCATAATCATAAACGGTGGGGGGGGGAGGGAAGGAGCAAGTAGAAAGAGAAAAAAGAGACCACAGTAAATACACACAGCACAGTATAGATCCGCCCAACATAAACAAAGATAAATGAAATTAAATACATAGATGTCTTTCTTATTTTTCAATTGTTTAACTAAAAGGGGGTGGGGAGAAATGAGATGTGTCATTTAAAATATTTTCAAATTATGTGTCAAAATCCTCAAGTAAATTACATTTGAAATTTGTTACTTGCCAATGATTTTAGCCTGGAAAATACAAAATGGCTTGTATATTAGTTTCCTTCTGTAATGAAATAACTCTGGATAATGAATGTCAGCCAGGTCCTTACTGCCTAAAGGTCTCCTAGCCATCTTTGAAGACCCGCTATTTACCTTCTGGAATGGCCCTCCATTCCACTTGACTCCTGACCCCTCTAGCACTTTGTTTTTGGAACATGCATTTGGCACTTATCACAGACTGCCTTGGTAGTTATTTTCTGTCTGCGTATTTGTCTCCCCAATTGTACTAACATCTCTTTAAGGACAGAATATCTAACTTCCGTGTCACCCATAATCATTACCACAGGTCCTTGTACGATCATTGCCACTGCAGTGATGAAATAAAGCTAAGTGTTCTCATGAATAACATCAGCTCAACTTTGACACAATCCTACAGAGAAACTCATTGAGAAGTTAAGCAACTTGCCCAAGATTAAATTTTAGTAAACAGCAATAATCTACTTATTTCTTCAACTGTTACCAACAAAGTAGTGATTCCCAATCTTTACCACATCACAGCACACCCTGGGGAAATTGGGCTGCTGGTACCTGGGAATAATTGACCCAAGCTGATGGAAATCCATCTCTCAGTATATCCATATATCCACTTGTGACACACCACATAGCATGGCAACTGTATGGGAAGTTCTGTTGCAAATGACCTTTGTGTTTTAAGGCGTGACTTACATAAGCAGATGGATGCTGGACTCAATGAACCTTGAGCTTTTTCATGGTGGAGTCAGGATTGAGAAATGATGAGTAAAATAAATACACAAAGGTTTCTCTCCCAAGGCCCGGAAGGCAGCAATGGCCAGATGAAAGAACAGAGGAGGATTACTTAGTGCAGAAGGTAGGATGACATTTATAGAGTCTTTCAGAAACACTGAGTACCTACTGTACACTTGGCTCTATTAGGTAAGGGGAGCGGGGGGGGGGGGGATAGTCCCAGCCCTCAACTTGAAGATTAAAGGAGAAATCCCACGTATCGACACATTATTATGAGAGGGAACCTGTTACAATCAAGGAGGTATACACAGGGTCTTGTGGAAACGCAACTGAGTTGAGCATTAAAGGAGAAATAGAATTTTATTAAGGAGAAATCTGGAGTATAGGAAAGTAGGTTGACCTTCATGAAAGGCACAGTGGAAATAAATGCAGTGATGAATCATCATAGTTAGATAATGCCTGGAGAAATATAAAGAGAAATGCTGGTGGGAAACAAAGTCAGAGGTAAGTGTAGTCCCAAGCATAGAGGAGAGCTGTGTGTTAAGCACATCTGTAGGCATTTGAGCTTTGTTATTTACTAAAAACCATCAGAGACGAAGGAAGGGAGGTGATACAAAGCCTTAAGTAGGGCAGGGAATAAGGTTCCAGACTTAGCAAATAAAATTATAGCATGTCCAGGTAAATTTGAGTTTCAGATAAACAACAAATCATTTTTTTTTTTAGTCTCTTGCAAGATCTGGGACATACTTAGGCTAAAAAGTTCTTTGTCGTTTATCTGAAATTCAAACTTCACAGGGTGACCTGTCTTTTTCCAGCAGTCCTAATGGAAGGGATGACATTCAGAGGCCAACAGAAAGTGAGCTTGACCCTGACAGGGTTTCTCAGAGTGTCTGTGATTCCCCTGCAGTAGAATACCTTGGTGTGCTCATACATTTTGAACTGTGCTGCAGACCTGCTTAATCATTATCATCATTATCCTCAAAGTAAACAGAGGAAACCTGCATTTCTAAGCTTCTCAGATGGTTCTGTGATTTACAAAAGTTTAAGAACCACAGTAAGCAACTCTTTCTCAAATGTAGGACACAAAGAAGCAGGTGGGAGTAATACTGTGAAGATGAGTGGCTGCACCCACATTGAATGACGCCCTCATCCTGAGTAGTTTAGAAGGTATCTCTGTCCAGAACTGAGGAACTGGGAGTCATGATTGTAACTTGAGCACAAAAGAATTGCAGCATTTGGGGTGCCTGAGTGACTCAGTAAGTTAAGTTTCTGCCTTTGGCTCAGGTGATGATCCCAGGGTCTTGGGATGGAGCCCTGCATTGGGCTCCCTGATCAGTAGGGAGTCTGCTTCTCCCTCTTCCTCTGGACCACCCCTGTCACACTCTGTCTCTGGCTTTCTCTCTTTCTCAAATAAATAAATAAAATACTTAAAAGAAAGTGCTGCAGACACTAATGATAATTGTCCCCAAGAAATTATGAATATGATTTTCTGATTCTTACTAGTAGTGAGAATCCCAATGAAGATAAATAGTGTGGGAGTGTAACGGATTTACTCAACTACATAACTCTATCAGTTCTTGACAGTTCAGGGGTATTAAAGCAGCAAGAGAATTAGAATCTAGGGATTAATTGAAATTACATTAATGAATTTAACAGCAGGCAAGACTGACAGGAAGTCAAAGAGATAAAGCACTCTGTAAGTGCAGTCTGGAAAGGGAAGCCATCATAACCAGGAAAGTGACAATGGACATGAACAATACAGAGGAACTAAATCAAGACTGGATTACAGTGGGTAGAAAAGAATGGCTTCTCTAGGAGAATGCCAGTTGGAGCAAGTCAAAGAGATGGAGAGATCAATGGCATGGCCAGTGTCGACTAACACCAGGTGCATATAGAAATTCCTGGAAACAAAGTGTGAAATCAAAGTTTTAAAAGGGTTATCAAGATAGATGATGAAGCTGCCCTGAACGGTTGTTGGAAATGGGACAGAAGAGATTGAGATTTTGGTATTTTTTTAAGTGCTTATTTATGTATGGGAAGTAGATCATAGATTTTAATGAATAAATGATTTGATTCTCACCTTTTGTGTGAAAATATTCTCCAAATGTCTCTGAGGGTTATGACAGTTAGCTCAGTCTGCATAGCAACAACCAAAATTTACCCTTCTATTTACAGCTTCCCCATTCTGTTATGATGCAAATATGTTTGTTTCCTATTGAGGAAAAACAGCATTTTCTTTCCAATGATAAAGAGTCTTAGTTTATGGCAATCTGTGAAATGCATTAGGTGAAATGAGATTTTTTTTTTTGCTTTTTCTCTCCTTTTATGAAAAAATTCAATAGCTTCACATTATATGTGAACGTTTTCTCCCAACTTTCCTATTTAGAAGCTATTATAAAATAGTCAAATGGGGAGCAAATGTTCTCTTTATTTCACAAACCACTTACAGGAAGGCAAAAATGTACAGATAACAGATCTGAGAAAGTATAAGAAGAAATTCAGCGAATGCCAAGAACAGAAGCAGCATTGGTAATGAATAGTCTCATCAAGATTTATACTACAGTACTTAATTCTACTTGAAATGTGGTTTCTACATTCACCAGTCCTTAGAAGATTATTATGTAGAGGGGTCACCTTAGTTCTTGTACCAATTATCATTAACACAGAAAAATATTGGCAACATTCAGCCCCCAATGGAAAGACAGATTAAAAAATGCAAGTTTTGCAGAGAGCAACTTTTGGGGATATGACTGGAGAGAGAGCTCATGACAAAATCCAACCTGAGACAGAGTGGACCATTAGAAGAAACTGATATTGTGGAAGGTACGATGCATATTTTACCAACTCTGGTTCTTTGCTGCTCTATTCCAAGGCCACCCTGCCTGATGACATTCTATCAAAAGTAAGCTCATGTCTTATGTAACTATGTGCAATTCAAAATACACATGAATATCCATCCATCCCTTGATTTGCATAAGAATTATATAAATTGTAGTCCTAAATGCCCAACAATATGGATTTATTACCATAGTACATTCATGCAATACAATACAATGGGCTAACAAAAAGAATCACATTCCTGAAGAATGTTTGATAACATGAAAATATTCACATTATATTAAGTAAAAAGAAATTGAGAGACCAGAACAACTGGTTTGATTCCCATTGGTCAATAAAATATATATGCATGCCTATAAAAGACAAAGTGGACTGCACAAAAAGATTTATAAAACATTAAGTGGTTCTCTCAGCTTGTGGAAGTAGAGATGGATTTTATTATACTTTTCATATTTCTCATTGTTTTCAAAATGTTCTTGAGTAAATGTTTATTAATGATCCTCAATAATCAATCCAACATGGTAAAATATTTAATCTGAGTTTTAAAAAACATTTGCCAAGCTCAAGTCTGAAGCTCAAATAAGAATCTAGAAGCTGACAGGCAGGAGCATAGCTGTTGAAGCCACAGCACAGATGAGATTGATTGCCTAGGGAACACACATTTCTAAAAATCCACTATTAAATTAAGGCATCCAATTATCCCGGGTAAATCCCCATTAAAAATTGAATAAGGATGGCAAAGAAATGAATAATACAGTAAATGTACAACAATTAGATATATATCAAACTCTGTACACCCTTAATAGAAATTACATCTCCCCAAAAGACACTAATTTACTCAAAAGGGCATCAGGCTTTGGCGTCACACACACACCCAATTCTGAGTCCTAGCCCTACCACGTACTAAAGATGTGATGGGCAAGTCACTTAGCTTTAAATCTATTTTTCCACTGGACAAAAGTATAGATGATAATTCTTACCTCACTGGGTTGTTACGGGGATTAAATGAGATAAATATTGAAAGCATTTTTCTATGATAGGTACTTAAAAATCATGAGCTGTCTCCTTCCCCCACTATTCTAATTGTCAAGTGTTTACAGGCAGTACATAAACACTGGCAGTGTGTACTATACCAAGAAAGGAAAAATAAATAGATCTAAAACACATAAATGGCATGGATTATTGTCTCAAGCTGCAGCACTATAAAATCAAGTACTTAACATGTCCTAAAATACAAAGCTCATAAAGACACACTTTCCACAATAACAATTATTCATTGAAAAGGGTACGATCACTTTTATAGAATGTTTAGAAATTAATACAGATGAAAATACTGCCAATCTGATCATAGGAGACATAGGCAGAAGATATTTTTTAAGATATCTTTCTACATAGTATGTATGAGTCCAGTTTTTTTAAGAAAGAATTTAAGAAAGAATCTTCCTAGCTATGTTACTTATGGGCTTTTATACGTCAGTACGTGTGTATGTGGTTGGCCAGAGTGAGGGTCTTTAAAATTAAGAAATTTGCATTAACCACTAAGGATCATAAAATTTTCCAACGATCTGTAATGGATAGGCACCATTGTTTCTGAAAATACAGATGTTTATATGAGGATAAAATGATTTAAATAATAGAAAAATAAGAGTTGGATAACAAACTTAGAATGCTGATTTTGTTAGTAACCCAATAATACAAAATTTAAAACTCCTGGCAAATCTAAGAATGAAAAGAAACAAAACAAAATTAAAATAAGAGTGGAGAGGAAAATAAAATTTCTCAAAGTATTATACTAGTCATACATAAGTTTAATTACTCAAGCAAATGGCTGAAACTGTATAAAATATTATAAAATATAAGTTAGCACAAGTTAAATATAGAGGCCAATAAATAAAGGAGAAATTGGAAACATTTATTAAAAATCACTCTCTCTAAAACACACTAATTGTGTTAGATTTACTAATTAATTATTTGAACTATCACAGAATAAATTATTTCCATGTTAGTTTATTTCAGAACACAGAAAAATAGTGGGAAGCCACTTAATTTAGTCAATGAAAAAAATATGATATAAGACTTAAGCTAGATAAAGATATCAAACTGAGCTAATCTAGGCAATTTTTATTAAAATTAATAAAGATACCACACTGAGAAGTACAGAGACAAACATTTAAAGTTTAAAAAGTCAAAGGCAATTTGTTCACATCTGTGTGGTACAATAATTAACTGTTTGGAAGTGAGTATTTCTAAAAGTTAGAATTGGTAAATCTGGTGCACTGGGGAAATTTTTGCAAATTATTTTCAGTCTTTATCTTTCCTTTTTTAAATGTTGGGAGGTTTTAATTTTGTTTCTTGTTTTTTCAATTCAAAATGTATTTCATTCTTGTCAATAATTTTTTAAAATCATTTTTGTTTCATACTGCTTATAATAATTAAAAGTTAGAAACAATACCAAATGTCTAATTATAAAAGAATGAATAAGTAAATGGTGGTACAATGGAATACAAGATCTGTAAGTGGACTGCATATAATCATTAATAATGATCTTGGAGAAATTTACCCATTGCTATGGAAAGATACTCATGAAAACATACCACATTGTTCCTATGACATTCATTACATCTTTGTAAAAATTATTTAATGTTATTGTATGTATGTTGGGAGGAAAGAGATCTGGGAAAATCTGCAAGAAAATATTAATAGTGATAGGCCCTTCTTAGTGGGATATGTGATGGATATTCCTTTATGCATTAAGAAAAAAGATTAAAATCCATGAAAACATTTAAAATGCTCTATTATTCCAAGCTTTAAGATTTTTAATGCATTTTAATTCAGTTAATTTTTAATGAATTATGTATCCTCCTCTTTAGAAGTGTTCCCACTAATTTGCCAACAATTTCTTTCTAAAATAATTCTCAACTGAGAACATACTAAATATTTTATTACTTCATGCCAAACCACTGTCATTGAAAAAATAAATATTTCTGTTATTACTCACTGATTTCTGAATCTCAGGTCAGCATGTTTAGTTTGTTTCAGTCATCAGTCTGATTTGCTCACCTCTTTTTGGTCAAGATATTTACTTTTAAACAGATTAGAAATTGTTATTAACATAAAAGCAAAAATACGGCATTGAAATCTTAGTTTTGATATTTCAAAAGAACTACATTCCTAGATTTTTCAAAATAATTTTGTAGCATTTTAAACAATGATTATTTAGTTCATTTTCATCCATTTTCATTTATTTGCTCTTCTAATTGCCTGTCATTTGGTAAACTATAAAATAATTTAAACAGTGTACATGTACATATGTATAATTTCAATGATTAAAATGTGTGTATATGTGTGTTTGTATGCATACGTACACATAAATGAGTTTGCCTAGCCAAGGATTTTTTTTACAGTGTAAAGCTTTTGGTATATAGTTTGCTTTCCATACATGTAACGTATAAATAAAGCCTTATAAAGCTCTGTTTAAAAATAATTATAAATAAATAAATTCTAAAAATTTAAATAAGAATAGACATTTTTCTTAATAAAGAAAATCTATTTTAAATCAAAAGTTTAGCATTAAAAACTCTAAAGGCATTTTCACTACATTGAAAAACAACAACTAAAAGGGAGCTCACTTTTCACAATGCTATACATCATGAAAAATTAGAATTCTTAGTTTTGGAAAAGAGGAAACAGTTTTGGATTCTTTAGCAGATGGCATCAATGTATATCAACAGGAGCTGTAAGAAGTTCTTTAAAAAACAAAATGCTAGGTTAAAATGTGGATTCCTGGTTAGTTCCTGTGCATTGAGTTATAATACCATAATAGAGCTGTGTCCCAGGTAAGTATACAAGTCAATATATTCTTTAACTTCTACATACTTGGCTGAAATACATATTGGTACCCAAAAGATCTAACTCATGGTAATAAAAAATTATTTTAAAAATATTTTAGGAATAATTTTTAGATATGCAAGAGCCATAATAAAGCAATTCATAATACATTTATCATATGTAACTTCTGCTGAATGGGGAACTAATAGTATTTGTTGACTGATCGTAAAGCAAATTATAAAGTTAATTAAGCTTTACACAAAATTCCTGAAGGATTCTTACTAAAACAGAGAAGAACATTTCTAAAGTTCATAAGGAAGAACACATAGAAAATAATATTTTAGAAATTTTTGAAGATAAAAAAGTTACAAGAGGAAATTAGTCCATCTCTGAAATATATTTCAATAGTTAAAAGTATGATTTTTTAAAAATAAGAATACAGAAAAATTATTTGTAGCTAGTTTTGTCTGTCATTAACTCTGTGATTGTACCAATTTTTATCCCAAAGACTATACTTTTAAATTATATCTCTAGTTTTAGTCTCTTCTCTACATTTATTAGTAACATTTATCACTTAATGCTTAGTCTACTTATAAATACTTTTCTAAAGTGACCACTGGTTATTGTTTGAAAATGAGAAAATGTTGAAATTCCATCATACTGTTATGGAATGTTTCCAAATGGACAAGAATAATTCTAAATATTTTCCAAATATCCAAAACTGATATCTTTCCAAGCTTTGAAGCCATAGATGATACCACAAAGGAAAAAAGAAGAAGAGGAAGAAAAAGAAAAAGTTAAAGATCGAAGGCATTTGTTTGTAAAATGTTTTTAAAAAGCCATTGGAAACAAAGGACAAATGGATGGCTGGTCCAAAATGTAATTTTCAGATATTATTTATCACTTGTCCTCCTATTTATACTTTTCTTTTTGGTTGCTTATGCAAAAGAAAGCAAGAATGGGGAGAGCAAGAGGTAAATGGAGTCAACAAAGAAATCCTGATGCCATAGTCTCAGCTAAAGAAAGGGAACCAAATGAAAGTACTTTCATTTCATTTAATTATATGAAAGTCAAAAAAACAAAAGATGTAAAAATTATTAAATATTGCATGAAGGAGGAAATAAAATACTGTAGGAGAAATTAGAGGCAGGAATGGAAATATTTTATCTGGAAAATTTGGCACTCAATTTCTCTAGGAACTCAATACAAATCTAACTCCACTTGAAACTGAAGAGGTTGAAATAATCAGGTTAGAACCACAGAAAATCACTTTGCACTTTGCTCCTAGACTCATTAATTAGGCTTAATGTACATATATTCTCTAAATACCCAAATCAATGTATTTGGCAATTCAAAAATGTATAAAGTCATCAAATTATAGAGTTAGGCAGAAATATATAGATCATCTATAGAGTTAGGCAGAAATATACAGATCATCTAGTCAAACTCTTAAATATTACAGATTAGGGGGCACCTGGATAGCTCAGTCAATTAAGTGTCCAACTCTTGGTTTCGGCTCAGGTCATGATCTCAGGGTCAGGATATCTAGCCCTACATCCGAGTCTGTGCACAGTGGGGTGTCTGCTTCTCCTCTCACTCTATCCCTACCCCTGCTTGCAGGCATGTGTACTCTCTCTTTCAAATAAATAAAATAAAATCTTTAAAAAATTTCTCTTTAAAATAAATAAATAAATAATACAGGAGAATACAGTAAAATGTCTATTGTTATTAAGACAAAAGACAGTATTTCAATTACATCAAGGTTTTATGCCTTTATTTGCAATCTTGTGAGTGATATTTTGAATTCTTTTTCAAAAAGATCTGTGAAAATTACCTGGAGGTGATATATATCTGAATGAGCTTCAGATCAATCTTAATAATATGCCAATAAAGTGTCAAGTAGCCCGAGATAGGTACATTGGATAAGTAAAAAAAAAATCCAGTCCCCCAAAGTTGTGTCACCTTTCTCTTTTCCCTCTCTAGTTAATTTGGATTACCCCAAATTTCGCCAAAATTATGATTTGGTGTTGCTTTCTTTATCTATATAGAAAAACCACCTTTGGACTCTGAATTTTTCCCTTGTGTTTCTATTTTTTATTTCACTGATTCCTGCTCTTACCATTATTAGTCCCTTCCTTCTACTTATTTTGGTTTAATGTGATCTTTTTTTTAGGCTCTTTAGGTGGAAGTCTATATAACTTACTTGTAGATCTCCTTCTTTCCTAATACCAGTCTTTAAAGCTATGAAATTCACTAAACATTTCTTTAGCAGCATTCTATAGATTGGAATGTTTTGTAGTTTCATTTTTACTTAGTCAAAATATTTTCTGAACTTTCCTCTAATTCCTTCTCTGACCCATGGGTTATTTAGAGCCATGTTGTTCAATCCGCAAATAGGTGGGAATTTAGCAGATAGATGTGTTACTGATTTCTGTTTTAATTCCATTGTGGTTACAAAACTGATCTTTGTTATTTCAATATTTTTAAATGTTTTTAGATTAGTTTTATAGCATAGTACATGGTCTATCTGTGAACATTTCATGTATACATTCTCTGTGGTTGCTGGAAGCATTTTATAGATATCAACCAGGTCAAGTTCCTTAATAATGTTGTTCCAGTCTTCTACATCCTTACTGATATTCTATCTGTTCTATCAATTACTGAGAGATGAGAGAAAAAATTGTAATTGTAGATGCAGCAATGTCTCCTTAGTAACAGTCAGTTTTTGCTCAGGTATTTTGGAACTCTGTTATTAGGTATATATGCATCTAATAATATGTTTTATTGATGACTTGACCCCTTTTTCATTTTGAAATGTACTTCTAGTTCTAGTAATATTCTTTGTTCTGAAGTATGTTTGATATCATAGCTTCTCCAGTTTTCTTATAAAAAGTTTGTCATGATACAGCTTATTGCACCTTTTACTTTTAACCTGTTTCTTTACATTTAAGATGGACTTATTTTAGACAGAATTTGGTTGGGTCATGACTTTCTTTCCAGCCTGACAATCTCTTTCTTTTAACTAGAATTTAATTTAATGTCAACACATACGGGTTTAAATATCTTGCGATTTGTCTCCTGTTTGCCACATTTGTTATTTGTTCTCTCTTTTCTTTTTTTCTATCTTCTTCTGGATTGTCTATTTGTATTCTATTTTATCTCCATTATTGGCTTATTATTTATATCTTGTTTTATTTATTTCTGGAGTACTGGACCTAGGATTTACAACATATCTCTTCAACATATTTCAGTCTGCCTCCAAAAAATATTATATTTTAGTTGCATAGTTATAAAAATCTTGGGGCACCTGGGTGGCTCAGTGGGTTAAAGCCTCTGCCTTCAGCTCAGGTCATGATCTCAGGATCCTGGGATCGAGTCCTGCATTGGGCTCTCTGCTCAGCAGGGAGCCTGCTTTCCCCTGTCTCTCTGCTTGCCTCTCTGTCTACTTGTGATCTCTCTCTCTGTCAAATAAATAAATAAAATATTTTTAAAAAATTAAAATCTTAAAACAGTGTACTTCCATTTATTCCCCCATTTTCTTTGTGCCTTTTTGATCATACATTTTGCTTCTATATATTTTACAACTCACATAATGCATTGTTAATATTTTTGGTTTAAACGATCATTACATATTTTTTTTAAAAACTAGAAACAGATAAAGTATTTTATGTTCCCCCCGCATAATTATAATTTCTGATGCTCTTGATTCTTTTGTGTAGATGTTCATATTAATCTGATAACTTTGGCCTAATGGTTTTCATTTAACATTTCTTACAGTTCAGGTCTGATGGTGATGAATTTGCTCACTTCTGTTTCTCTAGAAACAAGCCATTATCTTGCCTTCATATTTGGGAGCAAATGTTGACTGCATACAAGATTCTTCATGGACAAGTTGGTTTTTGTTGCTACAGCACCTTGAAGGTGTTTCATGCATGTCTTCTGGCTTGCATAGTCTCTGACAAGAAGTCCGCTGTCATGCTTTATATATAATGTTTTCTCTTGGGACACTTAGATGGCTCAGTCAGTTAAGCGTCTGCCTTCGGCTGAGGTCATGAACACAGGGTCCTGGAATTGAGTCCTGCATTGGGAGCTTTGCTTAGAGGGGAGTTTGCTTCTCCCTCTGCCTGCCACTACCCCTGCTTGTGCTCTCTCTCTCTCTCTCTCAGACAAATAAATAAATTAATTAAAAAAAATTTTTTTAAACAGTTTTCTTCTTTCTGGCTGCCTTTAAGTCTTTGTCTTTATCACTTGTGGGCAATAATTCATAGTGATGTGCTTGGTGTGAAAATTTGGAAGTCATTTACTATTATTTGTTCAAATTTCTTCTTTGAACCCTTTCATCCTATATGACAGGTACTCATATACTTGTGTTTGACCAGTTGTTGTCCCATAGTTCACTGAAGATCTGGCCATTTTACTAAGTTTTTTTTTTCTTCCATGCTTCCTTTTCATTCTTTTGCTATGTCTTCAAGTGCATTTATTTCTTTAGAGTGTCTAATCTGCTTTAAATTTCATTTGGTATATTTTTCATTTCAGATAATATTTTTAATATCTAGTTCTATATATAGTTTTCCTTTAAAAGTCTTCCATTTCTCACCTCACTATGTTTATATTTTCCTTTAAATCCCTGCTCACACAGAGAATATAAAGTCTTTTTTTTTTTTCCAATTCTAACATCAATGTCATTTGGGGGCCTAGTTCTCTGCTGACAATTTCTCTCAGCCAGAGATTGCACTTCTTATTTTTTGTCATGTCTGCTAACTTCTGATTGGATGCTGAGTATTATTATTACTAGATTTTGTTATCCTTCTTTGAAAGGGTTTTAGGCTTTGTTTTGGCAGGCTTTTTTATTTGTAATAAGCTTGATTCTCATGAAGATGCATTTAAGCTTTATTAGGATGAATCTAGAATAACCTTTCTTCTAATCATTGTTTAGCCCTACTTCTAAGGTGAGAACATTTGGGGATCTCTACTGAATTCACTGGATGATGAGAAAAAATGCTTCACTCTAGCTGATCAAAGCTTAACAATCTCTTGCTGCTCTGTAAGCTTTGAGAATTATTCAGTATAGAACTCTTTGGTATATCTTCACCTAGCTTCATGTACTTTTACCCCATATGCACACATTTTAGAATTAAGCAAAGACTTCAGGGAACTCTCATATAGTTTTCCAAAGGTTATTTTTTTTTTTGTAGTATCCACCCTTTTGGAACTCTGCCCTACAACTTCCAAACTCTTCAGCTTTTCTAAACTCTAATCTCTCTCTCTCTCTTCTACTTGGGATCCCTCTCCCTACACCATGAACAGAAGTGTGCTTCTGAGAAAAGTTAGAGCAATCTTAAAACCTGTTGCACTTGTTCCTTCCTCTCAAAGATCACAGTTCTGTGTTGTCTCTTGTCCAATGTACAAAACTTATTGTTACATACATTTTATCCAGTTTTCTAGTTACACACAGTAGCAGGCAAAATCTGATCCATGTTGTTCTATTGTCAGAATCAGAGAGTATTATGGTGAAAAACCTTTGGAGTAGTGTATAAAAAGGATTGACCCATCAAAAACAAGGTGAAAATTTTAAATTCTAATTAGGCAATTGACTTAGTATTCACTAGATATATTTATATATCACTAGTATTCACTATATATATTTATATTTATAGATATATTTATATCTAGAGAGACACATATAATTTACTCAATATTCTTTACTATTATATTATTACTTTATACTATATATTACTAATATATAATATAAAACATATATTATATAATATATATTACTAATACTTTATATTATATTATTATTACATTATTACTATTATATTATATTACTATTATATTATCATTGCTTTATATATGCATTTTAAAAATTCATAAGAACACATTTAACAGTAAATATTTGAAGTATATTTATGTATACTATATTTAGTGGAAGTATATTCCACTTTGCTGAAATTGGACAGTAGTTTTGCACTTTATACCATAAGAATTTTAGTAATTACATTATAATAAGTGGTTTTACATTTCATTTTCCTTGTACACTGGTATTTTGTGACTTAGACTGAAATGTTCTCTACCAAAATGTAATGCTGGTAACCTATTTCCGTTTAAAAACATACATGTTAATAGGTGTATGTGAATGCATTTAATGGATACTTACTAATAGTTTTCCCCATGTATTTTTCTTACTCTTTTGCATGTTAATCTGTGTATTCTAGCAGGTGACTAAACAGATCGATGAGTGACAGTATATAAAAGGAAAAATAGAAAATTGCTTCTAAAATATTAATGATACAGTATTGTTTTTAAAGAATATTATGGAAATATCATAGTGACATTTTATGCTAATAAACTTGCTCTTGATTCATATAGTAGTATTATATGTTTATTGTAACGTGATTCCCACAGAATTTGCCACACACACACACACACACACAAAATTTGAGTATCACTGATGAATTTGGTATTAATTCTCTATATCAGGAATAGAGCTTCTGATTTAATAGCAGTCTAATGAGAAAAACGTGATCTTTTATAACAATTCAGTTTATGATAACCTTATAGAAGTATATGATGTTGAAAGATAGGAAACGCTATTATATTTTCATGATTTACTTTCTTTTCTATTTAACAGAAAGTAAAAATTTATTAAATTTATGAAGAAAATAGTTTGACATTTTTAATGTTTTTCATAATACAAATTTGACTTTCCATTGAAATATTTCAGTTTTGAGAACTAAGTCAAAGCCTAATGAAGAGGTAATGAAATATCACTGCTGAAAAAAAATTTATCTTTGCACTTGCTGAAAGCAAAGGGTGAAGATAAAATATGGATAACAGATAGAAAAGTGAAATCGTCACACTGTCTTATCCCTTCCTACCTAAGTCTTTAATCTTACAAAAGGAAAGCCATCCATCAGGGTAATCTCGCTTGTTCTGTGGAAAAGGTTGACTTTGGAATAGGAAAAAAAAGAAGGGAAGCTTTCTATTTTCAGAATGTCATGGTAGGAAAACCTAGGAGATTCTAAAAGAGACTACAGAATTGGTTAACAGGAAAGGTACAATATTATTAATAATTATTTAGGACATGTTATCCATTTGATACCTGGTTATTTCCTCATTTTTCAGGAATATACATTTCTCATGCCAAGATAAAAGTATACTTCTTGTGGAAAAGTAGGATGCCATATTCTGTTTTATACCCCAGAGCGGGACATGTCGTAGGACTTCAAATACTAGTTTAACTCATTTTCTCAGCCTGGTGCTCTTTTCGTTGAAGTTATTTACTCTTGAATTTTGATCTTCTAGAGATTCTGCCTTCCTCTCATCTATAACCTATGGGGAAAAAAATGATCAAGAGAACTTGAACAGGCCTTATGACTCAGACCATTAAGGGAAAAGCTTAGTGAAAATGTTGGAACTTTGTGCTCTAGCAGAAATATGTTTGTTTCTTTTCACCTTTCGTCGGCTGCATATGGGAGAAGTAATGGCAACAAGGAGATTGCTTGCCCTGACACCAGTGAATCAGGACTCACCCAATTGTCGCTGCTCAGAGCAGGAGTTGTACCTTCATAATCTAGCCTTTTGAATGACCCTTAAGAGCAAGGACAGAGCTGACTACATTTTCTGAGAAGATTAAAAATGAAATCTATTATTGGTAAGAGCAGTCAATACCACATAGACCCCTTGTTTCATCAAATGGTTAATAGTTGAGATTTATTACAGATAATATTAAAACCACCTGCTTCTCCACCTTCTACCATTTTACTACTACTAATAATAGCACTGCATTTGGAAGTGGGAATTTTTAGAGACTACCTTTTGTTGAGAATAAACAGTCTCTATAGAGCAAATTTTTAAAACCTCACTCTTAAAACTTTTTTCTTCTCAAATCCTGCCTGAATAATCTCAGCCTACCCTGAAAATACTTTGTTCCTCTGTATTCCTTGGGACCTGTTATTACCAATATGACACATTTTAATACAATGCCTCTAATGTATATAAGGACCTTTCATATAAGTACACTGATTATCTATTCATTTTATTCATATAAAATTATTTATTGAGCTCCTCTTGTATGCCAGGCCCTCTTCAAGGTGCTGGAGATAGCATCAATCAACAACAAACAAGATGCTCCTTCTTATGGAGTTTTATGAGCAACTGACTAAGCAAATAAAATAGATAATTTATATTTTAATAAGTAATATGAAAATAATAAAAGATGGTAATATTATAGAGAGTGACTAGGAAGCCATTTTAGACCGAACAGGCAGATAATTAATATCCTAATAAAGATCTGAATGAGATGCAAAAATTAGACATGAGATTTCAGAAGAAAATGCAAGCATAGATGCTCCAAATTGTGAATGGATGTGGCCAAATCCAAGAACAGAACCCCGTCATAGAGAGTGGCAAGGACTAACTAGCTCACATAAGAATTAAAGGCAGTAATAAAGAGTTTGGCTTTCTTTTCCTAAATTCAGTGAAAACCAGAGGAGTGATACAACCTGTTGCACATTTCTAAAAGATCACTTTGGCTTCTTAATAGACCTTAGATTGTATAAAAACAAGAATGAAAACCAGGAAATGGAAGGAAGTTTATTAGATGGAACTGGTAGATCTTTGTGAAGTTTTGAATGGAAATAGTAACGGTAGAGATAGAGGAAAGGGGACAGATACTTGACACATGTTACAGGTAGAGACAAGGCACTGGAAAATGTGTTAGATGTGAGGTGCATGAGTGAAAAAGCAGAAAAGGAGATGATTCCCCAGGTTTTGGCTTAAGCAGATAAGTGGACGAGTGCATCATCTAATTAGATAAAGGAAACTTGAGATGGAAAGATTTGGGTAGGGAATGCTGAGTCAGTATTAGATACATGTATATGGAAATTAAAGACATCCATATAGGTATATATCAAATCCTGAAGATGGAAACCATGTATTTTCACTTTTCTTTGTAATAATTATATTAGAAGGAGAAGTACATGGCAAAAGCTAAAGGGAAATCTGGTAATGGTCTTCAAAATTTTGTCATTAACACTTTTGAAATCAAGTCCCTATTTCCCTAGGTGTATAAACTGGAGAGTAAAATATATATTATATATATATATTTTTTATGTATTTATATATATATGTATATATGTATATTCACAAGACAATGGCTGTGTCTTTTTATGTTTAGATTCCAAGTATCTTGCACAATTCTTGGGACATAAATTTTCACTACTTATTCATTGAATAAATGATCTGATTTAGCATTACATTACCTAGACATACCCCACAATCCTCCTTCTTTACCCTCATGGCCTGCTTCTTTCAGCTCTGCTAAACAAGAACCAGGGCACTTTCCTAGATCTTGAAGAGTGATCTCACATTGGGTCACCACCCAACTAGCCTGCCCCACTTAAGCTTGTGAACCGTGACTCCTCTACCTTCAGAGAACATTTAGAGGTGGTCAACACTGCGCACCTCCATTGGAGTTCATTCTAAACTATCCTAAGGGTACTGGCTCCTCAGTACCACATCCAGTCGTAGTCATTCAAAAAAATGATCTTCGTTTCTGATTTCCTAAGATTTAAATCATTTAATATGAACATCTGAAATTTTCTTATTATTTTCTTTTTTTAAAAAGATTTTATTTATTTATTTGACCGAGAGAGATTACAAGTAGGCAGAGAGGCAGGCAGAGAGAGAGGAGGAAGCAGGCTCCCTGCTGAACAGGCACCCTGATGCAGCGCTTGATCCCAGGACCCTGAGACCATGACCCAAGCCGAAGGCAGAGGCTTTTAACCCACTGAGCCACCCAGGCACCCCTCTTATTACTTTCTTTACTTTTCAAAGTTTCGATCTC
This sequence comes from Ailurus styani, assembly GCA_002007465.1. NCBI lineage: Eukaryota > Metazoa > Chordata > Mammalia > Carnivora > Ailuridae > Ailurus > Ailurus styani. Next base: position 2,393,783 of record LNAC01000233.1, read on the forward strand.
TGTTATCAAATTAAAGTTCCTTGAAAACAGGGATTAGTGTCTATTCCACTCCTGTCCCTTCAGCATCTAAAGCAGTGTCAGAAACAAACAAACAAACAAAAAAACACTTAAATATTTACTAAATGAATATATTTCTTTAATACAAAGAACTAAATAAATGTTTGATTTCCATGATTGAGGGTCAGGTTTTTCAAGCAATAACTCCCTCTGAGAACTAAAGTGCAGGATAAGATATTAAAAGTATCTTCTCAAAAACACGAAAAAGTTGTCAAAAGAATAAAGTACTAGCTGGAAAACAGAAACAGAAAATGGAGGAAAGGTGACCAAAATACTGGAGGCCAGTTTTGTTCTAAAGAATTTGCTGATCCCTGAAATTTAGGCTTCAGCTTGGCAACCTCATCAGGTAAGGCAGATAAAGCATAAAGCTTGGTAGCCACACAAAATAAGGAGTTTAATGGGAGAACCTCTCTACATTATGTAAGATTTTTAAAAAGTGCTAAGTGCTTACAAGGAAGATTTTCTTGGTACTAACCAAAGAAGGGTGAAAAGAAACAAACAATAAATTGAGAAGCCATAGGTGGATTTGCAACCTAGATTCACATAACCTGAGGGAATCCAGGCTCACTCCTGCTATGAACTGGATAAAATGGCCCCAGGACGCTGACCAGCAACAACAAACACCACATAAATACTACTTATTTCCGAAGTTACTTAGGTTCATACCTTTCCCCCTCAACCTTCAGTGGTTTGTTTTATACATTTTTTATACATTTAGATTGTTTTCTTTTTGTCACATCCTATACCTTATCCTGTGGTCTCCCAAGTTCCTAAATATTTTTTCAATTTGTATGCATTAAAGTTCACTCTTTGTACTGTAAGATTCTATGGGTTTTAACAAATGTATAGTGTCATGTGTCCAACATTACAGTATCCTACAAAGCAGTTTTCTCACCCAAAAATATCCCCTATGATTCATTTATTCAACCCCCAACTCCCCTCAAATCTTGACAACCAGTATTCTTTTTACAATCTCCATAGTTTTGTCTTTTCCCAAAAGTCCTAAAATTATAATCACATGTTATTTGGCCTTTCAAACTGACTTCTTTCATTAAGCAATATGCATTTAAGATTCACCCATGTCTTTTTGTGTCTCTGGAGCTCATTTTTTTCAATTATCCAATAATATTTCATTGTTTGGATGGACCAAAGTGTGTTTATCCATTCACCCACTTGAGGACAACTTGGTTACTTCCAGTTTTTGGAGATTCTGATTAAAACTGTTATAAACATTCACATGCAGATTTTTTTGTGTGGACATAAGTTTTCAAATCAGTTGGGTAAATAACTAGAAGTACAATTGCTAGACCATATGATCAGACTGTGTTTAGCTTTGTAATAACTAACTACTCAACTGTCTTCCAGAGTGGCTATCCTGTTTTGCATTCCCAGAAGCAACAAATGAGAGTTCTGTTGTTTTACATCCTCAACAGCAATTTGTATTATCGGATTTCTCTTCTTTTTTGTTTTCTTTTTTTCTTTTTTAATTTAGCCATTTTAATAGCAATTTAATAGGTAATAGCTAATCATTATTTTAATTTGCAATTTCCTAATGACAATAATGTTGAGCATCTTTTCACATATTTAGCTGCAATCTATGTATCTTCTATGGTGACGTGACTACTTAGATCTTTTATCCATTTCTAATTGTTTTTTTTCTTAGTGACTTTTAAGAGTTCTTTGTATATGATTGATATAATAAACACATCAGTCCTTTATCAGATATTTGTTTTGTAAACATTTCCTTTCACTTTGTGACTTATCTCTGGATTCTTTTAATCATGTCTTTGAGCAGAAAATTTTAATTTTAATAAAAACCAACTTACTAATTTAATTTTTATAGATCATTCTTTTGGTGCTATATCTAAAACTCATCACTAAATCAAGGATTACCTAGATTTTCTATTTCTTTTTTTCTAGAAGTTTTATAATTTTCCCTTTTATATCCAATTTGTCCAGCACCATTTGTTTTTGCTCTTTTTTGAACAATCCTTTCTCCATGAAAATGTTTTGTTCCTTGGACAAAGATCAATTAACTATATTAACTATATTAACTATATTTCCTCGGCTCTTTATTCTGTAGCAGTCATCTGTTGTCATCTATTGTCAATAGCTAAAAACTAATTTATTGGGATTTTAATTGAGATTGCTTTGAATACAAGGTCAATTTGGAAAGAACTGACATTTTAACAGTATTGAGTCTTTCCATCATGAACATGGAATATCTTTCATTTAACCTACTTTTAATTGTAGCTCCACAAAGAGAAGACAAGAAGAAACAGAGTGGGAGAGAGAGGAGAAAAGGAAGGCAGGGGAAGGAAAGGGAAGTAAGGGGAGGGGAGAGAGAAGAGTTAGATCATATTTTAGGAGGTATGGGATGAGACTTTTCCACAACTGATGAAAAGCACCAATCCCATAGAGTCTTCTAAACAAACCCTAGTGATATTTTTTAAGAAAGCTAATTTTAGATGCATAACAGTGAAATTACCAAAAAATTATGCAAAATGTTTTAAAAAGTCAGAAAATATTTTTAATAGCACTGAAAGTATTGACAAACTGATGGATACTATTTCAAAGAACATTAATAAAAATCACAAATTAGTACACCCAAATTTTTAATGGAATGAAAGTTTTCTAGGTCCCAAGGAAAATATTTTTTAAATTATATATATATATGTATATGTATACATATACATATATATATATATATCTATATTATGTACTCAGGAAAATTCTAAAGGATGTACTACAGGCAGAGAGGGTGATACTATATAAAAAGATTGAAATACCAAATGTACAGGGCAAAAAATTAGTAAATGTGTAAGTAAATTTTTTTAAAAGATGTTCCTTTTGTGCCTCTCATTTTTATACCAGTTTCAATAAAATACTAAGTACCAAAAGAACTTCTACACATAAACAAAAGGAAAAAAAAGAAAATGGCCAAAGACTTGAATAGACACTTCATAAAAGATGATATTCAAATGGCCAACAGACATAAAATAATGTACTCAACTTTATTAGTAATCAGGTAAAGAGAATTAAAATCAAAGTCTGAACACAGCTGATAATACATGTGTAGGTCAGCATAACCACCTCGGAAAAATTCAGCATTATCCAAAAGAGTTGAAGATTTATATTCTCTATGTCCTATGATTTCTGCACCTAAGTAGAGAACCTAAAGGAACAAAGACCCATATGTGCCAGGAGACAGGTACAAGAACTGTCACAGTGGCATTGCTATAATAAAGACGACAAATAACCCAAATATGCACCAAAGGTAGAATTTATTAGTAAATTGTGGTACATTCAAGAAAGGAACATTATGCGTCAGTGCAAATGAATGAATTACAACTGAATTTGACAGAATAGATACATTTCACAAGCATAGTGTTGAATGAAGGAAACAAACAGATGAATACACATCATGGTTCCATTCATATACACGGTTCTAAAACAGTCAAAACTAAACCATATTTTTTAAGAACACCTAAGTAGTTGTAAATTGTTGTAAAATTTGAAAGTGAGAAAAAGATAAAGCAAAGAAAGACAGTGGAACTCTGGAGGAAGAGAGGGACTTATATTAGTAGGGAGTAGGGGATTCCTAGGAGGTAGTCAAAGTTGTTTGAATGTTAGTGGTGTTAACAGGATTAGTTGCTTCATAATTATTCATTAAACAAATCATATATATTTTCCTTGCTTTCTCTATTTTTGTGTATCTTACCATAAGATAAATGGACTGTTTTGTACTTTTAAATGACATTATTTTACTCTTTTTCTGCACATTTCATAATGAAAGAAAGATCTTTGAAGTGGGGGGAGTTGACACTACTCCTGTATGAAACTTTTAAATAAAAACTTCTGGAAAAATTTAACTTTCTCTCTTTATACCTTAAAATCTGTTGTCCTCCTTATACTCTCTTTGACAAATAGAACCTTGCCTGGTTTAACTTTCCCTTCTTTCCCAAACAAACAAAAAACTTGGAAATGCAAACAAAAGCTGATACCATCAGGAGAAAGGATGAGGGAACTGGAAGCAAAGATTTAGGGGCAGAGGATAAAATAATAATGTGTGGGGCGCCTGGGTGGCTCAATGGGTTAAAGCCTCTGCCTTAGGCTCAGGTCATGATCTCAGGGTCCTGGGATTGAGCCCCATATCGGACTCTCTGCTCATCAGGGAGCCTGCTTCCTCCTCTCTCTCTGCCTGCCTTTCTGCCTACTTGTAATCTCGCTCTCTGTCAAATAAATAAATAAAATCTTTAAAAAAGAGAGAGAATAATATCTGTATTAAATGCAAATAAGGTTTAAACAGACTGAAATGTGAAAGGGAAAGATAACGAAACACATATGGAACTAGAGATGGATTCAGAAAAGAATGGAAGGGAAGGAGAAGAGGAAGATTTGATATTGGCGAGCTTGTACCAAGGGTGGAGTTCTGGATTTGCCCCTTCACATATTTTGCCTCATAATTCTCACAATAAACTATGGTGTGGATAGCATCATTCCCATTTTATATAAAGTGAGACTGAGGATCAGAAAGGTTAAATATCTTTCCCAAGATTAATCATGGAAAAGCATGGGGGTGCCTGGGTGGCTCATTTGGTTAAGTGTCTGACTTTTGGTTTTGGATCAGGTCATGATCTCAGGGTAATAAGATGGAGCCCAATGTTGGGCTCAGTGTTCAGCATGGAATCTGCTTGACATTCTGTCTCTCCCTCCCCTTGTTCTCTCGAAAGAAAGAAAGAAGGAAATAGAAAGTAAGAAGAAAGAAAGAAAGAAAGAAAGAAAGAAAGAAAGAAAGAAAGAAAGCTTAAAAAAAACTTCACTTGTTAAAGAGAGTCCATCAAAATAATAATAATAATAATAATGGAAAAGCATGATAACCACCAAGCTCATAGTCTTAGTGTCAAGGATTTCCTAGAGGTACAGAGGGCAGATCAGGAGAAGATCCAGAAACAGCAGACGGAGCTACATATGGCTTCAGGTTTTTTTTGTTTTGTTTTTTGTTTGTTTTTTGTTTTCATCTTCGCTTCACCTAGAACACCTAGCACAATATCCTTCACATTGTAAATATCACACGATCTATGAATAAAATTTTCCCAAGGTTACATGGATCAAAAATGTGTTATTCATTATTTCTTCAGTCAGTTATTACTTAGTAAACATTTATTCAATACTATTTACCAGACGGTTAAACTTTTAAAGGATTTCATTTCATATGACACATGACTGTGAGGAAAACTTTACATTCTATGAAAGAGAAAACAATAACATTGATCAGAAATGGATTTTTGTAAATATAGAAAGTGTAGATGCAAATTTTGCCACCTATTAGAACTACTTCTGAGCACGTGATGAAAAAAATTAAAATACTGTTCAATTTTTATTTTATGACTTCAAGTAACTATGATTTATACAACTTTAAACCCCTTTGCCTTAAAACAGCTTCCAGGGATACCTGGTGGCACCGTCTGTTAAGTGTCCTACTCTTGGTTTTGGCTCAAGTCATGATCTCTGGGTCCCCAGATTGAACCCATGTCAGGCTCTGTGCTCAGTGCAGAGTCTGCTTGAGATTCTGTCACTCTCTCCCTCTGCCCCTCCTGATAGTGCTGTCTCTCTCTCTCTCTCTCTCTTTCTCTCACTCTCTCTAACATAAATAAATAGATAAATCTGGAGAAAAAAAAAAACAAAAACAGCTTCCAACAGAGCCTGTGGGGTGGGGCAGTTGAATCTACAAAAAACGCAGCAGAATTCAATGATCAAGGTGGACAGACTCCTGGCTGTTCTCAACTTTAGAAAGAGCTTGGCACCCAAGAGCTGTTCACTCCCAAGGAAGGGAAACCATCTCTTCACACTCATAGAAGACTCCTCGAAAACTCCCCAGTGATAAAATCCTCTGAAGAGCTTACTCACGCACAGCAAAGACTTGCGGATGCAGTGAGGGGAAATCTGAGGTAAATGAGAAGGAAGAGTAAAAGGAGACAATTCATGAGAAAAAATCAGACAAATTCCTATAGAACTCATCCCACAAAACCTGACCAGTATGCCTCAAAACTGTCAAGGTCATTAAAAATAAGGTAAATGAGAGTCTCTCACAGCCAGGAAGAGCCTAACAAAAAATGATGGTTAAATTGAGTGTGGAATCCTGGATGGGGACTGACCCAGGGAGGAAAAAGAATTAAGGGAAGACTAAGGAAATTGGAATAAATGATGAACTTTAGTTAATAATAATGTATCGATACTGGTTCCTCAACAGTAATAAATGTGCCAGATTAATACAAGCTATTAATAAAGAGGAAAACTGGGTGAAGGTATATGGAAACTCTTCACTATCTCTTAAATTTTTCTGTAAATCTAAACTTGCTCAAAAGTTGAAGTCCTTTTTTTTTGTTAAAGATTTTATTTATTTATTTGACAAAGAGAGAGAGATTACAAGGAGGCAGAGAGAGGAGGAAGCAGGCTCCCCACTGAGCAGAGAGCCCGATGCGGGGCTTGATCCCAGGACCCTGAGATGATGACCTGAGCTGAAGGCAGAGGCTTTAACCCACTGAGCCTCCCAGGTGCCCCAAAGTCCATTTTTTTTTAAAGAAGATTATTTGTACTCTATTTATATTAAGTGAAATCGAGAACATGGAGACCCTGCCATAAATTTAAAGTTAGACTATGGTTAAGATTAACTTGTTTAGGAATATTTTAAAAATCATAGAAGAAACAAACACTAGAGGTAATCAGAGTAGGATGATTTGGTTTACTAATAGTTGTAAAGTTGAAAATTTGAGGGGTATTTTTACAAATTATGAGTCACTGAAAAGTAAAATCTAGATTTGAAGAGCAAGAGAGTTATTTACTATTTAGGATTGCATTTGCACCACAATTCTGTTCCATTTGTAGGAAAATCAGAAGTATTAAAAACAGAGACCTTTTCTACCCAGCCAATTGCTTTCTAAATTACATGAGTTATTATGTAAAATGGACTTAATCTTTTATCATCCGTTTGAGATATTACCATTCATTTGAGACCGCAGGAGTTATTACATATCTAAAGTGACATTTTTATCTTCAACAAATTCTAATTCAGTTCATATATTAACTGGCGAAACACAATTTTAGTGTGCTTAATCAAAATGCTTTATGGATTCCTCATTCCATACCAGTAATAGTAGGATGCTTTAACAAAAATAATAATTAAAGTATTCATTTGAATAACCATAAGGAGAGTTTTCTCTTCAGTCCTTTTAAGGGAACCTGTCATGTAGACCAAGCTTGTTTGGCAATTTATACTCCCCAAAGGTGTCATCATAATTTGATGATTCAATTATTTTCTTAATTTCCCATTTGCTGCGGATTTCTATAGGTATCATTTGCCAATTTGACTTTATTTATTTTTTTTAAAGATTTTATTTATTTATTTGACACAGAGAGAGAGATTACAAGTAGGCAGAGAGGCAGGCAGAGATAAGGAGAGGAGGAAGCAGGCTCCCTGCTGAGCAGAGAGCCTGATGCGGGCCTTGATCCCAGGACGCTGAGATCATGACCTGAGCCGAAAGCAGAGGCTTTAACCCACTGAGCCACCCAGGCGCCCACCAATTTGACTTTAAATAACTCATAAATAACTTAGGGTCTTATAACTCATAAACACACCCTCACTGTAACTCCTATAAAGACATATGTTTTAGTATCCCAATCATTTTAACATAACTGATAAACTTGTGGTGATTAGAATTGCTGTTTCATTTTATGCCACAAATTGTTGAAAAGTGTTCACCTTTCCATACTTATAAACAGTATTTACACAGTGGCATATTCTGTACTTCTTGTGAAATTAAATACCATATTTGGTTTATTTAAGTAAGTCTTTACATGCAGTGTTGGTGCCTAAGATTTATTTTTATCTTAAGGTATATCTTTGGTTTAAATACAGAGTTTTATGGGTTTTTTAGGCTTACACATCCTTTTTGTAGTAATATTCCTTCATTCAAGATTTATAACCTTCCCAATATCATTGACTGTGAGTTTAATGAAGTTACATTACTGTGTATATTTTTAAATCTAATTTTCTATCTCATTTTTCAATATCTTCACTTCCATGACCATACAACCACTAAAAGGTTATTTGTTTCTAAACCAACATGTCCTGTAGGTCAAATTTATAATGATTTCTTTCAAGTCAAAGCTTTGTAGTTGTATGCTTATATTACTCTTAAAATTCTACACACACACACACACACACACAAACACACACACACACACACACACACACACAGAAACAACAGTGTTATCAGGATCTCCTCAAAAGTTTAACTGTTTGTACATCCTCTTCTTGAAAATAATTTCTACTCCATGAATGGAAACCACATATTTAACTCTTCTTTGAACTCCAGTAGAAACAATGACCAGCCACCCTCTTCTTCAACAATCCAAATCCTTTAAACAAACTTTGAGCCATTTCTTTCTTTTTATAAAGATTTAACTTATTTATTTATTTTAGAAAGAGAGTAAGGGAGGAGGAGTGGGGAGAGGCAGAGACAGAGAAAGAGAGTCTCAAGCAGACTCCCCGCTGAGCATGAAGACCGATGCCAGGCTTGATCCCATGGTGCTGAGATCGTGACCACGCTTAACCAACTGAGCCATCCAGGCACCCCTTGAGCCATCTCTTAACTGGAAAAAAATGATTACAGAATACTGAACTTGTAAAAGAAAAAAAAAAGTTCTTTTTTTTCGTTTTTTTTTTCCATATAAACCTAATAAAGTGAATTTTCATGTTAGTACACAAACATGGCACCAGGTTTTGTTTTTGTTTTTATCACAGAAATGGCATACATCCATTTTCAACTTTGAATCTCTTTTCAACTATTAATATCATTTAGGGATACAAATTAAACTTCAAAAAGAACAAGCCTTAAATAATTTAGTCATAGCTTAAGGCAATTCTTTCTAAAGTTTTCACAGAGGATTTCAGGTTATACAGCTGAAATATTTACTGTTAAAACATGTTTTGAATGTCCCTGTCCAGAGCCATAAGCTTGATTTTGACGAATACTAGTTCTTAAGTAAAGTAATTTCAGACTTCATGTCTAGCCACTTTCCTTCAATTTTTTAATACTCTCAGGATGTCTGGGCCCAATAATCTTTTAAACTTTAAATACAGGTTTTAGCTACTCTCCATTGCATTAATCACTCATTTGAAGTATTTTAACAAGTAAGGAAATAAATCAGCATGAAGTGGGATAAGCTAAAATCTTGCTACAGAGTTAATATAAACCTGCACGCAATTTGGGAAAAATCTGCAGAGACCTAAATTTGTTGATTATAGGATAAACTAGAGCATAGAAAAAAGCACATTGGTAAGAGAAAGGAAGGAATATGAAAGCAAAATATATTTTTTATTTCTTTTTATAACATTTTATAAAGTGAATTGGTCTAAAATGTGATATTTTAATATAGAAGCAACTACACTCCATCTACCTCATGCAGAAGAGTTATTTATAAAGAGTATATAGTATATTTACCTACATGTACTTAGAAAGTAAGCCACATATTCCTTATGAGTTTGACCACAGTCACCATGATTATTCTTCTGCCATTGACACTTCACTGTTCTATGATCTTAAGAGAGTACTAAAAAGAAACAAATGGTTATCTTAAATCTTAAAGAGTAAAATTCAGTCTTAAAAAGTACAACTTTCAGGATGAGCATCCTTTCCTTCCTTACAAAAATTCCATGCTATTATAAATTTTATTCTCATTATATAAACTAAAGAGGCTGGTGATGAATCTCACATTTTTATATTAATGAGAAATCATAGTAGAATGTTAACTGAATTATCTCTAAACCTGCATCTAATTTAAAGTGATGGTTTATAAGCTAAATAAATTTTTCTGGATCAATTACTTCTGTGCTTAGTAAAAATAAAATTCTAGCCAATGATAAAAGTTGAAATTAAAGAATGAGAAAAAGCAAGAAACTCTCTGTATGATTAGTTGCCTACTTGGGGATTTCTGAAAGAACAAATTTATGGAGTTAATGTAATGAGCTAGTCTGAGATCTCTTCTAAGAACATCAGCTTGTCTAATTAGGTTTTAGGACAATTTGCCAACCATAAATAAGTTAAGGAAAAGTTTCTAGTTTCTATGAGTAATATATTTTCCTATCACTCCATTTCATAAAATTTGGCCTTTTTTCAAATCCCTTATTTATTCTTGAATATTTGTAACCAACAGTTACTCTTTTATTGATGATGCCCTGATCCCGTTACTTCCAAATAAATTGCCTGTTGACTGATAACCTTCTGAGGAAGGACCTCCTTTAAAATAGTTTTGGGTTTAGCATATATTTTTCTTTTTGGCTTTCTAGCAGCTTGTAAAATCTAAGACTGTGGGTCATTTTAATGACTCAATCTTTTTTTTTTTTTTAGATTTTTTTTTTTTTTTTTTTTATTCATTT
>LNAC01000233.1:2404376-2485766 GCA_002007465.1 Ailurus styani
TTTTATTCATTTGACACAGAGAGAGAGATTACAAGTAGGCAGAGAGGCAGGCAGAGAGAGAGGAGAGAGGAGGAAGCAGGCTCCCCACTGAGCAGGGAGCCCGATGCGGGCCTCGATCCCAGAACCCTGGGATCATGACCTGAGCCGAAGGCAGCGGCTTTAACCCACTGAGCCACCCAGGCGCCCATGACTCAATCTTTTATAAATGCTTAGAACCTGTGTTTGCCTTAGTGGTTAACAATTAATAAAAAATGTGGCAGAAAATTGGTGAATATTATGTAATGTACCTTATTTAACTCAGCTTATAGCATTCTTATGGTTTATTATGCCCTGTATAGTTGTAATATGCTTCCCAAATGGCCCTGAAGCAGTAAGCATATGGTGAACTACAAACCCAAGTTTGTCACATTGCTTTGATATTAAGGATATCAAATATAAGTTATGATGGGAATGGCCTATTATGTGTATTAACACTGAGTAACAGTGGTAAAGATTGGGTTTTTATGACCCTGCTTTTGTTGTAGAGGGTCATTTTATCTTGTGTACATATGAAAATCAAAAAGCCTTTCAATTTATCTTAATCATAATTGATAGGTGGCATTCTGCTAAATACTACTCAGAAGATCTCTTGGTCCTTTACTCTCAGATAATAAACAAAACATTTCTGAGGTAATTTTTTCCCCTTTTGACCAAGGGGCCAATAGTGATTCTTATAATTTAGCATCAGTTTTGACCAACCTCTCTATTCTAGATAAATGACCTATGGTCTTTGTCCCCTCCTTTATTTGCTCTCAATTTTATTGAGATATAATTGACATATTTTTAATACTATATCAGTTTAAGGTGAACAATATCACAATTTGACATACCTATATAATGTAAAATGATGACCACAGTAAGTTCAGTCAATATCCATCACTTCCCATAGTTACAATTTTTTTTGTGATGAGAAATTTTAAGATCTACTCTTTCTTAACAACTTTCAAATATATAATACAGTACTATTAACTATAATCACTATGCTGTACATTACATCCCTGAGCTTATTAATCTTACAACTAGAAGTTTGTATCTTTTGACCCTTTTCACCCTCTGCCCTTCCCCCTGCCCCATTTGGCAACCACAAATCTATTCTGTTTTTATGACTTCAGGTTTTTTAGATTCCACATATAAGTGGAATCATGCAGTATTTGTCTTATTCTGTCTCACTTATTTCACTCAGCATCATGCCCTCAAGGTCCATCCATATTGTCACAAACAGTAGAATTTCCTTCTTTTTCATGGCCAAATAGTATTCCATTGCATATATGTTCTACCTTTTCTTTATCTGTCAATCCATCAGGGGTAGCTTAGGTTTCTCCATATCTTGGCTGCTGTAAAATAATACAATGGACACTGAAGGACAGATACCTCTTCAAAACAATGATTTCATTTCCTTTTGATATATATCCAAACATGGAATTGCTGGATCATATGGTAGTTCTATTTTTAATTTTTCAAGGAACCTCTATACTCTTTTACATCCCCCCTAACAGTGCACAACGTTTCCCTTTTCTCCACATCTCGTTGTGAGGTAATTTTAATTTTAACTTCATGAGGTGGTAAAAATGTGGTGGCATAAACCTTTTTTTAAGTAGCCATTAAACCACACCAGAGACCTTTTTTTACCTGTCCTGCCACATAGCACACATGGGTGAAAGAAAGGAGAGAGTAGGCTTCTCATTTCGTCTATACTAATAAAGAAGGCAAGAAAGCCTGTCCAAAGGAGGCTCCAGGATGTCCAGCTTAGCTCCAACTGACTCTAAAGGAAATAGGAAAATTTTAATTTACATTATAATTGGTTGTATTTAGAAATAAACTTAATGTTCAGGCCACAAAGATTTAATGGGTGAGTAGCCATCTAAGGACAGATTACAACAGAGTTATAGCTTGACCATTGGTCATCATCATATGAGCAAAGGACACTTCCAGTGTAGAAATACAGGCAATAACCATGTCTTGTTTTGTACTGTTGGGTTTTCAGTTATGTGGAAGACAGTGATAACAGGCAAAAAGTCATTCTCACTTTCACCTATTTATCTGTTGTCTTTGAATTAGGCTTCTTATGATAAAACAGGTGGACAATGTGATTATTTGTGGGAAATAAACCAACAAAAGAGGTTGATTTTCTGGAACCTAAAACCATTTTCTAAGTGCCCTCCTGAAGGCCCCTTTCCTGTATGGCTCTATTGTCCTCAGTGTTATTCAGTGATACAAACCATAACTGTTCATCAATTTCTGGAGTCACCCATCCCAGTCTCCCCCTCACTCTCTTGCTATGTTAATAGTTCCCCTGAAATCATATCACTTTACTGGAGGATTGATGTAAGTCTCCAGCAATTAACATAATTACAAGCCTGATTATCTTCTAATTGCATTATGAGTATTTGGTTATTCACTACACAAATTAGAGAAAATTAAAGAGGAGCAAGATCCTGTGGTGTGGGCTTTGAGCATTCTAAAACAGTTATGAGCATTTAAATGCAAAGCGATAACCCAAAGGTGAAGGCCATTTTACATTTCTCTTGGCTAACAATTGATGCATTTCATTTTGGAGAAAGGTACTTTCTTTTTCTTGTCCCCCTACCCCCCACCTTTTTTGTTTGTTTGCTTGCTTTTTGTTTTGATTAAAGGCACACAAAACTCTCTCAATGGTTTAAAAATTCTCTTCAAAATACCAGAAACATAAAATAAACTGCAACAATTCCATGTGGTCTCTGTTGATTCATGTAATAAGATAAGAATAAATAAATAAATAAATGTTAAAAGTATTCTAAGTAGGACAAGGAAGCTGTAATGAAAACATTAATAATTTGTTTAAAATCATCATCATCAGGGCGCCTGGGTGGCTCAGTGGGTTAAAGCCTCTGCCTTCAGCTCAGGTCATGATCTCAGGGTCCTGGGATCGAGGCCTGCATCATCAGGCTCCCTGCTCTGCAGGGAGTCTGCTTCCTTCTCTCTCTCTGCCTGCCTCTCTGCCTACTTGTGATCTCTCTCCCTCTGTCGAATGAATGAATGAATGAATGAATGAATGAATGAATGAATAAATAAATAAATAAATAAATAAATAAATAAAGCATCATTATCACCATACTGGGACCATTCTTTGTAATAAAGAAAATAAAGCATTAAACTCTGAGGTCTGTGGTCTTTATCAATTGTGTTGCCGTATCAGACTTGGAAAATTGAATTTGTCATTAGATAGAGGCCAAAGGATCTATGATTGGGTAAACTATGCCAGAAGAAGTGGAGTCACTCTTCTCTTACCATCCCTCTGTGTCAGTCTCGTTCGCTTTAATTCTTGCTGCCCCGCATCTGCTTCACCCTCCAGGGAATAACACCCCTTTTAACATTACGACCATACCTGGTAACACATGTGAAGACAAACCAGCCAAAGAGGACACTGTTCAAGTAATTAAACAAAGAGACCAATAGACAAGTGTAGCTCTAATGCCTTGGCGGACTACAAGAGCAAACAGAAACCTAAGGCACGATCAGTTCCTCTAAATGCTTCAGAGATGAGAAAAGAAACCTAAAAACAACCAATCACAAGCAGCCAACTAGTCTTTCCCAAATAAGGCAGCTTAAGTTTTAGCCAATCAAATCCTTTCCTTGCTTTGCCTCTGCCCTTCCTCAACTCCTGTTGGCTCCATAAAAACCTTTTCCCAGTTCTGTTGGCTGAAGATGTCAAACCACCTCCCCTCTGGTGCTACCTTCAGATTCCAGTCCATGTTTGTTGAAATACACTCTTCAAAATTTCAATGTACCTCAGTTTATCTTTTAATACCACAAAACACACACTTTTCCTTGGTTCCTCATTGTATATTTGGGACCAGCTGACAAGTCCTTCTTTCCTTTCTTTTTTTCTTTCTTTCCTTCCTTCTTTCTTTCTCTCTTTCTTTCTTTCTTTCTTTTTCTTCCTTTTTCTTTTTCTTTCTTTCTTTCTTTCTTCCTTCCTTCCTTCCTTCCTTCCTTCCTTCCTTCCTTCCTTTCCTTCTTTCTTTCTTTCTTTCTTTCTTTCTTTCTTTCTTTCTTTCTTTCTTTCAAGATTTTATTTATTTATTTGACACACAGAGAGAAACAGAGAGAGAGACAAAGAGAGCACACAAGCAGGGGGAGCTGCAGAGGGAGAAGCAGGCTCCCAGCTGTGCAAGGAGCCGGATGTGGGGCTTGATCCCAGGGTCCTGGAATCATGACCTGAGCCAAAGGCAGACAGTTAACCAATTGAGCCACCCCTGTGCCCCAGCTGACATTTTCAAAGAGAAGTTATTAAGTCCTAAGACAGAACAAAGTGAAAATAATTAGAGGGAGGAAAAGAACAACATAAAAATAGCCAAGTTTCCAAAACATAGGTACCCAAGTCTACAGGAATTCCCCAAGCACTATTCCAATCTCCTATTGAGCAGTGGCTATTTGCAGCCACCTACGAGGTATATGACACATTATTTCCTCAGCCACAAACACATTATTTTTGATATCTCAGTATTTTTCATGTTAGGAATCATGCTCAGGTTTCCCAACCCATCTTGGGTTCTAACAGTGAGAAGGACAAACTATTTCCATGGCCATTTGGCAGGACTGGATGATTACAACAATGGTCTCCATCACCTCATTCAGGAAAACCCTTCTTGCTAACTTTTCTGCTTCTAATATGATATAATGTGGTCCTATTGAGTCAGGAGTAGGAACGCCAAAAAAAAAAATTGGTCTGTAAGTAGCTTTTACTCAAGAATCCCTAACTTTTTCTAATATCCAGCCTGGAAGGGAAGGAATGTGCAAGAAAGGATTTATGCTTAGAGTAGGGTCCTCACTGACAGCTGAAATCTTCTTGCCCATTCACAATTCATCTTTTTGCCTGAATGTGAAATACCATACATTGATGATTCTATGTGTGCATTTGCTAAAACTGTAGCCAAAAAAAAAAAAAACCCACAAACAAACAAAAAACTTTCTCCTGGTTAAATGAGGCATCTTAGCTGCTACATAAATTATTCCTCATACGTAACATAGTAACATTCTTGTACTCTGAACCCCCATGGCACTTTTATCATGTGTTCTTGACTCTCATTCATTCACTCAATCAAGATCTATTTAGTGAGCATCTACTGCATGTTTGAAAAAACCAGATGTAACCTTGCCCTCCTGGAGTGTACTGTCAAGTAAGAGACACTTGCACAGCTGTGTGAAGGTAGCCAAAGTATACAATGTTCTACAGGAGCTTTTAAGAAGGGGCAACATTGGAAAGATCTGAATTTTAGTAAGACAGAGCAAGCCAGGCAAAGTTGGGTGGAGAGTGGGGAAAGGTCAATACAGGAAACACAAGTGTTCCAAATAAGAAATACAAGCAAACCTCATATGCAAAGGAAAAAGACAAGTGACTAGGGAGTGTTTAGCAAACAAAATGACTTGCTATGGTGGCTGGAATGTTACATGTGAAGGAGGGAGTGTTTTACAGCTGATAGAATATTTGGTAAATCAAAGTTGCTATTGCTCATTTATGCCTGTCCTGGACTATAACATCTATAAGTGTATTCATGATATTTTATCCTGCTCATCATTCAGACCTATGCACACAGCATCATCTAGCACATACTAGGTGCACTTAGTAAATACTGGTATAATGCAACTGAATTGAGATGAGATTGGGGACTGACCAGGAAGCAGAGCCTGATGTGAATTACATGCCATGTGAAGGGGTTTGAACATTACCTTGAGCACAAGGAAAGATTATGTGAAGGATTTCAACATGAGGAGAACATAATCCCAATTGAATTCTGGAAATGCAGTTCATTTATTTATTTAAGAAAAAACAGTGATTGTGAAGGAAGAAGGGTGAGGGGTGGAGTATCCGATGATGGGTATTAAGGAAGGCTTGTGTGGTGATGAGCTCTGGGTGTTATACACAACTAATGAATCATTGAACACTACATCAAAAACTAATGATGTACTATATGTTGGCTAATTGAACATAAAAAGAAAAGTAAGAAAGAGTGGTCGAGTTTCAGGTGATGTGATTGTGTCTGGAAACACAATGGTAAGCAAAACCAGATATAGCCTCAGCTTCCCTACAACTTTGCATCTATTTTTTGAGAGTATGCATGAGTTAAGCAATATGGAGAAAGAGGCAGTGTCCACTCGGACCACATTGCAGGGGAACTTGAACTAGATTGCTGGGTCAAGAGAATTTTTCCAGAGGAAATGACACCTCTGTGTGTGGTGGTGTGTAATACAGGAAGGAATCGTGGGCAGTGTTGTGTGGAGGAGACGAGTGTGGGAAGAAGTACATTCCAGACTGAGGGGATGTGGCTGGAAGGAATGTGGAACCTGTAAAGAATCGAAAGAAGGCTGGCAGAAGGGGAGAACAGGTGGCAAGGGAGAGCAGGTGAGAACGGAGGAAAAGAGGAAGTTCAGGCTGGATCATTCGTGGTCTTGGTGCCATGTAAAGACTTAATTCTTTAGCCTCAAAGCAATGGGGAAATGCAGTCAGAATGTTTGAAAATATCATGTACCACGGTGTGGAAAACAAGATTTGGCTGGAGGAGCGGGAGTGGCCATGCAGAGACTAATTAGAGACCGTTAGAGTTTTCAGGAAATCTGGGGTTAGATTCAGGATTAGCAAGGTGGCAGTGATGATAGAGACATGTTAATGGATAAATAGATATTTAACAGGTGACACCTGCAAAACGTGGTAATGGGTTAAACATTGAGAAGATACTGAGAGAGTAAGACATAACAAAGATGACTCCAGTTTCTGGCTTAAAGCTTGAAAAAGAGAAAGAGAGAAGCTCATGATCCGGAATGTTATATGTTGATCTTGAGAAGCTTTGAGATACTGAGACATTCAAGCAGAAATATTTAGAAAGTGGTTGAACAGCTCTATCTGGATCTTAAAGGAGAAATCTAGAGAATCGTAAAAAGCATAATTGGCCTATGGATCTGGAAGTAAAGAGAGGGAAAGCCTGTGATTTCCCTGGGAGAAAGAATTAAGGAATTCTGTGGAGAAAGATATGCCTGCAAAGGGAAAAGAAGAGAGTATTTGAAAGTAAGGACAGACAGATTGGAGTAGAGGAGACTTCGAGGATGGGTTAGGGGAAGGCTAAGGTGAGCCTCTGTTCAACAAGCCAACAGAGATACAAGGTGACTTGAATGAAGATAAGGTCCACAGGAACAGAGGAAAATGGAACGGCTGCCAGAGATCTTAGTATGTGGTTTGGGTAACTGGGTAAATTCATAGAGATAGGAAACAGGATTAGGCATTGTGGGGTTTTTTGGGGAGAGATGAGGTGAAAATATGAGTTCACTTTAGAATTTGGAAAAAAAGAATGGTGCTTAAAAACTTGTCAAGAATAGTGTCAGTGAGGGGGTAGGAATATTAGCCTGACTGAAGAGGGTTAACATTTCAACTTATGTTATAGTTATTTAAATACATTCTCTAATTGTTCCTACTAGATTTTAAGTCCTACAGAGAAGGACAGAAGAAGAAAGATAACATGAGCTAATAATTCACACCCAAGGGGAAATAATTAATAATTATTAAAATAAAATCTAAGTAATAACAAAGAGATGCAAATTAAAACAATGACATACCTATATTGGGCAGAAAATTTTTTAAAAAGCAAGGTTATTGCAGCTTGTTCACTTACAACCTACACCACAGTATCTATATCCAACTTTACTTTTAAAGCAATAATACAGAGTTAAGGTTTTCATGATGAAAATATGTATAATATAAAATTTTAAATTGAGTCAGATGCCTTCTAAATGTCCAGAAATACCAAATACACACCTTGTAGAATATGACGCAATCATGTGAAATAATAATTATAAAAAATTATTCACAGTTTAAACCTAGTTATCATCTAAGGTGAAGCAAAATAAGAACTACAGAAAAGGACTTTTATTCTATGGTTATAGAAACAATCATGCACTCAATTGAGTCTTTGTTCTACCTTGGGCATTCTGAGTGGGCCTAACTTTCCTGGCAACTCATAAGGGACAAGAAGACCCATCTCACAAACAGACTTCTACAGTTTCTCCCATACCAGTCGCCAACATTTGCTGTTCCAAGTTTCCTCACAGACAGCCATGCTGACAGAACAGGAGAGAGAGCGTGGATTTGCAACCCTGTGCTTCAGAATTCACAGTGATTCCCAGCAAAACCAATGGAAGAAAGAACTCCTGTCCTCAGAAGCTTTATTATATCCTCACCTCCAAATCCATTTCTCATGAGCTCATCCTTGGATTGCAGCTCCAACTCCTCTCAGACACCTCTCCTAACTTTCTCCAAAGCAGAACTAACGAGGCACAAGTTAGTCTTTTTTTTTTTTAAGATTTTATTTATTTATCTGACAGAGAAAGACATAGTGAGAGAGGGGACACAAGCAGGAGGAGTGGGAGAGGGAGAAGCAGACTTCCTGCTGAGCAGGGAGCCCAAAGCAGGGCTCAATCCCAGGACCCTGAGATCATGACCTGAGCCGAAGGCAGACACTTAATCTACTGAGCCACCCAGGTGCCCCAGTCTTTACAAGTTACTCTTTTCTTTCCTTTTTGCTTATATATATATATATATATATATATACATATATATACACACACACACACACACACATATATAAATATATATACACACATAGATACACAATGTGTATACATATACTCATATATACATATATATGGACATATACAAATACACAAATATGTGTACATATATATACATATACACGTGTGTGTATGTATACATATATAAAATGTCAGTTCTGCCAGGTCCATTCTGGTACTCTATTACTTAACAAGATCTTGGACTACACCATTTCCTGAATTTACTAGTAACACTTTTTACTTCTAGTATCTGACTTTGGTAATTTTCTATACTTCTAAAAATAAATAATATCTTAGAATACCATCTCTGGCCCAATAATGATTACTCCTCAACTATGAGCAGTCTAAAGGCAAAATTTTATTTTTTTTTAAAGATTTTATTTATTTATTTATTTTAGAGAGAAAGAACATGTGCCAGTGAAAGAACAAAAGCAGGGGGGAGGGGCAGAGGGAGAGGGACAAGCAGGCTCCCCACTGAGCAGGGGGTCCCAACACATGGTTCCATCCCAGGACCCTGGGGTTATGACATGAGCCAAAGGCAGATCCTTAACCTCCTGAGCCACCCAGGTGCCCTGAAAGATAAAATTTTTAAAATTAAAGTTATTTTACTAGGATAAGTCAAAGGAGATTATTTTCTTTTTAAATTCTATGGTGTTTTAATTTTATTTCTGTGCAAGAATACAATTTTTTAGATTAACATATTTTAAATTAATATAAATACTTTTAATTAATAAAAAATTCTCAGATGGGAGTTTGAAATCTTCCCCGGTGACTTCCCAGGTTTGGGAGGGACAAACGAAAACATATATATGGGTAAATGCTCTGCAAATGGCAAGTCACCTCACGAATGAAGCAGATTACCATTTTAAAAATCTCTACACTTGTTAGAATGCCTAGTGTGGCAACTTGGACAATCTAGACCAAATTATTGCTTATGGAACAAACTAATATACAACTGGATTTATGCAGCCAAAGGGTCTTACAGTTTCATACAGCACTTTATGCATTTATTATAAAATGAAACTTGTAATTTCTGGGAAAATAAAAGTAACAAATTTTTCCATTGTAGCTGAAATGATTAAGCCATGATACCAAAGGTGGAAAGCAAAAGAGACCTCATTTATTAATTTTCCAGGGGAAGTGGTTTTATTTTATAATGTTTCATGGAAGGTTTACCATGAGTTATAGCCTAACTTTGTTTTTAGTAGACTTTATTTTTTAGAGGAGTTTTAAGTTCACAACAAAATTGAGCGGAAGATACAAAGATTTCCCGTATACGTCTAGCCACCACACACAGCATCTCCCCAACTAACGACATCCTGCCCCAAAGTAGCCTATTTGAGACAATTTATGAACCTGCACTAACGTTTCATTAGCACCCAAAGTCCAGAGTTTACATCAGAGTTCACTCTTGGTGCTGTACATACTGTGGGTTTTGACAACTGTATATTGGCCCATATCCATCACTGTATTATCACATAGAGTAGTCTCCCCACCCTAAAACTCCTCTGTGCTCTGCCTATTCATCCTTCCCTCCTCGCAGATCCTGGCAGGCACTGCCATTTAGCCAAACTTTTATAACAGTAACACAACTTCTACAATAGATGTGTTAAACTGCCCTTTGACGCTGTCTCTATTGGTTACATAAACTTCCATGCAGCTCTTTCTCTCCCACCACCACCATTCCCCACCTTTTTTTTTCTTACATTATCTGTTGTAGAACATTGTTCTCAGAAATGAAAACCTGTAAGCATTCATGCAGGAGAGCTCATTAAAATTTTAAATGTAAATCACAGTGATGCAATGACTCATTGGGAAAATATGAATGGGACTCCACTGGGAAGTAAGCTGTGGGGTTAGAGTGATGAACACGACAGGTACAACTCCATGAACTTGTGTTACTCACGTTCTATTAATAATATCTGATACACCAAGGTTCTGGGTGTAGAGTGGGCTGGGACCTATTTGCAGCCCCTGATCCTGCTTCTTGTACTTAGCAAATGAGAAAGCAACAAGATAGGGTGACAAATAAAAGATTCTTAGTCCCCAAACTCTACCCACAATCATCTCTGCATGGCTTTCTGGAGTATGAACATTTTCACTGTTACTGCTCTGGGGGAAGGTCACAATTAGAACTGGTGTTTCAAAGAAGTTAGGGCTAATGTGATTTTGTTTCCCTTAAATTATTTATTTATAGGTTCCAAGTAAAAATTTCTAAGGCAGATGTCTGGAGAAACAGAGAGAGCCAAGTTTTCTCTTTAGTCTTTATGGCAGTTGTTATAAAAAGAACAGTTATCATATATAGGATATAGGCTAAATTCTTCATCTGTACATATATACTATCTTACCACATTCTTACAAAATAAGTGTTTTGGCCACATTTTACCCCCCTCCAAATACCGTGCTGAATCATAGCAAATTTATTTAGCATCAACAATGGCAAAAATGTGACA
Organism: Ailurus styani; assembly: GCA_002007465.1. Taxonomy (NCBI): domain Eukaryota; kingdom Metazoa; phylum Chordata; class Mammalia; order Carnivora; family Ailuridae; genus Ailurus; species Ailurus styani. Next base: position 2,415,467 of record LNAC01000233.1, read on the forward strand.
ATTATGACATGATCAAAAAATTATGAGATGCTATTTTCAAATCTAACAATGATCAAGATATCAACATAAATTAGAAATAAATTTACTAGTTTTTCTCTCAATTCTTCATTCCATTATTTTATCAAAGAACTGTCAAATGCCCCACTCTTTACCAAGCCCAATGTTAATTTTAGGAAATGTCATGGTTAATAAGACATAATCCCTGCCTTCCAAGAGTGCTGTTTAGTGCTCAAAGGCAACAAGTAAACAGGCAATTAAAATAATGTTTACTAATCACTAAGCTATGGGTATTTACAGGGTAGCCAGAGAACGGAGATGCATACTAAATAGATATTTTCTGTATACTCCCCTCCAACCTCCACACAAATTGTTGAATTCCCTTGTCCCTCTGAATATGATGTTGGAAGCTATTATGAAAATCTCTGATAACTATTTTTAATTTTTTACTATTGCCAGCTGGACCTAAACAGAGGTTATCAAAGCTACAAATTTAGTACCTTCAACTCAATATGAGAGAAAATGTCTAGGAGAACATGGAGAAAATAAAAATTAGGCTGGAGGATGAAGGAGAACACAAGACTTCTTTTAATTAACATGCAAAGGCACTCTGTGGCCACATTGATCATTTCCAAGAAAATGCCTGCCAAATACCCAAGGCTGAAAAAATAGTTTGTAAGTCATTATATCAACTAAAAATTGGTGTTCCATGCAAAAAGTGGTTAGTTCTGCTTGCAACAAAAACAATCATAAGATGTTTTTCTTCAGAGGCAACCATAATATGTCTGTATGCAGAGCAAATGCTTTCTTTATACTTACCATTTCATCACTTAGAATATAAAAAAGGTGTGTACTCAAGGATTGAGATTTCATAAAAATAATTATTTTTACTGCTTAAGGATGGACATTCTTTTTTCCCCTTGAATATGTCTTTTTATTTTAGTATTAAGAAATTTTAAATTAATAAGTGGTAAATTTGAATTTATCTTTTGGTGTACAGTCCTATGAATATAGATTTATATAACCAGTGCCAAAATTAGGATATGGGGGTCACCTGGGTGGCTCAGTCAGTTAAGTGTCTGCCTTTGGCTCAGGTCATGATCTCAGGGTCCTGGGATCGAGTTCTGCATCAGGCTCCCTGCTCCATGGAGAGCCTGCTTCTCCCTCTGCCTCTGCTCCTCCCCCTACTTGTGCACTTGCTCACTCTCTCTCCCTCTCTAACAAATAAATAAATAAAATCTCTAAAAAAAAAAAGCAATTATAATACAGAATAGTTCTCTTACCCTGCAACATTTCTTAGTGCTACCCCTTTGTAATCACAACTTACCCCCCTCCCTAATCTTTGCAAACCACTGATCTCTTCTTTGTGACTATTATGTAATCATTTTGATAAATGAAATCCGTTAGCATGTGATCTTTTGAGACTAGTTCCTTTCACCCAGTATATACTACCTTTTGAGATTCATCCAAGTTGTTGCCTGTGTTAATACTTTGTTCTTTTTCGCTGCTAAGTAGTTTCCCTTTCTATGAATGAAATATATTTGTTCAACCATTTACCCATAGAAGAACATTTAGGTCTTTTCCAGTTGAGGTAAGTCTGAATACAGCAGCTATTCATATAAAGACTTTTGTGTGAATATAAGTTTTCATTTCTTTGGGTCATTGCTGAGATTGCTGGGTCATATGGTAAGTCTATGTTTCCGTCCATAAGAAACTGCCAAACTGTTTTCCAGAGTGTCTGTCCCATTTTTACATTCTTACTACCAATATATGAAAGTTCTAATCACCCTGCATCCTATTCAGCACTTGATATTGTCAGTATTTTTTATTTTAGCCATGCTAATAGATGTGTAGTAGTATTTCATCCTGGTTTTAACTTGTATTTCTCTGGTAGCAAATAATTTTGAATATCTCTTCAAGTCTTTACTTAATCTTCTCTTATCCTCTGATGAAGTGTTGAAGTCTTTTGCCCATTTTTAAATTGGGTTGTTTGATTTTCTACTGTTGAATTTTTAGAGATCCTTATACATTCTAGATACAAGTACTTTGTTGAATATATGATTTTCAAGTATTTTCTCCAGTCAGCAGCTTGTCTTTTCATTCTTTTAACAGTATCTTTCATGAAGTAAAAGTTTTTTAATTTTGACGAAGTCCAATTATCATTTTTTTCTTTCATGGGTTGGGCTTTTGGTGCCATGTTCAAGAACACTTTGTCTAGCTTCAATACTAAAGATTTTCTCCTATATTTTCATATAAGAGTTTTACAGTTGTATATTTTACATTTACATTTATAATCCATTTTGAGTTAATTTTTGTGTAAAGTTTAGGTGGATGTTCATTTTTTGCATATGATTATCTAGTTATTCCAGTACCATTATTGAAAAGACTACCTTTCTATGTAAGGATATACTGTCTTTTACAAGTACATGGTGATAAAGAATATAATGACTTCTAGTACAGTTTGGTTTCACTGCCTTGATTCACACTAAAGTTCTAGCACTTTTAACCATCTTGCTTCTGCACCAACCATTACTTTAGTAATGCAATTTTACTTCAGTGCAAATTTTAACAAAGTGTAAAAGATGAATGATGACTTAAACTTCTCGGGAATCTACAGGCGTCATTTTGAAAAATGCTATGTCACAGCATTTTATCCTATTCTCCTCCTACTCATTTCTATTCCCTCACATTCTCCACTTTTTGCTAACTCCTTTTTATTCTTTAGTTCTTGGACCCATAAAAAAACAGTAAATATTTTTCCTATGTGCTCCTATAACACATTGTACAATGTAAAAATTATTTAAGAAAAAAGAGGCATTGCTATTTTCAAATCTAATAATGATCAAGACATCAGAACTAGAAACCATGAACATAAATTAGAAGTAAATTTACTCATTACGTCAAGTGCTCTCCTTCACTGAACACTAGGTATTATGCACAACTGATGAATCACTAAATTCTACCACTGAAACTAACAATATAGTATACGTTACCTAAATTGAAATAAAATAAAAATTTTTAAAAAGAAGTAAATTTACTAGTTCTTCTTTGACTTACTTCTTCATTCCATTTTTTTTTTTTAGTAAACATTTGATACTATGTGTCAAGCCCAACTATAAGTTTAAGCCATGTCATAATTGTTTGGACCTCATCAAACAAATAGAACTTATTCTATGAAAGACCTTGTAAAGAAGATAAAAAAAAAAGACAAAAAGAACTTTATGACTAGGAGAAAACATTTTCAAACCATGTATCTAACAAAAGAAAAATTTAGAGTATATAAAGAAATTCTAAAATTCAACATTTTTTTAAAGAATATAAATCAAAATAAGCCAAACATATGAACAGACATTGCACAAAAGAGGATATATAACTGGCAAATAAACACATGAAAAACATTTTAACTTTATTAGCCTTAGGAAAATGCAAAATAAAACTACAATGAGCTGTCACTACACATTTATTAGAATGGCCAGAGTAAAATATAGTGACAACACAAAATGTAACTGAGCAAGCAAAGAAACTGAATCATTCATACATTGCTGGTGAGAATGTAAAATGGTACAAATCATTCTGGAAAAAAGTTTGACAGTTTATTATAAACCTAAACACGCACCTGCCCTATAGCTCGGCAAATTCACTCTTGGTAATTTATTCCAGAAATATGAAAAGTTATGTTCACACAAACACTTATACACAAATTTTCATAGAAAATTCATTTATAATATTCCCAAACTGGAAATAACCCAAATGTCTTTCAATGGCTGGATGGTTAATCAAACTAGTACGTCCATGTCATGGAACATTACTATGCAATGAGAAGGAATAAACTATTGATGTATGTAAAACTCTGGATGAATATCTAGAGAATTGTGCTGAGTAAAATAAAGTTCATCCCAAAAAGTTACACACTGTATGATTCAGTGATACAATATTTATGAAATGACAAAATGAATGGATGGAAAGCACATTAATGGTTTCCAAGAGCTAGGAAGAGAGGAAGGAAGAGTCATGGTTATAAAAGGACACTAGAAGAATTCTTATGGCAAGTGAACTCTTCTATATCTTTACTATGGTGGCGGATCCATTGATGTATATATATGATCAAACTTCATTGAATCAAACACACACACATGCATACAAAAGAAGTGAAATATGAATAAGTTAGATGGATTTCAACAATGTCAACTTTCTGTTTGCATTGTGCTCTAGTTTTATAAGATGCTACCATTGGGGAAAATTGAATTAAAGGTACATGAAAGCTATTATTTCTTACAACATATGTGAATCTATAACTACCTTAAATTAAAAAGGTTAATTAAAAGAAAACAAACTAAAGTTGCAGGATACAAAATTAACACATAAAACTACTCTGTGTCCATGCATTAACAATGAACAATCTGAACAGAAAATTAAGGAATCAATGACATTTACAACAACATCTAAAAGAATAAAATACTCAGGAATGAACTTAACAAGGAGATGAAAGGTCTGTACTCTGAAAACTATAAAAAAATGTTGAAACAAAGTAAAGAAAACATAGGTAGGTAGAAAGACATCTCATGTTCATGGATTGGCAAACAATATTATGTCAATACTACTCAAAGTGATCTAGAGATTTAATGTAATTCTTATCAAATTCCAATTTCTATTTTAGTAGAAATAGAAAAATATACCTAAAATTCATAAGGAATCTCAAGGGATACCAAATAGTCAAAACAATCTTGAAAAATAAGGACAAAGTTGAAAGAATCATTTTTTATTTCAAAACTTACTACAAAGTTATGTTAATCAAAACAATGTGGTATTGGCATAAAGATAGACATATAAATCAATGAAATAGAATAGAAAGCCCAGAAATAAGCTCTTACAAATGGTGCTGGAAAAACTGGATATCCACATGCAAAAGAATAAAGTTGCACACTTACCTTATACCACGTTCAAAAAAATAAGCAAAATTGATCAAAGACATGTGCAAGCTAAAATGTACAAGCTAAAACTATTAAAATCTTAGAAGAAAACATAGGATAAAAGCTTCATGATATTGGATTTGGATATTGTATTGCCTTTCTTGGCTATAATACCAAAGCACAGGCAACAAAAGAAAAAAAATAATGAATTGGACTTCATCAAAATTAAAAGTTTTGTGCATTCAAGGTCAGTATTGGCAGAGTGAAATGGCAACACATGCAATGGAATAAAATAATTGCAAATCATGTATCTGATGAGGGATTAATATCCAGAATAGATAAAGAACCCCTATAGTTCAACAACAATAGCAAAACAAATAATCCAATTTGGAAATAGGCAAAGAACTTGAAAAGACATCTCTCCAAAGAAGATACACAGATGGCTAACAAGTACATGAAAAGGTGTTCAACATCACTCATTTTTAGGGAACTGCAAATCAAAGTGCAATCAGATGTTGCTTCACACTGGCTAGGGGGCTACTACAAAAACAAACAATAAATAAAATAAAAATAAGAAGTCAGGGAGGATATGGAAAAATCAAAATACTTGTACCTTGCTTGTGGGAATACGAAACAAAGCAGGTACTGTGAAAAACAGTATGACAATTTGTAAAAAAATTAAACATAAGGAATTGAAAAAGATACAAACAAATAGAAAAATATCCTATGTTCATGGATCAGAATAATTAACATTGTTTAAACTATCCAAAGCCACCTATGGATTCAACGCAATTGTTATTAAAACTTCAATGGCATTTTTCACAGGTTAAAAAAAATCTGAAAATTTGTATAGAACCACAAAAGACCCTGAACAGACAAAACAATTCCTTTTTTAAAATTTTACATTTTATTGTGTTTCATATCATCTCAACAATAATTGAAGACTTTCCTCAAACATTAGACCCAGCTATTTTTTTTAAATTATTTATTTATTTATTTGACAGAGAGAGAGAGATCGTAAGTAGTCAGAGAGGCAGGCAGAGGAAGAGGGGGAAGCAGAGAGAGTGATCAAGCACAGCAGGGGGAGGGACAGAGGGAGAAACAGACTCCCCACTGAGCAGAGAGGCCCATGCAGGGATCAATCCCAGGACCCTGAGATCATGATCGGAGCCAAAGGCAGAGGCTTAACCCACCGAGCCACTCAGGTGCCTCCAGCTATTTTTTTTTCAAGATTTTATTTATTTGAGAGAGAGTGAGAGAGCACAAGCAGGGGGAATAGCAGGGAGAGGGAGAAGCAGACTTTCTGCTGAGCAGAAAGGGATCATGACCTGCGGGAAAGGCAGTTGCTTAACTGACTGAGCCACTCAGGTGCCCCATAAACCCAACTATTTTGATGGTCCCTATGGAGGAATCTAGATCAAAGCATAAAAACAAATTAGGGAATAAAACAGGGCAGACTGGCAGAAGTTTAGCTTCAGAGAAAAAGAAATCTGTAAGATAAGACAGAAACGAGTAGCTCAATTAAGCATTTAAAGCCATGATTTTATAACATCAAATACAGTAAAATGTATAGCCTAAAGCAAAAACAAAATTTGTTCATACTGCACTGACATCAATACTTGACCATTTTAACTCTTCTGGAAGAACAAAACTGGAAGCATCATATCTCCTGTTTTCAAACCATACTACAAAACTGTAGTAATCAAAATAATATGGTACTAGCATAACATTAAACATATAGATCAATGGAACAAGATAAAAAGCCAAGAAATAAATCCTTGCATATACAGTCAAATAATATTTGACAGGTGAGCCAATAATAATCAATGGAGAAAGGATAGTTTCCTCAATAAATGGTGTTGGAAAAACTGAAGAATCTTATACAGAAGAATGAAATTGGATTCTTATCTTACACTACTCACAAAAATGAACCTGAAATGAATTAAAGACTTAAATGTTAAGTCTGAAACTGTAAAATTCCTAGAAGTAAACATAGGGAAAAGTCTTCTTAACATTGATCTTAGCACTGATTTTTTGGATGTGTCACTGAAAGCAAAAGCGACAAAGGTGTTGAAAGAACCTACAGAATGCTAGAAAGTATTTACATATCATGTATTTGATAAGAGGTAAATATCCAACATATATAAAGAACTTATTCGACTTAATAGTAAAAAAAAAATCCCATTTAAAAAAAGGACAGAGGAACTAAATAGACATTTCTCCAAAGAAGGCATTCAGATGCCCGACACAAGAAAAGGTGCTTGATATCACTAATTATCAGGGAAGTACAAATCAAAACCACAATGAGATGTCACCTTACATCTGTTAGAAACATTTATCATCTAAAAAAACAAGAAATAACAAGTGTTGGTGAAGATATGGAGAAAAGGGAACTATTGGTGGAATAAAAACTGGTACAGCCACTGTGGAAAACAGTATGGAGGATCCTCAAAAAATTAAAAAGAAACACTGCCATATGACCCAGGAATCCACCATTGGTAGATAACCAAAGGAAATGAAAACGGTGTCTCCAAGATATATCCTCACTATTATGTTCATTGCAGCATTATTCACAAGTCAAGACATGGAAACAACCTAAGTGTCCATCAACAGATGAATGGATACAAAAGGCACAGTGTGCATACACAATGTGATATTATTCAGTCTTTAAAAAAAAGGAAATTCTGTCATTTGCAACAACATGCATGAAACTTGAGGGTATTATGCTAAGCGAAATAAGTTAGAGAAAGACAAATACTGTACAATCTCTCTTGTATATGAAATCTAAAAAAACCAAACTCATAGAAACAAGTAGAATGAAAGTTAGCAGGGATAGAAGGGTGTGGGGGGTAGGGGGAGATGTTCGTCAAATGGCTTGAACTTTCAGGGATAAGATGAATAAATTCTGGGGACATAATGTACAGCATGATGATTGTAGTCAACAATACTGTATTACATACATGAAATTTGCTAAGAGAGAAGATCTTAAATGCCCTGACCACAAAAAAGAAATGGTAAAAATGTGATGTGACGGAGGTGTTCGCTAAAGTTATGTTGGTAATAATATCACAGTATATGTGTATCAAATCAACATACTATTCACTTTAAACTCACAGTGTTATATGTCAATTTCCTTGATCGGGAACAAAACTGAAAACAAAAGAAATAATTGATCAGAAGAGAACATGAGAACATGAGAGACAAAAATGTCTAACTGCGAACAGAAGTGTCTAAGGAGGGCGCCTGGGTGGCTCAGTGGGTTAATGCCTCTGCTTTCGGCTCAGGTCATGATCTCAGGGTCCTGGGATCAAGGCCCGCATCGGGCTCCCTGCTCAGCGGGGAGCCTGCTTCCCCCTCTCTCTCTCTGCCTGCCTCTCTGCCTCCTTNTGTGAAAAAAAAAAAAAAAAAAATATAAAAAAAAAAAAAAAAAAAAAAAAAAAAAAAAAAAAGAAGTGTCTAAGGAAAAAAAATTAACTTAAAGGCATGATGCAGAATAAATTTAGGATGAAAACATGAATTAAATTCAGTTCCTTGATGATAATGCCAGAAAGGAAAACAAAATGTAGACAGTACTGCATTTTTAACAGGGATTGTAAGAAGCAAGAAATTATCTCAAAGAAAAAAACATCAAAAAAATTGTAAATGACTTTATACATCCCTTAGATGCTGAATCTGAAAAGTAGTAACTATCATGGTAAGAAACATGGGTTTTTGTGGGCATCGCATTCCTTATCTTCAAAGTGAAGCTCTGGATTAGATTAGGGATATTAAACACAATACCCTCATGCCGGTCTCCTTCCTCAGCACCCATGGCAGGCACTGATAACAGATCAAGGGATTTCCTTGCTGAGACCAGACCCAGTTCCATGACCCTTTTCTACCCAGACAGGCAGCCACTACACATCAACTCCTTTATTGCTCAAAATGGAACTAATTTGCTCTTCTCAGTTTTAATTAAATAACACGCCTTCTAATTTTAAGGCTCTATATTTGTATAACTAATTGGAGTATTCTAGAGTGATAATTTTGTGATGTTTACTTGGAGATTTCTTAATTTTTTTATGCCAAAAATATTTATTATGCCACAAAAAGGCATAAATGCTAACAGGGTCAAAGGAAATAATGATTAACTTAAAATTACAATACAAAGGTAAATTCTCAATTAAATCTTATGGTCAGCATTATCAATTCAAATTGATAGTTATCCTACCTATGTTATTTGTGAGCTAGTCCTATATTTTGTAATACAGATTGTGGGATGATTTACTTCCACATTATTTTACCGATGTCCAGGTAAAACTTTTTTTTTTTTAATTCAACAGAGAAAGAGAAAGTGCACAAGTGGGGGTCGCAGGGGGAGAGGGAGAAGGTGACTCCCCCCTGAGCAAGGAGCCCCACGTGGGGCTTGATTCCAAGACCCTGGGATCATGACCGGGAGTAGAAGGCAGACACTTAACTGACAGAGCCACCCAGGCACCCCTCCAGGTAAAACTTTTTAAATAGGGGAACATTACCAATGTCTACAACTGATTGGGGTAAAAAAAAAAATGTATTGAATAAGACGTATTATATAAGGTAATTTATTACTTTAAAAATGTAATCACAAACCATGACAAACCACAAGCCCCTTGAGTAGACTCCACTGAACTGCTCAAACATTCAAGTAACTAAGAACATACCATGACCTTAGTGACCAGATGGTTTTATTGAGTCATTTTCCTGTTTTCCACAAAGCTGAATTACTGCATTCCTGAAAATCTTCTCTATTTCTAAATCAGAACATTGCCCATTTCTTCAGTGTTTGATCTTGCAAATGTACCACAAATGATGGTATTATGCCTTCCTGGATACAGGAAATTTCAATAACAGAGAAGGAACCAATTGAACTACCTAATCTCTTGAAGAATACTTTAATGTTGGGGTTTTTTTTTGGTAATTGAAGATGGAATTATATGATTCATGTCAGAACTAAAAACTTTTTAATGTTTCCTTTTCTCCAGGCATCATCATAATTAAAAGTTTATGAATTAATCTGTGTATATCTTGTTTCTGTTTTGTTTAGATTTTATTTTTTATTACCTATTTAATTAACAGAGAGAGTGAGAGACAGTGAGAGAGGGAACACAAGCAGGGGGAGCAGGAGAGGGAGAAGTAGGCTTCCCACTGAGCAGGGAGCCCAATGTGGAACTGGATATGGGGCTCGATCCCAGGACCCTGGGATCTTGCCCTGAGACCAAGGCAAATGCTTAACGAGTGAGCCACCTAGGCATCCTGTGTTTATCTTGTTATATTCAATGCCATACAAAGGAAATGAGATAATCTTTCCTTTTTAGTATTTATTATAAAATATATGGTCTTAATGCAGTTGAACTGACATTTAACAGCTATCTACAGTATTTACCTGTTGTTTTTCTCTTTTATCTTTTGACTACTTTCACCAATTTTCCCATCCCAACTCCCCCCCCCCCTCCACCTCTGGCATCCACCAGTATCTTCTTTGGATCTATGAGTTTGGTGGTTTGCTGTTGATGATGTTTAGGTTCAATGTATAAGAGAGATTATACAGTATTTGTCGTTCTCTGACTGACTTATTTCACTTAGCATAATGCCTTGACATCCATCCAAGTTGTCACAAATGACAAAATTTCACTTTTATATAGCTGAATAATTGTCCGTTATGTGTATTTATATAATATTATATTTTATATATATATACCACAATTTCTTTATCCATTCATTCATTGGTAGACACTTACATTGCTTGCATATCTTGGTTATTGTGAATAATGTTGCAGTGAACAGAGGCATGCATATATCTCTTTGGATGGTGGTGATGGTTGCACAACAATATAAATGAATTTAATACCACTGGATTGTAATGGTAAAAATAAATAAAACATTCTACCTTGAACAGATATGTATAATGTCAATATGCTATGGCTTTAAAATAACTTAGATTCTTGGAATTTGGTCATAAAGTCTTATAATTTGATCCTAATGCATTTTTAAGACAAAGAATATTTAAGTAGAAACTAAAGAAATAACTGTGGAGTGAATATATGAATTAAAACATAGTCAGTGATATCATGTATTCTGTAATTCTAGAGTTGAAAGCTTACTTCTCTTGAGATGTGATTCTCCCATACTAAAGGTGAAAAGCAAATAAAGTATTGCTCTGTTGCTTCATCACCTTATTAAGAAAGGTTGACTCTGTGCTTAGCTAGCAGGAAAAATAATTTATTTCTCTGTCACTTTATTTATTCACCTACAGCAAGGTAAATATAAGGTGTTACTTGTTATTTATTTAGCTTTTTTAAGATACCTACCCTATTACTGCAAACATATCCTATTAGGAAAGCAATTCTCTTCTCTTGTTTAGGTAGTAAGTATATCAGAATTATTTATAATAAAAGTTTTCTACATATAAAATGTTAACACCTATAAGGAAAGGTATGAAAACTTTAAAGAAAATTAATTTGCAACATTACACTGTTGTAGTCACACAGGTGATTACAATAAAATCAAAAGCAGTAGTCTTCTCCATACTTACAACTTTTGATTATGTATCTCAATTTCAATTTAAAAGAGGCTATAATTGAGCTGAGTCAAATAGATTCTTACATGGATAAGCCCAGATTCAGCTCTGTAAAATCTTTGAAAGATACATAATTTAATAATTATGGTACAGTTATATCTGAAATAGGACATTTAGGGCATTTAAGAAAACCTGCATATTTTTACAACTGATATGGTCTTTGTAAACTGAGGAGACCTGGTAGTTGCTGAATACCTAATCCTAATACCCCTATGGAGGAGTTTTCCAAATCCTAGTCAACTTCTTTGCGTCATGGGAATGGAAAACTTGAGAGAAGATATCATAAGTGTGCCTCAATAGAAGGGAAATCAATTAGTCTTATTTATTATAGAACAGACCAAAGTGAAAGGGGCTCCCAAAATTGACTATCAGACCTTTTCTGAACCTCCTTCCAAGAAATCATGATTGTCTGAGTGTCCTGAAAATAAATTGAAAATGTTGCAATGAAGGACCTCTCCAGGATGAGGCATGACCCACCAGCTTCTTTCTCAGTCTGTCCATAAAGTTTCATTGTGGTTTGCTTCAGAGAATAGATAGCAAAAATTGCAGACCATGTATTTCTTCATAAAGGGACTGAATGTTTCCATATATATAAACAACATTCTTCTATTGGTCACACTGAACTGCACTCGCTATGACTTTGGAAAGTGGAGGGAACCTTCCATTCCACCCCCCCCACACCACTTGTGGTTCTCTGGAATTACATGTTTAGTGGTCCTGTGAATCCTCACTTCATGGTTGCTTTTAAAATATTTAAATTTATCTAAAAAAAATATAGGTAATACCACAAAGCATTCTGGAGTGGAAAGAAAGGGAAGAGTAAACAGAGTAAAGCCAAGTCTAGGATGAGTAACTCAGCTGTTCAGCAGGCTCCCAAAAAATATAGCCAGTGACAAAATCACAGTAGCTATCAGGCACATATTTATGTTTAAAGGGTTTGATCTATAAGGGTGGAGGTTAGCTTTTTATGATAATACTACCGGTCCAAAGGATGATGATATAATTGTGTTGGGAGACCCTAGTAGAACTAGTGGGACAAAGGCAGGCTTCAGATGTCAAGGAGAAGTTACCAAAAAACCAAAAAACAAACAAACAAACAAAAAAACAAACCTGAAGTCAGGGCCACAGCCAGCCAGGTTGGGATTCAATATCAAAGGCCAGTCCTAGAAATAAACAAAATATACATATAATTTAATAACATATACTTTAATAATAATTTTTAAGTGAGTTCCTAGAGATGGAGCACAAAGAAGGATTACTGAAGGTAAAGTTAAAGTACAAGAGATACACAGTGTTTTCAGTGTAACACAGGATAGAAATACAATCAATTCTGTATAACTGGTAGGAATAGAGTTCTTAACATATCACTCAGGCCAAAATATATATAACTGAGCCAAAGAATTGGAATGAAAAATATTCTTGAAAGCAAAACATACAACTTCTCTTGACTACAAAATAGATTATTCTCCCATTTGACTAGTTATGCCTGATCTTATTTAAACTATATGTAGATGTAGAGTTAATAGCTAATTAAAATATTCTCTTAAAATAGAAAGTACAACGACTGAAAACACATGGTTGTATGTTTAGTTGCATAAAAAGCATTTGAGTAAATTCAACACTCATTCATTATATAGAACCTAAGCAAACTAGAAAGAGAAGTAACTCTAATCTGGCAATAATTATCCAAAAAACAACAACAAAAAAACCCTTGCACCAAACAATGTATTCAGTGGTATAACCTTGAAACTTTCTTTAAGATTGGGAAAGAGACAATTGCCACCACTATGACCAACTCTATTCAACAAATGACCAGATAACTTAATATAATAATATTATTTATTTATGACATAAATAAATAAATAAATAAATAAAAGGCACAAGGAAATGGTTATCATTTAAGACAAATGGCTGCATATGTAGAAAATTCATATGCATCTACAGAACTGCTATTAAAACTAATAAGTAGGGACACCTAGGTGGCTCAGTCGTTAAGTGTCTGCCTTTGGCTCAGGTCATGATCCCAGGGTGCTGGGATCGAGCTGGGGATCAAGCCCCACATTAAACCCCACATAGAGTCCCTTATTGGGCTCCCTGCTCCACAGGAAGCCTGCTTCTCCCTCTCCACCTCCCCCACTTGTGTTCCCTCTCTCACTGTATCTCTCTCTGTCAAATAAATAAATAAAATCTTTTAAAAAATAATAAAAATTAAGTAAAATTAGTAAGTAAATTAAGCAAAGTTTGTGGATACAAAGTCAATAGGAAAAAGCAATATATATATCCCTACATATCATTAAAAAGATAAAACAAAAGTAGTGTTTAGAAGAAAATTTAATAGAAAATCTTTGTAATCTTGGAGTAATCAATGATAATTTTTAGGACATGGAAAGGCAAAAAAAAAAAAAAAAAGACCAACAAGCATATGAAAACGTGTTCACGTCACGAAGCATTAGAAAAATGTAAATCAAAGCCACAATGAGCTAACACCTCAAACCAAGTAAAATGGCTACTATAAAAAGAGGCAAAACAAAACAAAAAGCCAAAAATAACAAGTGTTAGAAAGAATATGGAAAAATCGGAACCCTTGTTCTCTGTGGGTGGGATTGTAAAAATGGTGTAACTCCTATGGAAAACAGTACACAGTTTCCTCAAAAAGTTAAAAATAGAACTATCATATGGTCCAACAATCCCACTTCTGGGTATATATCCAAAAGAATTGAAAGCATGTTCTCAAAGAGATATTTCCAACCCATGCTCATAGCAGCACTACTCAAAATAGCCAAAAGGTGGAAAAAACCCAAATGTAGACAAATGAATGGATAAACAAATATAGTACATACACACAATGGAATATCATTCAGCCTTAAAAAGGAAGGAAATCCTGTCATATGTTACAACATAGATCATCTTTGCGGACATTATATTAAGTGAATAAACCAGTCACAGAAAAAGAAAATACTATATGATTCCTTTTACTTAGGATATGTAAAGTAGTTAAAATTGCAGAAAGAGAAAGTGGAATGATGGTTATCAGGGGCTGGGGAGGAGGAGGGAAAGAGTATTTGTTGTTTAGTGAGTATAGCGTCTCAGATTTACAAGATAAGAAAGTTCCAGTGTTCTGTTTCACAATAATGTGAATATACTATACAATAATGTAAATAAATATACACTAAACTGTATACTTAAAAATGTTTAAGATGATAACAAAAAAAGGGGATCCTGGGCAGCTCGGTCAGTTAAACATCCAACTCTTGAGTTCAGTTCAGGTTATGATTTCGGGGTCATGAGATCAAGCCCCGCATCAGGCTCCACACTCAGCACAGAGTCTGTTCCAGATTCTCTCTCTTCCTCTTCTTCTGCCCCTTTCTGCTCTTACATGGTTTCTCTCTCTCTCTCTCTCTCTCTCTCTCTCTCTCTCTCTCTCTTTCAGATTATCTCTAAAAAAATAAATAAATAAAAATAAAAAAGACATGAAAAGCACTAAATTAGACCATATTAAAATTAAGATTTTTTTTAAAAAATCAGAATTTACCATAAAATCCTGATAAGGCAATTGGTAGAATGAGAGACTATATTCACAATACATATATTATCAAATCTAGATGATATCTATCTAGAATGTATTTTTTAATTCTCAGAAATCAATATGAAAAAGACATATAGTAGAAAATGGGGGGCACCTGGGTGGCTCAGTGGGTTAAAGCCTCTGCCTTCAGCTCAGGTCATGATCTCAGGGTCCTGAAATTGAGGCCCACATCGGGCTCTCTGCTCAGCAGGGAGTCTGCTTCCTCCTCTCTCTGCCTGCCTGTCTGCCTACTTGTAATCTCTCTCTGTCAAAATAAATAAATAAAATATTTTAAAAAAATTAAAAAAAAGAAAATGGGCAAAAGTTTGGATAGAAATAAAAAAAAGGATATTTAAATGGCAAATAAACATATGAACACCAAACTAAAAAGATAACAAACTAAAATAGTACTGTAGACCTACAAAAAGGTCTGAGTGAAAAAAGACAGGTGATACCAAGTGTTGACGAGGATATGGGTGAACTGGGAACTCTCTTACACTCTGAGTGGAAGTAAATTGGTATGACTTTCTTGGACAACTCTTTGTCAGTATCTACTAAACCTCAATACCTTCCAAGGTTCATGCCCAAAAGAAATGTGTGCATTTGTTCACCAAGAGACAGCTACTAGAAATTCATAGCAGACATACTAGACAACTACTAGCAGTAGTATTTGAAATTAATCAACTGGCTAGAAAAGTAGCACTATAAATGCATTTAGTGCATTCCCATCACGTACAAGACCTTCAACAGTAAGACTCAATGGTGTTCAATGATTGGAGTCAATGAATGTAATGGCTCCCCCTAAAAAGTTCCATGTATACAACGAATTCCACTTATATAACTATCTCTACTTCAGAGGTCAGTTGGTGAGAAGTCATGTGTTTTCAATTTGAATGCTTATTATAAGGTTATCTTCAGTTTGTGAAAATCCATCTTGATGAACACTTATCTATATGCACTTTCCTATAGATTATAGATTATAATTTAATAAAAGAGTTAAATAAATACTTAATTCATAAGGAAAGTGTTCAGATTTTCTCTATTCTTCACCTTCTGTGTCCTTCATCCACTTGGTCATAGAGCTCTATGAATACTGCCTTGTAAACACTTTAAAAAATATTCAAATATTTTCTGTTTCCAGTCCCACTGTCTACTTTCTCTGCCTGCCCACCCACTGCATTTTATCGGTTCATTCAGTAACATGTCTGAAAACATACACAAGGTGTCCTAGCACTTGAACTAAGGATACACAGTGAACAAGAAGGGCACTGTGTCCTCTGACCTCACTGACGCGTGGTTCTCTCATACACCATTTGTCACAGTGATGGTCTCACAATGCTGGCCTCACCCCAGCCAGACCAATTGGAATCCTCCCCAGCATTTTCCATGAATTGTTGTAAACTTCTTGGGAAGTATTTTGGTAATATTTATTTTGGTAAAACTACACACATTCTCTTTGATGCTTCAATTTCCTTTTAGAAATCCATCTGACAGATATATAAAACCTGGAAATCCTAAAAGTCCATGAATGTAATAACTCTTCTTTCCTTTTACATTATTTTTCTCTCTGTTTCTGGCCTTTTTGCATTCTTTTCCTCCTTTTAATCACTCTTCCTTTCCAGAATCCCCATTGCCACCCCAACACATCCACTTTGTTTGATTGGCTTATATATATCCCTGGGGCTCAGCTGACATATTTCTGCTTCTAGAGAGTTCCTAGTCCCTCAAACAGTATGAGACAGGCTGCTTTCTTTTACTTCAATTATATCCCATGATGCTTACTTTATATCTTTCAACAAATGCTCTAAGGAATTAATTATGATCTGCCTGATTCAGTTCCAAAGTGATACAGTGGTTAAAAGAACCCATGTAGCCAAAAATAATTTCAAGATCCAGCAATGCTTTTGTTTTCTCAGACACCTTGAGGTGACTCTTAGCACCCCAGCTATAGCTATAAAAATCCTCATGCTTCCTATCCCTAATGTATTGCCCTCATAAACCACAGTGATTTTCCTCAAAATTCTTCCTCCCAAGATAAATCTTCTAATCTTTGTCCCTATTAGCATTTTCTTGTTCTCCTTCCCGGCTCCTTTCTTCTTAATATTTCATCTAAAAAACCCAAGAGCTCATTTAGCAAGGCAATTCTCCCTAGAGAGGAGAAAGAGACTGGAGGGGACCAAGCCAGTGTCCTCTTTAGTATGCACAGGTAGAGAAAAGCTGGCACTCTTCTTATATTAATAACTGTTAGCCCATCTGTTAGCCCATCACACATCTGTTCTAACAAGTATGACTTCATTATATGATTGGTATGTACTTGAGTGGTTCTCACTAGAATGGAAGCTTCTTGAGTTCAAGAATCCTATCTTTATCATTCTTTAGAACACTTTCATACTTACATAAATATGTATTGAATGACTGATAGAGCGAATTCTTTACACTGTGATTCTAACTTCATACATTTAAATGACTTTATAAGTGCCATGGCATTTTCATTTTTTTGAGACGGATTGCTTATACTTTAATCAAAACATACCATTGTATATAATGTATATTGGTGGAGAAAATTTCAGTGAGGCTTTTCTTTTTAATTATGGAAAGTATAATATCTTGGGCTATCCTTACTTTCTTGAGCAGTCAAGAATGTTACAAAATTCACTCTTTGTAAAGAGAGCACAGATTATGACTCAACATAGCTTACATACAAGAAAGTACATTGCTTTGATCTTAGGACCCAGCACAATGCAGTTTAATCCTAACACTGTGTTTCCAGTTAGGAATTCTAGGCAAGAAAGATTCTGTATGTTGATGAGTTCAGCAAGGACTAGGAAAATTTCCCTAGGGCTTAATGAAGATGCTGGATAAAAGATGCTCTACTGTGCAATCTTGAAGCTTTGTGGTACACAGCAGGTCTCTTTCAGAGAAAACTCAGGGTAGGGACACGAACTGAAAAACATAAATATCAAATCATATTTCTATGGCTGAAGTAATCTCAAATGAAATTCTTCTGGTAAGGAAGAAATTTCTGCAAGTACAGAACTTTAATGATCTTTTCTCTTTGTTCCCATCAGTCCCACATAGTCTTTAACCACTATCTTCCTATTTGATGGGTTTTTGTTTTGTTTTGTTTTATTTTGTTTGGGGGGTTTTGTTTGATTTGATTTGGTTTCTTATAAAAATGTAAAGATCACATTCTCATCAGCTTTATTTGCTTTCCCAGAATAGTGCTTCATTAGCTTTTTGAGTTTATTTATTATATTAGAAGATTGTGGACTTTAATTAGAAATGTTGCTTGGTTTGATGGTATTTACAGTGTGACTAATTATGGATTTCATTATTAATAATAAAAATTTGTAGAAAAAATCACTCACTAGTCTTTTATCACACTACTGTGTCTCATATCCTAGAATTGCCATTTTAAACTCATATAAAGTATGGTTAAACAACCAACATTATGTCAGTTTCTGAGTTCACGTAAGTAGGTCAAAATTAAAACCCAGATCACCAAATTATCTAATAAAATCATAGAACTCTATTTCTGGAAGGAATCTGGAAAACACCTAATCTATTTATTTTACAGATGGTAAAATGAGGTCTTGTGAGGTTAATTTCCTTGACCAGTGTTACCTATTTGAAGAAAAAACCAAGATTAGAACCTTAGCCCCAGACTCTAGTAGCATGCAGATTCTCTCTACCTACTCCAGTCCCAATAGTTTTGTTTTGCTTTGTTTTAAGGTTTGTTTGTTTGTTTGAGAGAGAGAGAGAGAGAGAGAGAGAGAAAGAGCACAAGCAGGGAGAGAGGCAGAGGGAGAAGCAGACTCCCAGCTGAGCAGGCAGTTCAACACAAGGCTCTATCCCAGGACCCCAGGACCATGACCTGAGCTGAAGGCAGATGCTTAACCAACTGATCCACCCAGGTGCCCCTAGCCTCAATGGCTTTTATCATTGTTATCATTATTATACTGGACCAGTGTAGCAAATTCAAATAGAAATAGTTGGGTTTATTTTATGATGTGAAATGATAATTACCTTATGAAGCAGTTTTTCAATTTACTTATTCAGGATTTTAATGTCTCTCCTTCAAAGCCCAACAAGGAAATTTTTCAGCAAAGAACTTAAAAGACAACAAATTCTAGTAGTTCATCTTTCTGCTCTACCTAAGAGTTAGTCCTAACATTTATATAGAAATATTAAATACTAGGTCAACATTTAAGCTTTACATATTTCCCCCCCAAATGAGCAATTGACTTCTTTAGTTAACAATGGAAATGAACTGCTAGAGTCTGACTACATTAACACAGAAAGTGCTTCTGAAAAAGACAGGAGTTTAAAGAATCCAATCACTAGCAGACAAGATACACCATAACCAAAACAGAGCTAACAACAAAATCAGTGTGCTAAGTGGAGAAATCCAGAAACTTAGTCCCTTATTTGACCCCAGCTTAGAGTCATAATGAGTTCCAGAGTGAGAGGCAGGATTGATATTATCAAGAAAATGTGAAAACATTTCTATTAAATAAGTATATTGGCAATTCAAAAAAATTTCCTGTGGATCTGCCAGGGTTAGATACACACGTAAGAAGCTGGTCAAACAATTGAATCATAAAATAAAAATGTGAAAATACTGTATGCAAAATAAAACAAGGAAAATAATGATAATTTCCATTTATTAAATGCCACTAATATCAAGAAACAATGCCAAGCACTGTGCAAATATATTATCTCATTTTATCATCACAAAAGGAATGGTTATTATCCTTATCTAACAATAAAAGCTTAGGAAAATTAACTAATTTGCCCAGTGCCATAAAGCCAGTTGACATTCAGACCATAATAGAGGGCCCATTACTTATTGGAGTCTCCACTCAAGAAAAATCCAAATCAAGGAGTGCCTGGGTGGCTCAGTGGGTTAAAGCCCCTGTCTTCAGCTCATGTCATGATCACAGGGTCCTGGGATCGAGCCCCGCACTGGGCTCTTTGCTCAGCAGGGAGCCTGCTTCCTTCTCTCTCTCTGCCTACTTGTGATCTCTTTGTCTCTGTCAAATAAATAAATAAAAATCTTAAAAAAAAAAAGAAAAGAAAAATCCAAATCAAACTGACCTACTTAAAAACATTTTTTTAAAAAAGCATGGTGGAAATACAGTTTAAATTAATAACTAGAAAGAATTTACAGAACTGCTGGTGGATTCCCACTCATCTGGGCTTTCCATGTTACAATGCATCAGGTGTTGGTGGTCTATGGTTTAGCTATCTATTAAAAAGCAGTCTTTTCATCCAGTTATTGGTGGCTTGGTTTTCTTGTGACTTTTTCTTAATACTGATTGTTCTCAAATTTACTTTGCATGTTATTTTTCACATGGAACTTCTGAAGACAGTTGGCAAAACAGTCTCACTTTATAGATTAGGATACTTAGGTACAGTCAGTTTATGTGATAAGTTTCACATCCCACAATACAAAATTGGAAAATATGACAATCAATTTGCTTGTTAGTGAAGTGCTAGCTTTCAATTTTTATCTCAACCATGGCATTCCCACTGAGCAGAAGAAGGCATAAAGTAACCCTCAAAGATGTCCAGGAGAACTAGATAGATGAAGAGGTAGAAAGGACAAGAGAAACTGATGACTTAAAGAAAACCAAACTATGGGTTCTGAGATCAAAGGAAATGTATTGAAAGTTGGCTAAAACCAAGTATATTTTGCAGAAAGAATGCTTAACAAATACAACAACTATAAAATGATATTGGAGATGATCCAACACAGGAAGCCTGGTAGGGAGGCAGCCTATTCACAAACCAAGCACTGAAACAGTGTTCCTGCTCTGGTTTCTATGCCTTTGGATGTGACCTTGGTCAAGACACTTGATTTCTCAGTGTCCCCATAGGCAAAGTGCAGATTCTAACAAATGAACCACAGTGTTGTAGAAGTGTATTTCCTCTTTTAGGTGGTGTAGGCTTAGAACAGCCTGCAGAGGAAAAGATTAAAGAATCAAACTTGTGGCTTCACGAATGAAAATCATAGAAATATCTGAATTATGGAAATTGGAAGGACAATATACTATCCCACAAGGACCCTCCAAAACATGGATTTGGGGAAATCTGGAATCAGAAGGAAAACACACACAGTATAACAGAAAATTATCTGATATTACCTACTCAATAGAGGAAAGAAATGTAAAAGTTAAACAAAGAAGGTGAGTTAATAGTCCATCTGAAACACTGCATTTATTTTGTGGAATGATATTATCTCTGTCCTTTGGAATGCTCTAATCATATATATAATATACGTGCTATAATATATATAGCATATTATATCTAGTATATATAGCATATAATATATATAACATTATATATACTATATACATTTTATTTTTATATACTCATATGTTTTTATATACTTCATGTACACACTCACTAAAATATCTTTTGGCATCATTCTAAGAATTAATCTTTTGTGGAATAACTCCATTTCCAAGGATTGTGTTTTTGGCAATTCACTGAATTTTCACATTCTCTAAATATGACGCATATTGAGTCTAAGTAATCCAGTACATTAAATAAATCTTTATTACTTTGTCCCTCATATGGTCCACAACATGTTCCTAACAATGAAGATGTTGTATATGAAACCAGCAGGCATTTAAAAGGTGTACATCACCAATAGATTTAAGTGATTTACTGGATCTTATTTTACCAAATAGTAAAATTTCTGTCAAATTGAAAAGACTAGCTTTATTCCTTTCATTTCCAGAATTCATTAACTTTAATGACATTTAGAAAGGCAGAACGACCACAAGAATGGGCCATTAATTCTTCTGAAACATGAATTTTCAAAATTAACATTTGAGGAGGAAACAATATCACACAGAAACCCTTATTTTGAGCTCTTGGGTCATTGAAGCAGAATCTGACTTATTTTTACAGTATTATAAAGAGATGTAAGAAAGTTGTCTCTAGAAGGATTCATGGCTAATTAAAAATTTCAAATTTGTATAATCTGAAAATTAGTGTTTGCAACAAAATCAGCCACTCAACCTTAAACATGGCATTCCGTGTGCGCAGCTATAATGAGCTGTTTTCGTGTGGTATGCGGTCCTTGACATTGTCCTAATCCTCAGACCACCCAAATATAGCAATCTGCTATTTGGAAAAGACACCCTATGAGTTTCTCTTTTTCTTCTTTTTTTTTTTTTTAAAGATTTTATTTATTTATTTGACACAGAGAGAGAGATTACAAGTAGGCAGAGAGGCAGGCAGAGAGACAGGGAGAGGAGGAAGCAGGCTCTCTGCCGAGCAGAGAGCTCGATGCGGCCCTCGATCCCAGGACGCTGAGATCATGACCTGAGCTGAAAGCAGAGGCTTTAACCCACTGAGCCACCCAGGCACCCTCTCTTTTTCTTCTTAAAGCCATATTTTTTAAGAGCCATCAGTTATCCATAGACTTCACTCATCCTGCTAATGGCTTCTATAAATACTCTGACAGATCATTCTTCTCTAAATTGTCGAGCAAAGAAAGGATAAGACTCATGTCCTCAGACTATGAAGAAGGAGAGGAGCCAAATTTCCTCCTCTGGTGAACACAGTGAGAAAGCCACTGAAGGCCCTATCTCCTAGAATTTTCCGTGTGCAACGATACACAAGAAATTCCAGGTAAAAGTGAGACCCCAGTGATTTTCCTGAATATTTTTAAACCTTTCACAACATAATGTTTAAAACGTGGATTACATTTTCCTATCTTAAGATTTCTTTTTTTTAAATATTTTATTTATTTATTTATTTGAGAGAGAGAATGCTGACGCACATGGGGTGGGGAGGGGCAAAGGAAGCAGACCCCCCACTGAGCAGGGATTTTTTTTTTACCCCCACCCCACCCCAGGTGGGGCTCAATTCCAGGACCCTGAGATCATTTCTTTTATCTGAGCTGAAGGCAGATGCTTAACCAACTGAGCCACCTGGGTGCCCCACTTAATCTTAATATTTCCAATAGCTTTCTTGAGAACTCTATTGGGACACAAGTTATCTATTTTATCTCACCCTTGAATAAAGTTAACACCTAAAATAAGATTATCAGTTTGCACTTTCATTACCAAGTTTCAACACCTATGCACTTTTTTATTCACCATAAAATTAGGAGCTGTCATTACCACCTAACACCTGGATTTATCAGACAGAGGTAGCACTATGTCTAAATTCTACTTCAGGGCAATCTTCTCAACCATAAATAATAAGAAAGTGGTGAAGACAAACAAACATTTGATCATGATTAGAGTGAACATATGATTTATCATCCTGACTTCTGATATGGAAATGAATGCTATTAATAATTACTATAATCACTAATAGAGCTATAAGTACTAAATGATACCATTATGAATATTATTCCAAGACAACAGGCATAAAGCCAGGACTGTCCCTCCTGATGACCAGCCAGGCACTATGTTGAGTCTGTGATGTGATTTGCCTTTTTAAATTATTTCACACTCACAACATAGATGGACAGCAGGTATCATCATCCCTGTTTGACAGAGGAGAAAACTAAGTCTCAGAAAAAATTAAGTAATTTCATAAATTGAGGAATTGGGATTTGAACACAGCCACCCATCTGGCTCAAAGTCTGAGCTTTTCCTGCCATGTTACTAAGGCAATAAAATATAGAAATAATGGCACTCATTCTCTCAAAGCTTGACTAATAAGGACCATGCTCACTCTTATTTTCTGCCTCTTGCTCGTTCACTCTCTGTGTACAAATATAAGTATAGTTACAAATAACAAACTCAGTGGTTAGAGGTCAAAGAGATGGAAAACAACTTTGTATCCAGAAGAGAAAATAAATTTGGAATTCACAATCCCTCTAAAACAAATGACAATATTGGCTTCAGTAAAACTGTTGTTGGAGCTCCTGTGGAAGAATTCCTTCTTTTAAACTAACCCTCCAGATGAGCAGGGATAGGAAGCAAAACTTTTTCTAGTGGGTACCATGGGGTTATAATGAGGGAAGCCACTCCCATTCCCCGACCCGCCTTGAGTCCTAGATGTGTGAATCCTACTATAGGAGAAGCAGTACCATATATTGGATATTGATTTAGATCATAAACCACCTTCTAAAAGACATTGCCCCACCCCATAAGGCATTGCCAACTACTTGATGATATAATTGAGTCTCCAAAAGGTTACTCCCCCATTTTGTCAAGCAAACTACTTTAAGATGGTGTGAAGCATGGTAAGAGCAGCAAAGTCCCTGAGTAGGGGTCCATTTTCCCACTCTTTTTGTTATGAATATGTTCCATGATGGTAAGCAATAATGTTTGAATACTATGAAAGTAAATAAGACATTCTTTAAGTTCACAAATGGTGGTTTTGGAGAAGTAGTGCAGGCAGAGAAAGTAAATCTATATTGAGAGTAAGGATCTATTATAACAAGAACAAAACATTGCCCCTCCCATGATGAAGCAGTCCAATGTAGTCATCCTGCCTCCAAGTAGCTGGCTGATCACCCTGGGAAATGGTGGCATATTGGACATTCTGTGTTGGTTTCTGCTGCTGGCCGACTGGACACTTACCAGCGGCTATAGCCGGGTTAGCCTTGGTAAATGGATGTGCCCATGTATGCCTCCGTCCCTGCTACTGGCTACATTATTCATAAGCCCATCAGGCAGTGACAGGAGTAGCTGGGGGAAGGTGACTGATATCAACAATATGAGTCATATAATCCACTTTTGCTGAGGTCTCTGATGGTGAACATTTATTCAGGGCAAAACCATCTTCACATCCTGCTACTGTTTGGAGAGATCTATCCACATACCTTGCCAGACCCCAAATGCTCATCACCCACTTTCTGATTGCATTCCTTCCAGATCCCCAGTTTTGAGTTGGGGCTAGGAGACCAGGCCCTTATACAGCCCCACTGTTCACTGGAAGGAGATTTGTTCTTTGATCAGGCAATCTGTCTTGAGCCAAGGCAACCACAAAGAGGGGCCATGGTGGAGAGCCATCTTCTGGCAGCTTCTTCAGCTGACAAGGGAGTAAGTTCTTCGCTGATGAAGGCATCAGGGTGGTACGTCCCAGGCCCTCACAACATCCACCACTTTGCTTCTTCGACTTCTGTTCTTCACTTGCTGAGCAATTTGATGTCAAAATTTGAATTCAAATAAATGGTTTAAAAAATATTTGGTCTGTTTTTGTCTTTATAAGAAAGTCACTGGGACTAATAAACTATAAACCACTAAAAACAAAACAAAACACAAAAAATCTTGAAGTATTAAATAACTTCTGACATTATCGACATTGACATCAGATATTTGAGTTACAATAAATGTTTTAAACTTCAAGTATTAGTTGACTACTGAGTCCTTAGTCTTCTATCATGTTCAGTTCAGAGAGCCCTTTTCCCAGGCAGATCATCCTTAGGGTGCTGGCCAGAGCCTCTTATTCCTCTGCCTGCCTGTGGCACATTTCTGCAAAACGAAAAGATCTACCTGCTCCCCTTGTAACCTGCGCTTCCTCCAGGCAGGGATGATGGGTTCATTATGAAAACTATTCCACAGTTTCTTAAATAATCTACAAATTCCCAATGCTGTTGATATTTTAAAAACATCAGATATAATAAATTGTTCTGCAGTGACTCTGCGGCATGTACTAAATCTGTATGAGAGAATGATTTGTAATGCTATTCTCTTCTTGAAATGATATACACATCCAAAAGATGACTTTATTAACTAGATTAAATCTTAGTATGCAGCTGAAGGCTTCTGAGATTCTCTGCCAGGTCCGTTGCGCTCTATCAACCTCTACATCCAAGAGCAAAGTAGTTTCTGCTCTAGACTCTTCCTTGGAAAGAAGGTAGGGCTGTTCATGTGTAGAATACAATGGAGTCTCCACCCTGCCCGAACCTATCTGATGTCCACTTAGCATGAATGAACTGCACGTTCCTTTAATGAATGAACCCAACACAGCTTACTTAAAAGCTTTATAAGGAACAAGTCTCAAAAAAATCAGGCTTCAGTATTTGTTATTTTACAAAACAATTTCCAAGTGATTGGTTGTTCAAAAAGGAATCAATTATTTACTTTAAAGTCATTACTTTTATAAAATTGACCTTACAAAAATCAGCTGAAACATGTCATTGTGACTAGTCTCCCTGGTCCTCAAATTTAATTATTGACTCTCTACAAATCATTAAACAGTGAATGTTCTGAGCATTTATAGAGTTGCACCTGCAATTTATTTGGTTTACTGCAACAATAGGTGACAAAGAAAACCGGGGTCACTGTCTTCATTCCCAGCATTTTCTCAGGCAGAGAGGCACATTTTCCACAGGGCCACTGGGTCTCTACAAACAGTATTCTTTCTGCCAGGCACTTTGTAATGTGCAATGAACGGTGTCATTTATTTTCATTTCCTCATACTTAATTGCATGCTTCTTGCTTCCAACATTAAGCCAGAAGGCAGGTGGCAGAAGCAATGAACTAAGCTGGGACTAGCTGTCGTCGTTAGAGGCTATGCTCCCTCCCTTAAAAGCAAGCCGACTGTTTACAACCCAGCAGAAGCCACTGGGCTGGAAAAATGCTCCCTTCCATTGCAGGTTCTGACACTGCAGAAGCTACTGTCGGGACTAGCGCTCTGTGAGGAAAAGGCACCAACTGGCTATAACTCTCAGAGACATCTACCTTGAAGGTGCTGAAAATATTAATCCAATAGTAGAAACCAAAACCAAGTTTTCTGACAATCTATATAAATTAACCAGTAGACTATATATAATAAAAGAAATAATTGGTCAGAGGACAACTGATTCAAATGATGTGTCTCACTCTTAGATTACTCTCTTGCCATAAATGTTGAGCAAACCTGCTGGAAATTGATCATCTTAAAAAACAGGGTGAGTTAGTTGAACAAATTAAATATCAAACGTATATAATTATTTATGGGCCATTTAACAACATATTCAAAGATAAATGATTATTTTCAACCGCTAAGAGGTATTTCACAATGGTGTACTTTTGTAGCCCAGAGATAAAATGGCTCAATATTGAGCCAAAATAAAATTAGTAAAAATTTATATTTTTGTTTTTTTACCAATCAATGCAACTAATAACTGATTGAGATTTATTGACATCTTTCGCCAAATAACAAACCCTCTTTTTCTCTTGTTACTGTCTTCAAGAAATATTTCCTGACACATAAATTATGCTTTTTCAATGATGTCACATATGTGTTGCTAATCAGATGTCCTTCAGAATCTGCAACTGAACACATTGTATTTGAATGGTAAAGAGTAACAAATGTCACAAGAATCTGATTTCCTAAGGCTATTTGCTCTTTTGTTAGGGGGAAAAAAAAAAGCCTCAACCATATTGTAAGAAATGCACACTTCGTGTATTGTTGATCATTTTAATACATATGTAAGAAGAAATGGATTGGAGAGTAGAGCAAAGGCTCCAATCTTTTTCACTTTCAATACAAGCTCAGAAGCCTACATGGCTTTCTTTTTTGCCCCAAGTTTGGATTCTGGCAGCAAATCAGGAATTAAAACCATTAATTACGGTTTTTCCCCCTAAACCCTCTCTCTATCCTTTCCTCAGCCTCTGTTCTTTCTCTTCTTACCATTTTCCTTCAGGTTTTGGCTGTCCTGACATGCCAAGCCTTCTACATTATCTTTCCACCTAGCTTTTATAAGTCTTCCATCCAGACATCCGCAAACCTTTCTACTCATAAAACTGATATTCTAAAAAGTACTATTCCCATGGGCGCCTGGGTGGCTCAGAGGGTTAAAGCCTCTGCCTTCGGCTCAGGTCATGATCTCAGGGTCCTGGGATCGAGGTCCATATCAGGCTCTTTGCTCAGCAGGGGAGCCTGCTTCCTCCTCTCTCTCTGCCTGCCTCTCTGCCTACTTGTGATCTGATCTCTCTCTCTCTCTCTCTCTGTCAAATAAATAAATAAAATCTTTTAAAAAAATAAATAAAATTAAAAAAAATAAAAAATAAAAAGTACTATTCCCAAGAATTGTTTGTGAAGAAATGAATGAGAGTCACAAACGAGACTGTAAATATGATATTGACCACATCTGTCTTGTGCATAGCATCATTTTCCAAAACCTAAAATGGTCCTTGATTAAAATGTTCTGTGACCAAATAAATTTGGGAAATAAAATATTGCCCACCAAGTTTGGAAATGTATCCTTAGTGCAAGTCCCATAACAAAGAAACATGCTTAAAGTGGTGTCTTCCAAACGTGGTGTCTTCCTGAGTTGGGACGCCACATTTTCATGAAATGTCTGTTAAACATTTCTTGGAATACATCGTGAGAAACATTAGCTTACAAGTTTAAACAACTTTCAGATAATAATTTAAAAGCAATCAATAGTTACATTTATGCAACCACAGGGCTAATAAAGCAAATCAAGAATATATTCCAAGTATGATTGATGATATTAATATGAATAATGTATTTTAATAACCATTGAAAATAGTCACAAAGACTTGATTTGTTCATATTCTGAGTTGCAAAATCTAATTAGGTTGGATTGTTGGTTTCCATTTATGCCTCAGCATCAAAGACCTTCTGTTACTGGTAAAGTTCTTCTGATGCAGATTAGAAAAATGATGCTTGCTGTTTACACATTTATTGTTAGTCTACAGGTTTCAATGTTTTTGTGAATCTTTCCATGATTTGTTAAGTAATAGATTTTTTTCCACATAAGCAAGATCAAAGTCACTATTTACAGCAATTAGAAATGATCATTACTACTATCTTTAATGATGGTTTTGACTTTCTCAGATGGAAGATTTATTTATTCATTCATTCATTAAGTATATATTGAGCATGTATTGTATGCCAGGCATTGTCCTAAGGTCTTGAATTCAATTTTAAATAAGGTGGCTAGCATAGGCCTCTTTGGGAAGTAGCCATTTGATTTAAAATTTGATGTTGAAGGAGTTTGATAACTGAGAGAAGAGTATTCCTATCAGAGGTAATAGACAAGTTTGGGCTAGGAGAATGTCATGGCATGTCCAAGGAGAAGCAAGAAAGGCAGAATGGATAGAACAGAGTGAACACCAGGGAGAAAAGTAGGAAATGAGGCCACATAGCTTATTCAGGGACCATTGTAAAGACTTTGGCCTCGATGCTAATAAAATGGGCAGATACTTGCAGAACTCTAGGAGATAAGTAGCGTGATTAGTTCACATTTTATAGGAATTAGTCTGCCCATTGTTGAGAATAGACTGAGGAGGCACAGGAAGAAGCAGGGAGCCCAGCTATGAAGCACAATAACAGTGGAAGTGGTAAAAAGTTTTTGGACTCTGGATATGTTGAAGATAGAGTCCAAGGAGATTTCCTGAAGACTTGGTTGTGGGGTGTGAGAGAAAGAGATGTTTCAAGAATAACTCCAAGGTCTTTTTCCTGAAAAATTGGAATTGTAGAGTTGCCTTCAAATGAGATGAGAAAGATTCTCAGTAGAGAGAATGAAGGAAACTATCAGAAGTTCAGGGGTGGATATAATTAGTTAGAGGTGTCTTATCTATTATTCACCAAAGCGCAGATGCTCATAAAGAGTAAAATATATAAATCTGGAATTCCAAGAAAAAGTTCTGAGCTGGAGATATCAATTTGGGAATCACCATCATTTAGGTGGTTTTAAAGATGAGATCACTGAATGTGTGAGTATAAATGGAGAAGAAAAGAAGGTAAATAACTAAAATTAACACACTATAATATTAAGACATTGTGGAGAAGGTGGGGACAACCAACAAGGAAACTGAGAAGGCATAGCCAGTGACATAAGGAAAATCTAAAGAGAGTGATGTCCCCAAAGCCATGTAAAAAATGTTTCAATGCGGTGCATGAAATCAACTGATGATTGAATCTAACAATATGGAGGTCTTTGTTGATCTTGACAAGAGTGGCTAAGTGAGGTGGTGGGAATAAAACTCTGACTGGAGGAAGAAGTTTAAGTGAAAATGAAAACACAAAAATTGAAGGAAATCAAATATAAGTAATGTTTTGAGAACTTCTCTTTTAAAAAGGAGCCGAGAAATGGGGATATAAATTACACGAATGTGGTGTCAAGAGAATTTTTAGGTACCATGAGAAAAATAACAGCATGTTGGAATAGTGATGGAAAGATCCATCAGAGTACAAAAATATTGATGATGCAGAAGAGACGGTGTTGCTAGAAATGTGTCTTTGAGTTGGCAAAAGGAAATGGGGTCTTTTGCACGAGACTTTCCTAAAAGATTCAAGCTGTCATTTAACATTGATTTCCAGACATCTTTTGGCATCTTCACAGAAGTGTGGGTAAAGTTAATGAACATAAATAGATTTTTATGACATTTTCTCTATTATTTAGAAGGCAAGAACTCCTTAGGGAATGAATGTATCCCTCCTACTTGGAATTTGGTAATCCCACAAAGAATCAAGAATTAATAAATATTTATGGCTTTATTCATATAGAGTTCATAAAAAGCATGAAAGAATTTCTGGTCATTCATCATTTTTCAAAACCATAAATTGTATGCCCAGAGAGACAGCAATCACGAGAGAATTTGGATGAATAATAAAACATGTATTAGTCATGGTCTTCTAACAGCTAAAAATAACAACCTCAGTATATTTCAGTGTGGATCCATGAAGGATGGGGAACAGGTGGCCCAATTTGCTCTAGTTACTTCTATGTTGTATCTTCGCCATCTTCAGCACATCATTTAAAGGTTGGCCTCTTACTACTCAGCTGGAAGGTGGTGAAGGTGGAAATAAAGGGAGAGAATATGGTGTACGGGGAAAGCATAATTTATTTTACGTGCCTCAATCTAGAAGTGACATATATCACTTCTGCTCAGACTCTATTGGTTGAAAGTATTCACATGGCCCTTCCTAAGTTCCAGGACATTAGGAAATGCAGTTTAAATGTGTGCTCAAAAAGAAGTAATGGGTTTGGTTAGCATCTATCAAGTCTATTAGAAACCATAAACAATGTTATACTTTCATATGAATTGTTAGACCTGAATTTCTTCATTTGGCTCATATACTACAAGGCAGATTATGGGATAGTATGCCAATGTTTGATAGTCTGTGGCAACCACTGCCCAAAGATGACTGTCTATCATGGCATATAATATGTCATTGTTGATTAAATTAAAACTTTCAATCCTAAAAGTCATCTGTGAAATAAGTTTCATTGAAAATGTTCCAAATTGTGATAGTCATGTATTAGTTAGCAAGGAAATTAAAAAAGATAAATGCAAAGTTAGATATATCTCTTTTAGAGATTGAGTAATGATGTTTTGGGATATTTCAGGGAAATAGAATAGGATGTGAAAAAGATTCAGGCCAAAGAAAAGTGTGGGGAATGCAAAATTAGTGGTTGGTTATGACTGGAGTAGAGGATGGGGGAAATGAAAGAATTGTGGGGTTATGGTTAAAGGGTATGGAGTTTCTTTTTGAAGCAGTGAGAATGGTCTATAGGAATGTGTATGGGGGAATATAGAGCCTGAGAGATATGCTCAGGTTGTTATTACAAAAGTGTTTGTCTACCATCCAAGAAATAAATGTTTTATCTTCCACTGGGACATCACTTCAAAAAAAAAAACAACATAAGAGCAATATAGCACAAAATGTCTACTTTGAAAATAGCATTAATCTGCAGATAACATGAAATAAGATAATGTCTTTATATGCAGAACATCGTTATCTCATCCTTTTCAGTCAAATACACATTCAAAAAATACTTACCAGCGTTGTAAGATTTCTGCATTGCAAATAAATAATAATGTGGCAAAATTTCAGATGATGAATCCTCTGACTAGCCCCTTCTCTGGGAATCAATACCCTGACTAGCAGTATGGGAGCCTAGCAATGGGAGTGGGGATCCCTGAGAGGAACTACAACAGTTGGTAAACCCTCACTCTAGAACCAACATCGCTGTTTTTCCCTTCCCACTCTCCTGGCAAATCTATGATTGATGACATTTCTATTTGTAAAAGGAATTTAACTGGAATGGAACATAGAGATGAGAACTCCCTGATAACTTATCACAACCCCCACTCAGGACCATTAAGTCGAGGAAGCAGAAAATAAATTGGATGGGTCAAACGCTAAAGAATTCTGCTAAGACAGAAACCATGGAAATGATCTATGGGTAGGCAATCCCAAAGATGCAATGAATTACATTAGATAATTTTTAAAGTACTTATAGGTAGAACTTTTCATCTGAATAAGATGCCATTAACCCATCTTTCCCTGCTTGTCCCTGCTAAACACAAGTAAAAATCCTTGAAATGGTGCAAGAGACAAACAAAGGGAAACTCTAAAAGGCAATAAGAAAAAGGCTAACCAAATCTCTGGTCACAAAGATTTAGCCCATGTTTTCTTCTAAGACTTTTCTAGTTTTAGCTCTTATATTAGGTCTTTGATCTGTTTGAATTAAATTTTGGGTATAGTCTGAAGTAGAATGTCCAAATTCACTCTTTTACATATGACTATCCAGTTATCCCAGCACTAAAAAATAAGCAACAAAGGAAAAAATGGATAAATTGGATTTCATCAAAATCGAAAACATTACATTTCAAAGGACGCTATCAAGAAACTGAAAAGATAAGTCACTGAACAGAAGAATATATTTGCAAATTATATATCTGATAAGGGACTTGCACCTAGATTATATAAAGAACTCTTACAACTCAATGATAAAAAGGCAAATAGACAAATACAAAAACAAAGAGAGGGTTAAGAAGACATTTCTCTAAAGATACACAAATGGCCAATAAACACATAAAAAGATGTCCGAAATCATTAGTCATCAGGGAAATGCAAATCAAGGTCAAAGTGAGATATTACTTCATCCTCAGTAGCATGGCTAGAATCAAAAAGTCAGAGACAACGGCCAGCATTGGTAAGGAAACAGAGAAATCAGAACAGAACACTCATATACTGCTGATGTGATGCCAAATATTACAGTCATTTTGGAAAAAATTCTGATAGTTCCTGGAAAATGTTGAACATAATATTACCCTTTGAGACAGCAATCCTACTCCTAGGTATATACTCAACAGAAATTAAAACATTTGCTCACATAGAAACTTATGTATGAACATTCATAGTAGCATTATTCACGATAACCAAGGATAGAAACAATTCAAATATCCGTCAACTAGTGAACAGTAAACAAAATATAATATACTCATACCATGGAATATTATTTGGCCATAAACTGAATGAAATACTGGTTAATATCCTGTAACATGAATGAACCTTGAAAACATTAAGCTAAGTGAAAGAAATTCATCACAAAAAACCATATGCTAAATTATTGCATTTATATGAAATGCACAGAAGGCAAATTTATAGAGAAAGTAAATTTGGGGTTGGTTATGACTGGAGTAGAGGATGGGGGAAATGAAAGGATTGTGGGGTGGTGGTTAAAGGGTACTGAGTTTCTTTTTGAAGTGGTGAGAATGGTCTAAAATTGATCACGATGATGCTTGCACAACACTATGAGTATAATAAAAAACTATTGAATTGTCACACCAGTCAGAATGGCTAAAATTAACAACTCAGGAAACAGATGTTGGCTAGGATGTGGAGAAAGGGGAACTCTCTTACACTGTTGGTGGGAATGCAAA
Source organism: Ailurus styani (assembly GCA_002007465.1). Taxonomy (NCBI): domain Eukaryota; kingdom Metazoa; phylum Chordata; class Mammalia; order Carnivora; family Ailuridae; genus Ailurus; species Ailurus styani. The sequence goes on from LNAC01000233.1 coordinate 2,449,142, forward strand.
CTGGTACAGCCACTCTGGAAAACAGTACAGAGGTTCCTCGAAAAGTCAAAAATAGAACTTCCTTAAGACCCAGCAATTGTACTACTAGGTATTTATCCAAAGGATATAAACAGTGATTTGAAGAGGCATTTGCACCCCAATGTTGATAACAGCGATGTCCACAATAGCCAAAATATGGAAAGAGTCCACATGTCCATCGACAGATGAATGGATAAAGAAGATATGGTGTGTGTGTGTGTGTGTGTGTGTGTGTGTGTGTGTGTGATGGACTATTATTCAGTCATAAAAAAGAATGAAATCTTGCCATTTGCACTAACATGGATAGAACTAGAATATATTATGTTAAGCAAAATGAGCCAGTCAGAGAAAGACAAATACCATATGATTTCACTAATATGTGAAATGTAAGAAACAAAACAGATGAACCTAGGGTACGGGAAGGAAAAATAAAATAAGATGAAAAAAGAGAGGGAGGCAACCATAAAAGATGCTGAACTCTAGGAAACAAACTAAAGATTGCTGGGGAGAGGGGCACAGAGGGATAATTGGGTGATGGGCATTAAGGAGGGTATTTGATGTAATGAATCCTGGGTGTTATATGCAAATGATGAATCACTAAATTCTACTCCTGCAACTAATAATACACTATATGTTAACTAACTTGAATTTAAATTTAAAAAAACTATTAAATCGTACACTTTAAGAGAATGAATTTTATGGCATGTGAATTATACCTTAATAAAGCTAGTACCAAAAAAAGTAGGAGTGGCTATATTAGTAACTAATAAAGTCAATTTCAGAATGAAGAGAATGCAGAGGAACATTACACAATGATAAAAAAAGATCAATCCACCATGAGAACATAATGATCCTAAGTGTGTACATCCCCAACAACAAGAGCCTCAAGATACATGAAACAAAAAACATAGATGAAAGGAGAAATGGACAAATCCACAATTATACTTGGAACTTCCCATGCTACTTTTAGCTACTGATAGAACTCCTAGACAGAAAATCAGCAAGGATATAGGATATCTGAAAAATGCCATCAGCCAACAGCATCCAATTGAAATATGTATAATACTTCACCAAGTAAGAGCAGAATACATTTTTTTTTCAAGAGCCCATGGAACATCTACCAAGATAAAACATATCCTGGGCCATAAAATGAACCTCAAATTTAAATAAATCAAAATCATACAGAGCATGTTCTCTATCATAGAAGAATAAATATAGAAATCAATAACTAGAAGGACAACCGGAAAATTTCTAAACACAGGGAAATTAAAGGTACACTGCCAAATACTCCATGGTTAAATAAGAGGTCTCAAAAGAAATTTAAAGTACATAAAATGGAATAAAATGAAAACAAAATTATCAAATTGTATGGGATGCAACTTGAGCAGGACTGAGGCAAATTTATAGCAGTAGATGTTTACATGAAAAAAAGAAGAAAGGTCTCATCAGTAACCTAAGTTCCTACTAACAAACTAGAAAAGGAAAAGCAAAATAAACCCAAAGGAAGTAGGAGGAAAAAATATAGATAAGAGCAGAAGCCAATGACATTGAAAATGAGAACATAATAGAGAAAATCAATGAAACAAAAAGCTGGTTCATCCAAAAAAAATTGATAAAAATCAAAGTCTCTAGCAAGACTGGCAAGAATAAACATAGAGAAGACACAAATCCCTAGCATTAGGGATTAAATAGGGACTATTAGTACAGATCTTGCAGCCTTTAAGAGGTAAAGAAGGGAATTCTATGCCCCTATGCTTATGCAGTTCTCTATTATTCTATTATTATTATTATTCTATCTCTATTATTCTCTAATATGTGTGTTAAACAGTAACAGGTTTAAGAAGCAAAAAAAAAAAAAATCAGATAGCAACATGGCTATGATAAAAATATCTCAGGGTGATGCAAAAAAGTGACCAGATAGTGATTTGAGCTGGAGAGGCTAGGGGAAGCCTCTGCAATGTTGATGTTTAAGCTGAGAACAAAATGGAGAAAAAGAGACCATCCTGAAATGCTCTGGGTGGAAGGAGAGCCTTCAGTGTAGAGGTGACAGCTTGTGCAAAGGCCCTGAGGCATGGAAAAGTTTGGTATGTTTTAGGATTAGAAGAAGATAATTGTGACTGGTTTTTACTAAATGTATACATTTTCCAAACATCTCCTTCCTCCCAATTGGATTCTTTGGTTTCCATCTCAATGGAACATGTGAATGGAGGAATTTGGTATGTTTTAAGATTAGAAGAAGGTAACTGTGACTGGCAACTGTTGAGCAAGAAAGATACTGACAGGGAGTGAAAAAGCCACCAGAGGTCAGACCAGAGGAGACCTTCTAGGCCGGGACAGGGATTTGAGTTTTTATCTGTTGTGAAAGGGACATTTGGGGGAGTTTTAAGCAGGAAAGTGATGGTTCCAAACCACATTTTTAAAAGATAAGTATATAAGTTGCCTGGGTGGCTCAGTCAGCTCTTGATTTTGGCTCAGGTCATGATCTCAGGGTCCTGGAATTGAGTCCCAAGTCGGGCTCTACACTCAGCAGGGAGTCTGCTTGAAATTTTCTCTCCCTCTCCCCCTCCCCCTGCTCTCACTCTCGCCCTCTCTCTCTCTCTCTCTCTAAAATAAATAAGTAAATCTCTAGAAAAAAGATTTAAAAATAAAAAGATCGGTATGGTTGCTTTTGGAGAATGGATGGAGAAGAGACAAGAGTACAGGAACAGATGGGTTAAAAGGTTGTTGTCACAGAGGTAGTAGGAATGTGGCATGATTTTTAGCTGTGGAAGTTGAGAGAATTGGGCAGATTCAAATGTATTTTGACAGGTGAAAACTTTTTATCCCAACATTAAAATTTAGAATAAGGAATTCTACTGGGTTTTTTTTTTCTCAATGCAGACTTGCTAACAATGTAGTAAGTCTTTCCTGTTTTCCTTCTACAATTATTATGTATTCTCTCCACTTCATCATAATTCATACTGATAGTGTCAAAAAGAAATAATCTAATAGGTACCACATTTATTATTCCAAAAGCAAAAGTTCTAAAATGCTTGAAAACATTTCGATACCAATTTCAGCACTCAATTTAAGCTGAAAATTGTTTTTACTAAATGTATATATTTTCCAAACATCTCCTTCCTCCCAATTGGATTCTTTGGTTTCCATCTCGATTCTCAGAGAGCACTTTACACAGTAAGATTGGCATCACAATCATTAAAGTGTTTTTCATATAAAAAAACCCAACATTTTGGTTTTACCATTACTGTTGTCAACTAAGATTTGTTTCAAGTTCATCTGTATGACATGACCACATGCATAAATAAAAAGAATAAATAAGAATTACTTGTAAAGTATCAAAATTATACGGTTTTCCAAACAGACTCACAGTTAATATTAGTTATGCCAAAAAGAATACTCTAAACCTTTTCACGACAGTCATCAACAGAATATTTTTGTTTTTGACAGCATATGATTTTGTAAGTGATCTGGGTAAAGGCAGAAGTGCTAAAAATCTACAAGTATAATCTGGTCCAACAATAATGTAAGTGTTTCTTAATGGTTCAGAAACCACTGTAACCCTTAGGTCAAGAGTGGAGATTATCTTTACTTCCTTCTGTGGAAGGAGGTGGGGGAAGGTAACAGAGGGCCGAGTATTTATAGCTACCTCATCATCTCCTATCTCCTAAAAGTACTAGATACTGTATTAGATGAAGTAACTGGTCTTCCCCAAAGCATGACACAGACTTTTTCATGCTCATAAATCCTGTCACTTTCTGCCTTCTCATCCATGAAGACAGCGAGTGACTTCTCTGGGCTGCATATCAGAGCCAAAAGCTTAATAAACTACCAAGTGACATTCTTATTATGTTTTAAGTGCTTTCCTTATGTTTCCTAATTCAATCATGCTTAACGGGGGAAAAATTAAACTTCCTGAGATGGAAGTTTTAATTAATTGTCATACCAGAACAAAAGTTAGATTTTGATACATGTTCACAAAGAAAAGTCTTGAAATTGATAGAATTCTGGTTTTTAGATTTTCCTTATCACTAAAGAAATTTCAAGAAATTTTTCTTGAAAAAGATCTCAACAATGAGGCTTTGTGTTCAACTCACACTGATAAGATATGCCTGGATAGAAAGAAACACTTGTCTGTGTGGTAGACACATATTGGCAATCTGGAACCATGTAGCTAAATTAAAGAAAAACCTCCATTTCAAAAATGATAGTGACTCTTATATTCCCAGTTCACATTAGTAATAAGAAAAATCAGGGATCCTCGCTACCATTATTTGTTACTCGCTACTTTTATTTGTTAATTTGATGCATATTTATTTGTCAAAGTATTAGTATGTTAGGCACTGTTCTGGGTAAGGGGCATACAGCTATGAATGAAGCAAAGCTTACCCTCCTAATGTATGTATCCTAGAGAGTCCACTAATATAGAGGGCAGAAAATCTTATTGTATACTAGGTAATAAAGTTCACAAGGGTCTTTCACTCCCACCTGACCCCAATTAGGCTCCTCTGAGCATCTGCAGGCACCTGCTTCTCTTCCAGCAACAGCTGGTGGAGCAGGGCCATGCCACCCCAAAGTTTTAGGAATTCTAGCCCTTCCCACCTCAGCAACCTCCTCTCCAAACTTCTGCCAGCCCAGTCAGCTCCAGCACATTTCCCCAGCTCTCTCCCAAATCATGGCCTTGGCTTCGACCCCCTTCTCTCACATCCCCACAGAGCTGGCTCCTTTTTGTTATCAAAATCTCAGCTCAAATACCCCTCTTCACAGAGGGCTTCCTTGACCACATTATTAAAATGTGTGAAATGGGTGAAAGGAAGTGGAAGGTACAAGCTTTCAGTTAGGGAATGAATAAGTCAGGAGGATGAAAGCTACAGCATGGGGAATATAGTCAGTGGTATTGTAATAGCGTTGTTGGTGACAGATGGTAGCTACACTTGTGGTGAGCACAGCATAAAATATAGAGTTGTCTAATTGCTGTGTTGTGGCACCTGAAACTAATGTAACTGTGTGTGTCAACTCTACTTCAATTAAAAATAGATTTATTTAAAACATAAATAAAAATAAGAAGGAATTCCAAAAACTAAAGATAGATAGCAACGTGTGCCCCCTTTTAGGGCACATTTTTAAATTCTGTTTTATTTACTTATTATCTGAAATTACTGTATGTCATTGTAACTTCATTACTATATGTCTTCCAGACTAGATGTGAGCTCCAAAACAGAAGAGACCTGTGTGTCTTGTTCACTGTAGCGTCCTACCAGCACATGAAGTGGTGTCTGAGACAGTAGGCACTCAGGACATAGTTATTAAATGAGTGGACTGAATGTCACTGCTACTGTACATTTCTTTTTCTGAGCCTGGCCCCTTAGACTGCCATTCCTTGTTCATAAGTGCAATTGTTATATCATTCCAGAAAAGAACAAAATTGGAAAGAATCACACACATGGAGGAGGAAAGACTTGCATTGCTTGGAGCAAGTCTCATAAGATGAAGATCTTCTTCACCTCTCCTTCCAAACTTTGTCTACATTGCCAAACATTAGTCCTTAAAAATGTAATTCAAGTATTATGTTCCATGGAAGTCTTCATTTTCCTAGGCAGAATTATACATTTCCTGTGTGATAACCCATAGCATATCATATCTGTCTGCAGAGCAAAACCTATGTGATAGTGACAATGAAGTGAGAAAATAGTAATTTCTAATATGCTATTTTGGAGAACATGGAATATCTAGAAGGAGTCATTAAACTAGACAGCAGGATACCTGTTTTCAGGTTTGCTGCCAAAAGTAAGTGACTATTCCCATCAAAGAGAATCAGAAGTTCCATCACTTTTAACACAAAGTACAGATTACTTAGCCGAAAGAAGAAATACTGTGAGCATATTTAAGTTAAAAAGACAGAGTCATGGCATCATTTTAGTGTTTAGAAACAAGACAGGCTGAATATGATGCCAAAAGCATGAGAACCAAAAAAAAAATAGATATTTGGCTTCATCAGAATTTAAAACTTTGTTAGTCAAAGGACATTGCCAAAAAAGTTAAAGTCAACTTACGTAATGGGAGAAGAAATTTATGAATCATATCTGATAAACTTCTAGTATCCAGAATATATAAAGAAGTCTTACAACTCAACAACAAAAAGACAGACAAACTAATTGTAAAATGGACAAATGACTTGAACTGATGTTTCTCCAAAGAAGATACACAAATGGCCAACAAGCACACAAGAAGATACTCGACATCATTAGTCACTAGGACAATGCAAATCAAAACTACAGTGAGGTACCACTTCACACCCAAGAGGGTGTCTTATAAATTTCTTAATGAAAAATAAATGTTGGCAAGGATGTGGAAAAACTGACACCCTTATACATTACTGGTAGAAATGTAAAATATTGCAATCACTGTGGAAAACAGTTTTGCAGTTCCTCAAAAGTTAAGCTTGGGGGGGCACCTGGGTGACTCAGTCTGTTGAGCATCTGCCTTCGGCTCACGTCATGATCCCAGGGTTCCAGGATCAAGCCCCGCATTGGGATCCTTGCTCAGTGGAGAACCTATTTCTCCCTCTCCCTAAGCTGCACCCCCAGCTTGTGTTCTCTCTCTATCTCTTCCTCTCTCTCCCTCTCTCTCTCCCCCTCTATCTCCCTCTCTCTCTCTCTCCCCCTCTATCTCTCTCACTCTGTCTAATAAATAAATATTAAACTTGGAATTAACGTATGACTCCCCAATTCTCCTCTTAGCCATATATGTGTATACTTCCAAAAGAATTGAAAGCAGAGACTCAAACCAGCACTTGAACGCTTGTGTTCATAGCAGCACTATTCATAATAGCCAAAGGGTGGAAACAACCCAAATGCCCATCAATGGATGAATGGATAAACAGATTATGATACAAACATGTAATTAAATATTATCCATCCATAAAAAGGAACAAAGCTCTGATATATGCTAAAATGTGAATGAACCTCCAAGACATTATGCTAAGGAAAAGAAGTCAGCCACAAATGATCACAAATTGTATGATTAATTTATATGAAATCTCAAAAAAAAATCCATGGATCAAAATATGGCTTTAGGAGTTGCAAGCAGCATGGAGAGGTAAACAACAGAGAAACCAGCTAATAGGGAAGGGTCTGTGGGTCGATGGACAAGTTTGGGACCAGATTGAGGTGGTTATTGCAACAAGATGAATGTACTAAATGCTTCTGAAATGTTCATTTTAAGATGGTTAATTTTGTGTTATGTGAATTTTATCTCATGCTTTAAGAAAGACACAAGCAAGCAGCATTTAGGAGAATATATGAGTAAGACTTAAGTAGAAATCACTTGGTTCAAACCCAGTACTTAAGACCTCCCTATCAAGACTTTGATGTTGAAATGGCTCCTCTCTCAGGGGCATAGAGACCAATGTCCAAGCCAAAGCCCAAATTGGGCAAAGAAAATACTGGTCTTCCATTCCTTACCAGTATGCCTACCACCCACCCCCAGTTTTCTGATTTGTTGAAAGACCACAAGAAAGAGGATACATTTCAGAAATATTAAGGCAGGAAGAACCCAGATTGAAAGTATGTCACCATCCTAGAAGGAGCACTTTCTCAGGTGAAGAGCTGCAGTCTGAGGCCAGGAAAGAAAGAGCTCTGATGATAAGCATCTCATACTTCATGGGGTCAGAAGGTCAGAAAGCCAAACTGGAACAGGCTGAGAGGTTTCTTTTATAACATATGAATATTATATATATATATTACATATAATATATAAATATATAAACTTTATGTAGTGTATGTATATAAAGTGTATCTCTATAAAGTATCTATATATAGTATACTATATATTCTATATAAAATATACTGTATATAAAATATACTATATATAAATTTATATATATAAGATTTATATATAGCATATATATACTAATATATATAATGTTTATATACCGTGTATATAAGGTATGTAGTATATATACTATATATAAGATTTATATATACTATATATAAGGTTTCTATATATAGTACATATAAGATTTATATATAGGGTGCCTGGGTGGCTCAGTGGGTTAAGCCTCTGCTTTTGGCTCAGGTCATGATCTCAGGGTCCTGGAATCGAGGCCCGCATAGGGCTCTCTGCTCAGCAGGGAACCTGCTTCCTCCTCTCTTTCTCCCTGCCTCTCTGCCTATTTGTGATCTCTCTCTCTCTGTGTCAAATAAATAAATAAATCTTTAAAAAATATATTTATATATAATATATATAAGGTTTACATAGAGTATATAAAAATTTTCTCTGTAGATCTGAGAATTAGGCTAGGAGCTGTTCACATCACCCAAGTGAATACGCAGGTTTGGTAAGTTCATAAGTATGGTTGATGGCATTACGAAGGAGGAGGAATTAGTCTTCAGGACATCTGATATGCTGAGAAGTCCATCATTGCTTCTATCTTAGGGCACTGTGGTTAAGTCCCTGCCTCCTGTTTGGACGACAGCATTACGTCTGTTGGCGTTCTCCTGATGTCGTTCGTGCCTAAAGACCCAGAAATTGATCTTCTGTATCGGCACAGGAAGATGAGGAAGGAAACCCTATGGAGCCATCTGTGGCCCACCTGCATGAACACTTCACTTAGCCATTTCCTCCCTGGGATCTTGCCAAGTTTACAAGATGCTAATCAAGGAAACATGCTCCTCTACTTCCCTTCTTTTCTTTTTTCCTTATGCCTTTTTTATTCCCCATGCCAGGAAAATCTTTTTCTAGTTCCTGAAAAAAAAATCTATCCATCCCTAATCTTACTTTTCCCTCAAAAGTAGCTCTTTACCCTGATGTTTTTTGCCTCCAACATAACTGTCTTTAATTAGTTTAGGTAATTAAAACCAAATACCAGAGAATTTCGGTCTCTCGTACTTCAGTCTTGATGCTATATCCATACGATTCAACAAACACAATCAGCTAGAATTAGGGGTTGGAAAAGGTAACATGGAAATAAGAGGAAAAAATAAAAATAATTCAGTAATAACCTGCCATAATGTCTCAATTTTATTGTCAATATTATAGAAAAATACTTTTACCAGCAACAAATGTTTGAGAATTTAAATAAACATTATATGTATGAGGTGTATATGATTGGTGTATTATGAGCTTATTAAATAATGATCTTAGCATTAGAAGAAGAAATACAAGTAGTAATAGAAGTATGTTATAGTAATAAAGATAGTAGTGGGTGTATAAATTCCCCTTTAGCTAGACACTTAAGAATAGACGTCAGTGGAGCGCTTGGGTGGTTCAAGCAGTTTAACATCTGCCTTCAGCTCAGGTTATGATCCCAGAGTCTTGGGATCGGGCTTTCTACTCAGTGGGGAGCTTGCTTCTCCCTCTCCTCCCTCATAATGCTCTCTCTCACTCTCTCTCTCTCTCAAATAAATAAATAAAATATTTTTTAAAAAGAAAAGAATTCAATATCCCTGTAGCAGTGAAGTAAACCAAAAATTTGAATTCTCTGTTGATAATTCATTAAAAGAGGAAAACCAGAAGATATTTTTTCTTTAGTGAAAAACATGAACTTAGGTTCCTATGAACTTAGGAAGAGAAAATGCCTACTCATTTGTTAAAGAAGTCAGAAGAAAACAAATTTTAAAAAAATAATAACTTTTAGAAGAATAATTTAGAAAAAGTGTGACCTGCTCAATATGATGCAAAAGCAACAGCCTCTCTGAAATGAAGCAAAAATCTACCCCAGACTACATTGAATGAAAATACAGCCAAATGAAGTGAGAGGACTAAGAAAAGAAAGGACTATGAGAAAAATAAATTGTAAGAACAGAATAAAGATCTCCAGTTGGGTACTAGACAGTAGAATTAGCACTGCAGAAAATCACAAGGGTGGAAGATACACTTTTGAATCTCTTTAAGAATCTAGGGAAGCAACTAGAAGGAAAGTGAAAGTGAGAACATAAAATAGATTGTATTACAAAAATACAAATATACAAAAATACAATTGTATCACAAAAACTCAAATAACAAAATAGCAAAATATGACCGTAAACATAGAAGCTAAAATCAGAGATATAATTGAAGAAAATGTTCCAGACAAAAATATGCAAACTACAGTGGCACATCCTTAAGCAAATTTTATCTCAAGTCCTCATCCCTTGGCCTCATCCAGGTTACTTATTTTTAACTCCAAAGATTAAAAAAAGATCATCTAGTAATCATGGGGAAAAAAGTAAAAAGGGGGGAACAAAATGATCCTTATATTTCTCAGTGCAACACTAAGTGCCAGATCATAAAATGTTGAATTATCAGAAAACAGGCTAAGAACTGAGAATTTTAAATAATTAATGAAATGAGAAATGAAATTATTCAATTTATTTAAGCTAAAAGAAAAAACCCAAGCTCACCCATTTTTCCCACCCCCCTACCCTCCACGTCTAGTAACCACTTCTCTGTATCTATGAGCTTGGTTTGTTGTTGTTGTTTATATTTCACATATAAGAGAGATCATAGAGTATTTTTCTTTCTCTGTCTAACTTAACAGTACTTAGCACAATGCCCTCAAGGTCCACCATGTTGTCGAAAATGGCAAGATCTCATTCTTATTTATGGCTGAATAACATTCCTCTTTATATTATATATATGCATATGTGTATGTGTGCATATATGTATATATACATGGGTGTGTATATACATATATATATAATTCATCCATCGATGGACACTTAAGTTGTTTCTTTGTCTTGGCTGTTGTAAATAAGGTTGCTATGAACACAGGGATAAATATATACCTTCTAGAGTTAGTGTTTTCATTTTCTTCACATAAATACCCATAAGTAGCATTGCTGGATCATATGGTAGTTCTATTTTTAATTTTTTGAGGGCCCACCATACTGTCTTCCATAGTGGTTGCACCAATTTGCATTCCCACCAACAGTGCATTAGAGTTCCCTTTTCTCCACATCCTTACCAACACTTATTTCTTGTCTTTTTATAACAACCATTCTAACAGGTGTGAGGTGATATCTTATTGTGATTCTGATTTGCTTTTCACTGATAACTGATGATGTTGGGAATCTTTTCATGTATCTGTTGGCCATTGCCATGTCTTCTTTACAAAAGGTCTACTCAGAACTTCTGCACATTTTTTAATTGGATTGTTTAGGGGTTTTTTGTTTTTGCTATTGAATTATATGAGTTCTTTGTGTATTTTGGATATTAGCTCCTCATGAAATATGATTTATAAATATTTTCTCCCAGTCAGTAATAAAAAAATGCCTTTTTATTTAGTTGATGGTTTCATTTGCAGTACAGAACTTTTTAGTTTGATGTTATCTCACTTGTTATTTTTAATTTTGTTACTTTCACTTTAGGTTTCAAATTAAAAAAAAAATCATTGCCAAGACTGATGTCAAGAAGTTTACCTTCTGAATTTTTATCTAGTTTTATGGTTTTAGGTTTTATATTTAAGTTTCTGATCTATTTTGAGTTAATTTTTGTGTATGGTGTAAGATGGTGAGCCAGTTTCATTATTTTACATGTAGCTGTCCAATTTTCCCAACAGCATTTATCGGAGAGACGGTCCTTTCCCCATTCTTGGCTCTTTTGTCAGGAATTAATTGGCCATATATGTGCCGGTTACTTTTGGGCTCTCCATTCTGTTCTATTGATCTGTGTATCTGCTTTTCTCCCAATATTACACCATCTTGATTACTGTAACTTTGTAATATAGTTTGATATCAAGGTGTGTGATGTTTCCTTTGTTCTTTCTCAAGATTGCTTTGGGTATTGGGGTCTTTTGTGGTTCATACAAATGAACCAATGAAGCTATCTTGTCCTAAACTGTTGTTTGTTGGAAGGTTTTTGGTTACTGATTAAATCTTCTTGCTGGTAGTTGGTCTGTTTCAATGTTCTATTTCATTGTAATTTAGTTTTGGAAGATTGTATGTTTTATATTCATTTCTTCTGGGTTGTCCAATTTGCTGGCATAAAATTGTTTATAGTAGTCTCTTATGATCCTTTATATTTCTGAGATATCAGTCATAAGATCTCTTTCATTTCTGATTTTATTCATTTGCATCCTCTCTCTTTTTTCTTGGTAAGTATAATTAAATATTTGTCAACTTTGTTTATCTTTTCAAAGAACCAGCTCTTTGTTTCATTGATCTTTTCTATTGCGGGTTTAATCTCTATTTCACTTATTTCTGACCTAATCTTTGTTATTTCCTTTCTTATACTAAATTTGGGCTTTATTTTCCTTATTCAAGTTCCTTGATGTGTAAAGTTAGATTTTTTTCTTTGAAATTACTTTTGGTTTTTGTTTGTTTGTTTTTCTTTTCTTTCTTTTTTTTTTTTTTGAGGTAGGCATTTATCACTACAAATTTCCCTCTGATAACTGTTTTGCTATATCTCATAAATTTTGGTAGGTTACATTTTCTTTTGCCTTAAGGCCTTTTTTGACTTATCTTTTGACTTCTTCTTTGACACATTGTTCAGTAACAGGTTATTTGATCTCCACATATTTGTGAATTTTCTAGTTTTCTTCCTTCTAGTCTCATACGCTTGTGGTTGGAAAAGATTCTTGATATGATTTCAATCTTCTTAAATTTATTGAGACTTTTTTTGTGGACTAAAATTATCTGTCTTGGAGAATGTTCCACGTGTACACGTAAAGAATGTGTATTCTGCTCTTTTTGGACAAAATGTTCTGTATGTATCTGTTAAGTCCATCTGTTCTAATGTGTCACTTAAGTCCAGTGTTTTCATATTGATTTTTTTTATCTGGATGATCTCTCTATTGATGTAAGTTGGGTGTGATAGTCATCTGCTACTATTATATTGCTGTTTATTTCTCCCTTTAGATCTATCAATATTTGCTTTATTTATTTATTTAGGTGCTCTTATACTGGGTACATAAACATTTACAGATACCATATCCTCTTATTGGATTGGCTCCCTTATCATTATTTAATACTCTTCTTTGTTCCTTATTACAGTCTTTGTTTTCAAATCTATTTTGTCTGATCTGGGATAGCTACTCCAGCTTTCTTTTAGTTTCCATTTGCATGGTTATCTTTTTCCATCCTTTCACTTATAGCCTATGTACAACCTAACATCTAAAGTGTGTCTCTTATAGGTAGTATATAGATGGATCTTGTCTTTTATCCAGTCAGCTACTCTATGTCTTTTGAGTTGAGAAGGAAGCCAGTTATCTGTTTAATTGATTTTTTTGGTAAGTAATCTGGCTTTTCCCTCTGACTGTTTTTAAGATCTCATTGCCTTTTATGATTGTCATGTCATTATGATGAATTTACTTGGGCATCTCTTTAAGATGCAGTTCATATAGTGGCCAAGAGCATGAACTCAGGACCCAAATTGCTCCTATTATTTCTGAATTGTGAAAACTTGGGCATATTATTTAAGTTCTCTGTGTATCAATTAGTTCACATGTTGTGAGGATAAATAGTTCATACATATAAATTGTTTAGAATGCTGTGTGGCTTGTGTTGACCACTTTCTCTTTCTTTCTTTGTTTTAATCTTTTTTTTTCTTGCTTATAGCTCATTGAACTTCCTGATTCTAAGATTCACTTTCAACATTTATACATTTAAATATTCCTGTTTCCTTATTCTTTCTGTTATATCCTGCAACACTGACTAGACTTGGAGTGTTTCATTCTATCATACAAGTCTCTTAAAGTCTTATTTTTCAAATAGTTTTTCCAGTTTGCTAATTCTTTCTTTTTTTTTTTTTTTTTTTTTTTAAAGATTTTTTATTTATTTATTTCACAGAGGGAGAGAGATCACTAGGAGGCAGAGAGACAGGCAGAGAGAGAGGGGGAAGCAGGCTCCCCGCTGAGCAGAGAGCCCGATGCGGGCCTCGATCCCAGGACCCTGAGATCATGACCTGAGCCGAAAGCAGAGGCTTTAACCCACTGAGCCACCCAGGCGCCCGCTAATTCTTTCTATAACTATTTCTAATTTACTCTTTCATCAGTTCTTTCAGTTTCTAATTTCTAGAGTCTCTATTATTTTATTTATCTAATCTTTTTGATTTTGGTAGTCTCTTTTTTCAGTCATACTTTTATATTCCTTTTTAAAAAGACATGTTAAACACATTGCTTCATTTTTTATCAGATAATTCTAACATCTGGTGATTAAATATTGATTCTATAGTTTTTCATTTAGTATGATTTTTCTCTCAGATAGCTTGGTTTCTCCTATGTCCAGAGATACTTTCTAGAATGTCAGCTATGGGAATTCCCTGTGATTGGGTAACTGCATTTCTCCAGAGAGGATCTGCTTTTGGTTCCTCTGGTTTTGGTTAAGGCCTGAGAATAAGATTCAGTATGATATGCTGCCTTGATATCTGAAAACCAGAGGGCCTCAGATGACCTAAGCACAACTCTCCTTCCCTCCTCTACTCCTTTGGACAAGGTCCTCTGACCAAACAACCCTACTTGTCATGGAGACCATGCACAGCGTCTGCTTATCCCTAAAAAGTAAGTTTTAGTTCACTGCCAGGCTACATAATTATGCAAAAAAGCCAATCACTTCCTCCCTCAGGAATCAGGAGTCACCCTAACCTCTTAATACTAAAGACATTGACTCTTACAGCCCTTGTTTTTCATCCTGTTTGCAAGTGAAAAATATGATCTTGTATGATGTAGCCTCCTCCTCCAGGCCATGAGTATATATGATTAATAAATTGCTGTCCCTCTTCTCTGTCTAGTGTTGAGTGCCCTGTGTTGGGCCATCTTCATATCTCTAGGGCAAGAAACCGTCCCTCACCAATAGGATGAAGAGAAGGAAAATAAAACATAGAGCTCTGATGTCATAACCAACATATTACACTTCAACTAGGTTTCTATCTTGAGAGTTGGACACCCATCTTATAATGTAAAATCAGGCCTCAACTCCAAGTAAGTGTAAAGCACAGTTTACACCCTCACTCTATGAAGTCTTTTCTTTCCCTCTCATTCTTTTTCTTCTTTACCCAGAGTCAAAGATAAGATACACAAACCTACCATCTCTCTAGAGAGTGTTTTTGCTATCTATGGTGGGGTTGGGGAGCTAGAGAGCCCTTCAGTAATTCTTTGTAGATGAATTTCTCCAACATCACTTTTAGCCCTGTTCAGTGGTTTATTTCCTAACCCCTGCACACAGGACTTATCAAATCCATTCAAAGCTACTCCCAAGTGAAACACTAATGTTTGTGCTTACTTATTACGTATTTTCTCCCTTCCTTATATTTTTGGCAAAATGTAATTTTTTCTGTAATTTTTTATTTTTTAATTTTAATTCCAGTATAGCAAAACTTAATTCTTGTCCCACATGCATTAAAAATATTTTTGTTCATGGGGTACCTGGGTGGCTCACACAGTTAAGCATCAGACTCTTGGTTTCAGCTCAGGTCATGATCTCATGGGTCATGGGATAGCACTGTCTGAGGTGTCTGCTTGGATTCTCTCTCTCCTTTTCCCTCTGCCCCTTCTTGACTCTCTCTCCTAAAATAAATAAATAAATCTTAAAAAAATTAACACCTTCAAAAATATTTTTGCTCATGTATATTATACAGATTCACTTTTTTTTAATTTTTGGTTATACCAGAAGTTTTCTAAACATTACTCTCTCTCTTCCTTCCCTACTTCCTTCCTCCCTCCCTCCCTCCCCTACCTCTCTTTCTCTTTCTCACACACATGCATGCACACACACACACACACCTTTCTGCATGTCATTATGTGTTCCCCAAGCATGTGATTATATTGGCTCCAGAGCATTTAATCATAGAAATGTAGGTAATTTAACTAATTCCTATTTTCAGACATTAAGATTTCAGAAATCTTAATATTTTTACAGCTATAAACAGTGCAGTAACTCATATCCTTGTATAAAAATCTTTGTATACTTGATTATTTCCTTAGAATAGATTCTTGGATGGGTTATTATCCTGACAAAGGGTATGAACTCTTTTAGGGCTCTTGATGGATTTTGCCAAATTGCTTTCTAGAAAGGTTGTAGCAATTTACAATTCAGTGTAGTGTGTGATAGGTGAAAAGTGCCGTCTCTTCGGTGATTTAATGTGCATTTCCTGATTACTCGTGAGGTTAGACATTAACTGAATGCACTATATCTTTAACCAATTCCCTTGTAAGTGTATCAGGTGATTTTAATTATCCTGTTTGAAGCTTTGTTCTTCACTCAAAATATTTGTGCATCTTCGTCTAAGCATAACGCTGTGTTATAACTAAAGATTAGCTCAACAGCCCAGCATACTTCAATACCCATGGAATAACTGGCATACAAGGGAACAATTATGTAATGATGCAAGGAAATGTAGCAGCAAATGAAGGCTCCTGCTCAAACAACCCACCGCTGTACAAAAGCAAAGATCCTTCTTCTTTCACTGTTTTGAATAATCAAAATGAGGCTTAATATAATTTCATGCTTTCTATTGAAAAGGAAAATACCATATTGAAATCTGACTTTAAATGATTTTTAATTTGGCTCTTTTGCAGCTAATATTGTTCTTCTACCCCAGGGGTATTTTGGAACCATTCAGCACATCTATTTTCTGTACCAACATCTTGCTCAAACCCACTGCTTGTTTCCATTACCTCTGGAAAGGGATCTGCTAATTGTCACCTAAAGGAATTCTGAGTTATTATTTAACAAACTATTACAATTTAATACAATGATAGTTAAACCATCAGCTTTTCTCTTAGTTTTATAAATCACAGTCTTTGGAAATTAACTCTTTCTTTCTAAAAATATTCTTTCTATGTGAAAGATCCCTTGGAATAGTTATTTGTCTTTTTGTTACATTATTATCCATAACAATTTCTCTTCTTATTGAAGGCCACTTGTGAAAATAAGGCCATCTCAATGAAATTTTGTGATATCTCCACCAGGATGTTCCTTTAAATCCCAGATAAAAAGTTTTACATCTCTTCACTCCCTTGATATCCAGAAATAGAGGGTGAGTTGGCCATCGATGCCTCAGGCAAGAATAAAAACATGTGCACGCATCTCATTTACACCAGAGGGCAAAAGAGAAATATATATATTTCCATTTGAAATAACACAACTATATAAAATCTAATGCAGGAAAAAAGTAGACTGTGTATCAAGCAGCTCTTTTACTGGGAGAATACTTTTCGTTTTATTATGAAAATTTTTACACTGTTTTCTGGGTGCACTGGCTTCATGAAGGGCCTGTTTGTGTTCAAGGTTGCCAGAACTAAGAAGTGCTTTGCCTAATCTCCATTGCTGCAGGCCTAATCCTGGTAGATGTGACGGGCAATTGAGTACATTATTTATGGCAATTTTAAAGAAAACTGTATCCTTATTGAAAATGGGAGAGAGGGGTACCTGGGTGGTTTAGTTGGATAAGCATCTGACTCTTGATTTCAGCTTAGGTCATGATCTCAGAGTCATGATATCAAGCCCCATGTCAGGCTCTGGGCTGGGTATCGAGCCTACTTAAGATTCTCTTTCTCTGTCCCTCACAGCTCCACCCCCTCCCCAACCACTTGTGTTCTCTCTCTCAAATAAATAAATCTTAAAAAAAAAAAAGAAAAGAAAGAAAAAGAAAGAAAAGAGAGAAGAAAGGGAGGGAGGGAGAGAAAGAAAGAAAGAGGGAAGAATCTACAGGGTGGCCAGGCAATGCTTTGTTCTCACCTGGGTTTGATTGTCCATCTGTAGCCAGCTTTGCTGATCTTGGCTGGTCTCTTCAGCATGCTAGCCTGAGCTTGCTCTCATAGTGGAAGCAAAGCTAAAATAAAAAAAAAAAAAATAGGTGTGTGCAAGTCCTCTCAAACCAGCATACTATAGTCTCTTCTGCTTTCCAGTGTCCAAAGCAAATACCTGTATTAATCTGTACTTAAGGAATAAGGAAATGGACTGTACCTCCTGATGGGAAAACTTGCAAAGTTATGTTTCAAAGGGTATGGATAAAAGAAAAGAGAAGAATTGCGGCAATTTTTGAAATCCATCTCCTGAAAAGATTACAATTGTCTACAAAAAAGTTGCATATATTAGTCCCCCTAATTTTTCCTTAAGTTTATCACATCCTACAATGTAATTTTAATAACAACAAATCACGCTATATTTGCCTCCAAGTCTGTTATGTAAATAACTTTATTCATAAGCATCTTCCGGGTCAATATATATAGATAGATAGATAGATAGATCATTCCTTTAATGTCTCCATAAGGCTTAATAACTCAGTGCATCATTATTTAAGCATTTCCTATGGGTGAAAATATACTTGACTTTTTTTCCTATCACAAGCATATTTCTACAAGCACATCTTTGTCTACTCAGGATTTTAGTTATAAAAGTTTGTTTCCTACAGGAATGGTTTCTAGTTCAAAGGATGGCTATTCTTTCATTTTACTGGAGTAAATTTATTTTATAGAAAAGAGTTTTGGTTTTGGTAATATATTTGTCAAAGTAATTAATAACAGTTGTCGAAACAAAGAACCCCAAAGTATAGCCACTAACACAAAGGAAGTCAGATATGGGTCAGGTAGTCATCTTGAATAGCTCTCTACCACAGGGCTACTAAGGAACCCCAGCTCTGTCCTTCCACTATGTGCCTCAGCCACCTCAGAGAGTGGCCTTTGAATTCCTTCACCAGATCCTCTGCATTCAACAAGATGCTAAGAAGAGAGAGTGTTGGGATAGAGAGATAATGGGAAATATTTTAAGGCCAAGGCTTGGAGTGTCTTATTTTCTTCTTCTGATATTTCTTTGGCCAAAACTCAGTCACATAGCCTCAATCTAAGTACAAGGAAAGCTGGGAAATGTAGTTTTCTTATGTTCTCAGACTACTAGGAACAGTACTGATGAACATCTGGTCAGCTTGTGTCTCTGATGATATATTTCTGTATGTGATATTTCTATTATTTAATTATTATTATTCAAAAATCCTGAAAAACTCAAAAAAGAACAAATCTTGCATAACGCCAGACCTTTTAAAATCGTAAAAAGAAGCAAATGCTCCTTATCTATCCCTATCTAGAGGTAACATTGTTAACATTTTAGAGTTTACCCTTGTTTGTTTCTGAAACATGCATCTGTTTATCAAGTATCTATCTGTCTATATCTGTGACATGTCTACATGTTAGGGGCTGAATTGTATCCCCCTCAAATTCATATGTTAAAATACTCAAGCAGTCTCAAAATGTGACTGTTTTTGGAGATAGAGTCCTGAAAGAGATAATTAAGATAAAAAGAGGTCATTAGGTGGGCCCTAATGCAATATGATTGGTGCCTTTAGAAAGAAGAGGAAATTAAGACAAAGACATGCATTGAGGGAAGCCAGTGCAGACACAGGAAGAAGGAGGCATTTATGAGCCAAGGAGGGAGGCCACAGAAGCCAATCCTGCTGACACCTTGATTTCAGATTTTTAGTCTCTGGAATTGGGAGAAAATAAACTTCTGCTGTTTAAGCCATCCAGGCTATGGTACTGTGTTATGGCAGCACTAGGAGACAAATACAATCAACATAATTGCACATAAATTATACGCTTTCAAACTCTTTCACATTCCCCATTGTACATAAACCCCCCCCCCCCTTTTTTTTTTTTTTTGGCTGCAAATAAACCTTTTTAAGTTTTTGCCTATATATATACTTTTTAAAGCAGTGATTTTCATTTACATTCTCTCAGTTTCTAGTGAGAATTAGAATTTTTTTCACGTTATTATTTGCTTATTTGCATGTTTCCTTCTGTAAATTCACTATTTGTGCCATTTCTTTATTTTTAAAATCATTTTGTTCCCTTTATTTCTAATGCAAAGACATCTGTATGTTATGGATAACACCACTTCGTTGCATAAATTGCGGAGATTTTTATCTGATTTGCCGCTGGTATTTGGACTTGGCTTATGGGAATGCTTTGATTTATAGAGACTTTCCATTTTTATATTTCTTCATGACTCTCTATTCGTTAGACACTATGCTAGTTGTTGCGGGATATAGCATGATAAGCAAGTCAGAATCTCTGTCCTCAAGAGGATTAGAGTCTCTCGGTTAGTTGAGACAGATACGTAAATATGCAGAATACGTAGCAGCATACGGAAGACATCATGAAAGAACAAACGCCAAGCCAGGGCAAGAAGGTGAAGAAAGCATACCATACCAAGAGAGCATTCCTGGGACATCTTGAAAAGTGAGGTGAGCCAAAAAAGTGGGTCTAACTAATCCCCGAGACCTGTTTATTAAAGCCTCCCGCCCGTGGAGTCTGAAATAGCTGCTTTAAGACTATTCCTTTATTTGTTTGGCTGTTGATGTTTAAGAGTAGCGAGGTAGGGGTGAGGTGTGGAAATAATAGGCAAGAAAAAGCGGGAAAGAGAACGGACGTTCCCTTTAGGCTTCTAGGGAAAGCTCAGAGGAGAGAGCGGGCTCAGCCAGGGGGTGGCGGGGGCGGAAATGACGTCAGGTCTGGTGTTTGGGCTCCACCTCCTCCTGAGGCCAGGGATGAACTGGGGGTTCTCACCAATTCTGAACGACTTCCCGGGCCTTGTTGGTACAGCTCAGGAGTACTCTGTGTATTAAGTGCACACATGTCCGTGTGCTCTGAAGGCACCGTGAGTCACGTTTGACCATGCCTATGGGGAGGCAGGTCGCATAGTAAAGAAGGGCGCATGTGCAGAGGTGCCGGGCCTGAGCTGGAATCCTGGCTAGCGCTTTCCTACTCTGGGACTTACCTACGTGGTGACTTTACCTCTCTGTGTCCCACGTTCTCCTCTGATGAATAGGGATTAATACTAGAGGCTCCCTCATGGTGTAAGAAATTGAGTGAGATAATACATATAAAGAATTTAAACCCGTGCCTACGCTAAGGGCTCGATACATAGCAGAATTATTACCTTATAGTCTTTGTCAATCTGCCTACCAGGAAGCATATCTTGTCTTCTTATTAGCATCCTTATTGTACAGATAGGGAAACTGATAGCGTCAAAAGATGAATCCACTTTCCAAAGTCTGACACATAGCACAGCTTGTATGTACAAGATCCAAGATGGCTGATCCCAGAACAAGGGTTTGTAATCCCCACACTGTGGTCTCCCCCCACCAGAAAGCACACACTAACCAAGAGCATAGAAGCAATTTTTTCTACTCTCTGGCAGAAATTGTTGCTTGCATTGGGGTAGTTTCAAGGTAAGGACAGCAAAGCCAAGTACTGTCATCTAAAAAAAAAGAGGGGGTAAAAAGAAATTTTCTTTTATATATTCTTCCAGGCTTATTTATTATCCAAATAAATGAAACTTTAGAACTACACATTTTTTGGTGCCCATAGACCAAATATTAGGGTAAATTTACTTGCCGAAGTTATCTTGGTGTGATCTTTCTTGGCCTGGAGCAGGAGGCCAACATTCCTCCAAATAGCCAGGGAGCTAACACTTTATGCCCCTTGGAACTGGACCCCTCAGAAGGCAGCCAACAAAGGCAATGGCCAACAAGTTTGGGAGTTTTCCGTTCTGTACAATTCTTTTTCTGTCTGATCACTTGGCAATGGTAATTATTTAATCTGATTTGTAGTTTCTACATCCAGAACCTCACATTCTCAAAATATTTTAGAAAATATTTTAGAAAGGAAATTTTACACCACCTATATAAGGTAAAATACCTACTTGAGATAATCTCAACAGAGGGGCTGCTGCACTGAAAGGGAGGTCTCGGCCACGAAGATGGTGGGGAACTGTCCGTGGCCTTGAAACTCTCTTGGGAAAAGTCAACTCAGCTGCAAAGGAAGAGTTGCAGGCAGCTCAGGAAAATTTTGACACGGCTGTTAAAGGACATCACAGAAAGAGACTTTCTGCCACTCCTGTTCCCCAGAAAAAGCCCAGCCATGAAAGAAAAAGAATCCAAATGTATCCCCAAATGTAGAAGGACATTCAATGCCTCCTCATTGGTTCAGCCAGTTCTTCCTTGGATTCTAAAATTGAATACAAAAGTGCTTTCAATTAGAATAAACAGTTACTTTATGTGGGGACAGATTAAGTTAGTATGAGTTTTTAGACTCCCTTTTTAGATTTTCAAGTCCCAACCCTGAGATGAAAAAGATGTTTTGCAGTTTCCTTGCTTCTTCCAACTTCTTGAAGCCCAAAGATCCAGAATAAACCACTGAGCTCTAAGCCAGGTCTATTACAAACCCCACATCCTTGGCTTCAAACCCACCTTTGCCACTTTGGAGCCATTGATGAGCACTCAGGAGTCTCGGTCTTCAAGTCAGGGATGCTCTATCCAATAGTATACAGTAAATGTCATTACATCTCTGCATCTCTACATCCACATCTTATAGATCCTGAAAAAATAATTCAGACAGATAACAGATGATGAGGCATAATAAATTTATTAAATGAATGCTCTTTATGGGCGCCTGGGTGGTTCAGTGGGTTAAAGCCACTGCCTTTGGCTTAGGTCATGATCCCAGGGTCCTGGGATCGAGGCCCACATTGGGCTCTCTGCTCAGCGGGGAGCCTGCTTCCTCCTCTCTCCTCTCTCTCTCTCTGCCTCTCTGCCTACTTGTAATCTCTCTCTCTGTGTCAAATGAATAAATAAAATCTTAAAAATAAATAAATAAATAATAAAAGAATGCTCTTTAAAAGATATGTGTTCCCACTCTTTGAAACTAATGTCACAGAGAGATTTTTTTTTTTCACACACTGTTAAGGAGAAAACGTTCGGTTTTATTAGGACAATTTTTAGCTTTTAGTGATTAGAGCTTAACTATATAGCTGGACCAACAACCTTGCAATGCATATTCTATTTATTGGAGAGGCAACAAATTCCTGGGATTTAAAGTGCAGTAAACTGCCGTGTTCAAATCCTGGCTCTACTGCTTCCCGTGATTATGAACTTGTTAGAATTATTCTGTCAACACACAGTGAAGAGAAATTATTTGAACTCAATTCAACTAAACAAATAATTACCGAATACTTCTTATGTTTCAGAAATTGTGCTTGGCATTGCAGATTCTCAGAGATGAACAGGATATGGGAGGACTGCCCCAACAATTTATGGAGAAGAGAGAATAACAGGATCATATACACCCACACACCTCCCCACACACACCCCCACACACATGTGTAATTGTAACACAAGGTGAAATGTAAGAATTCCTATGAAAGAATGAAATAATTACCAATTGTTCAGGGAAGGAGAATGGGGAAAACCCAGATGGGGTAAGAAGGACCAGGAGGAGTTTCAGGAGAGAAAGAGGGTAGTGATGGTGGCAGGAGGGAGTGGAAGGCAGAGCTGGGCCTTGCTTGGGAACAAATACACAGAAGCGAGAAAAAGGTTATGCTAAAAGAATATGAGGTGATCTGCTGTGGTAGATACACAAACACTAAGAGAATTAAGACTAGAATTTAATATATTAAAGATCTGGAATGCTGGGTGTGGAGTCCTTACTTAACTCCAAAAGCAATAAAAATGGGAAACATTCACTAATATGCACCAAGTGCCTCTGGAAGCTTCTAGAAAGAGATGAAATACTGGCTTGAACTCTAGATCCAAAGATACTAAATCAATAGGAAGCAACATTATGAGTTTTCTTATGTGGAAATAGCAGATTAAACTTTGAATGGAAATTTATAAATTAATTTACAATTTTTAAGAATGTGTTGGAACTTTATCACATTTTACCAAGAGGCAGCCTCTCTGAAAGACCTTTTTTCGCAGGAATTGAAATAATTAAATTGAAGATTCAGTGTACCTTTTCAATCATTTTATTAAAAACCTCATTCTGGTTTTCTCTGAGGGAGAGATAAACCACTGCTTAAGGAAGTGGCTAAATCTTTTTTTAAACTACTGTATTCACCATAAAATACATGACACTATTCCCAAATAACACCTAATAGAAGCTGGTCACATCAAAATCAGAAAAAAACTTGCCCTTTCAAAATGAGCTTTTTGTGCTTGTCTTTAAAGCAGATGTTAAAAGTATAAGGGTGATTGAGAT
Organism: Ailurus styani; assembly: GCA_002007465.1. Taxonomy (NCBI): domain Eukaryota; kingdom Metazoa; phylum Chordata; class Mammalia; order Carnivora; family Ailuridae; genus Ailurus; species Ailurus styani. Next base: position 2,473,104 of record LNAC01000233.1, read on the forward strand.
ATAATTTAGAATGGGAGAAGAAAAGCTTATAAACAAATCATTACAGCACAGTAATGAAGGCTTCCACAGTGTGCCTGTGGTGGGGAAGGAGGGGTTAGCACAGCTTGACTGAAGGAATATTTGATTTGAGTCTTGAAGGTAATAGGAGCTATCATGTGAATATGTGCTAGTGAGTGTGTTCTCTCTAGACTAAGGGAACAGTAGGTGCAGATGCTGGAAATTAAGACAAGCACAAGTAGCTAATTGCTGGAGAGCAAATGGTTTGATGTGTTTGGGTATCAGAAAAGCTGTTGGAGAAGTTTAAGTGGGACAATGGTGTGCTCCAAGTATCTGCTAGGCTGACAGTCATGGTGGGTGTGTAGATATTGAATTGTAGGTAAGGGGAATCGGTATGAGACTTGGTAAGAGCAATAGTCCAGATGAGAAATGACAAAGGATGAGACCTATAGTTAACTATGGGGTTGAGTATAAGCATTAAATGAGATATGCATTCCAGGAGAAAACTATTTATATGTGTATTGCATTTATCAAGATCTATGTGTGTATTTACTTAATAATTTATTTATTTATTTATTTGAGAGAGAGAGAGAGGGAGAGATAGCAAGAGAGAGCATGAGTAGGGGAGAGGGGGAGAGGGAGCCAGGGAGCAGAGAGCCAGACTCGGACTCAGGGCTCCATCCCAGGACCCTGGGATCATGACATGACCTGAGAGCAGACACTTAACCAAACCAGCCACCCAGGTACCCTGAGATTCATGTGTGTTATGTATTTACATGTATTATGAGTTCCAGTGACTGAAGAAATACAGCCAGATATAACTGATAGATGGTTGGAAATAGGCACCTGGGAGTCAGAAAATAGAAAAGGGATATCAGTTTGACAGGAATTAAAAAATAAGGTGTAGTTGGAGCTATGTAAAGAGATAGTCATCCAGGGGAGTGTATAGAAAAGCTTTTGTGGACTTGGAACCCAGCACTGTGTCTGTCAATGAGTGAGGACTCAAGTGGTATTCGTTGTGTGGATGACTGAGTGAGAAAACAGATGAATGTCTGCCAGTGCCTCCTGGAACATCCCTCCTTGGAATCTAGGACTTTATGTTCCCTTGATTTCTCTTATCTCCCTGTTTCTTGTCATACCCGTTTGTTCTCTTCATGTAAATGCTCCCCAGTTGTCTATGTACAAAGACAAACATAAGGCAGGATCCCTTCACTTAAAGACCTCACAGTCTAGGGCATCTGGGTGGCTCAGTGGGTTAAAGCCTCTGCCTTCGGCTCAGGTCATGATCTCAGGGTCCTGGGATCGAGGCCCGCATCGGGCTCTCTGCTCGGCAGGGAGCCTGCTTCCTCCTCTCTCTCTCTCTCTACCTGCCTCTCTGCCTACTTGTAATTTCCCTCTCTCTCTGTGTCAAATAAATAAATAAAATCTTTAAAAAAAAAGATTCTCTTAAAAAAAAAAAAGACTTCACTGTCTAACAAGGAACCAATTTATAAAGCTCCAAGAAAGTCAAGAAATGTGAGAAATAAATTGTGCCCAGTGGAACAGACTGGTATACATTCAATGGGACCCTTAGAACAGTTTCAATAGAAAATATTTCAGAAACAGAAATCCAGATTGCTGTGGGTTGAAGAATAAACGGGAGGGTGAAGAAGAAGAGATTGGGAACCATTTAAAGAAGTTTAGAAACAATAGGGTGGGAGGTGATAGAGCAGTACCTGGAGTGAGGGCAATGTCAAAAGTTGTTCTTTTGGGGAAAGGGGTTCAGGGCATGGAAAAGTTCAGCCAAGAACCCAACAAAGTATAACAAATATTGTCTTTGACCTCAAGGAGCTAATTGTTTATTATAGAAAACAGACATGTAAATTCACCAGGAAGGTAGAGTGTGATAGATGTTATGACCAGCCTGGAATGTGCCAGTTGGACAGTCTGCTGTCCTGAAGAGAATAATGATCTGATGCCTGATCTGAATCTAAAAGAGAAATAGGACCTCTGTGCACAGATACCAAGGGGAAGGGGATACTGGGTAGAGGAAACAGTGGGAACAAAGGCAGAGGAATATTAAAAACATAAGGGTTACAAGTCATTTGTCATTCTCTCCCAGCGTGTGGAATACATTTTCATTTCATTAACAATGACTTCTGAAAAGCAAGGTTTTAATTTTTCTAAAATTCAATTTATCAAATTGCATTTTGTGTCCTAAAGAAGTTTTGTGTAACCCAAGCCATGATTTTATCCTGTTTTCTTGTATTATTTGCATGGTTTTAGCTCTTAAATTTAGGTCTATGGTATATGTGTGTGTGTGTGTGTGTGTGTGTGTGTGTGTGTGTGTGTGTGTGTGTGTATAATTTTTGTGTATGATGTGAAGTAAGAGTTTATTTTTGCATTTGGGTATCTAATTGTTCCAGCAGAACCTGTTGAAAACATTTTGCCATTGAATCGCCTTGTCACTTTTGTTGAAAATAAATTAACTATGTAATTATGGGTCTATTTCCAGACTTCTCTTTTGTTCTATTAATTTATATGCCTATCCTTATGCCAATATCATGTGGTCTTCATTATTGTAGCTTTACTGTAAGTCTTAAAATCAAGTGGTATGATTTTTTTCCAAGTTTATTCTTTTTCAAAATTGTTTTGGTCCTTTGCATTTCTATAAGAACGTTAAAGTGGGCTTCTTATTTTCAATGAAAAAAAAAAGGCTAAAACTTTATTGGGATTTCATTGAATCTATAGATTATTTTGAGCAGAATGATACCTTAATTATATTAAGGCCTTCATACTATGAACATGGTATAGCTCTCCATTTCTTTAGGTCTGCTTTAATCTCACTCAGCCCTGTTTTTGCAATTTCTAGTGCACAAGTTTTTTTTGTTTTTGTTTTTTGTTTTTTGTTTTTTTAAAGATTTTTTATTTATTCAATTGACACAGAGAGAGAGATCACAAGTAGGCAGAGAGGCAGGCAGAGAGAGAGGAGGAAGCAGGCTTCCTGCTGAGCAGAGAGCCCGATGTGGGCCTCGATCCCAGGACCCTGGGATCATGACCTGAGCCGAAGGCAGCGGCTTTAACCCACTGAGCCACCCAGGCGCCCGTAGTGCACAAGTTTTATATATTTTGTGGTATGTATGCCTAAGAATTTCATATTTTTGATGTTATTATAAATAATTTTTTTAAATGTACAACTGTTGGGGTGCCTGGGTGGCTCAGTTGGTTAAGCTTCTGACTTTGGCCCTGGTCATGATCTCAGGGTCCTGGGATTGAGCCCTGAGTTGGGCTCCCCACTCAGCGGGGAGTCTGCTGTCCCTCTCCTTTTACCCCTCCTCTATTCGTGCTCTTTCTGTCTCTCTCTCAAATAGTAACTAAAATCTTTTTTTAAAAAACTTCCAATTATTTGTTGCTTGCATAAAGAAATAGAATTTCTTTCCTACTGAGCTGGTATTCTGCAACCTTCCTAAACTTACTTATTACTTTTTTTTATAAACTCTGATAAAGGACTTACATCCAGAATATTCTCAGCAATAAGTGGGCAAACAACCTGATCTTACAAAGGCAAATGCTTTTAGCAGGCTCTCTATGAAAGAAGATATACTAGTGACAAATGTATGAAAAGATCATTAGTCATTCGCAAAATGTAAATTAAAAAAAATATATGTATAATTACAAATCCACTGGAATGACTAACCTTAAAAAGATTGACAATGCCAAGTGTTGACAAGGATTTGGGGCAATGAAACCTCTTATAGATTACTGGTAGGAATGAAAGAGGGTATAGTCACTTCTGAAATCAGTTTGGCAGTTTCTTTCTTTTCTTTTTTTTTTTTTAAGATTTTTATTTATTTATTTGACACACAGAGAGATCACAAATAGGCAGAGAGGCAGGCAGAGAGAGAGAGAGGAGGAAGCAGGCTCAAGCAGGGAGCCCCATGCAGGGCTTGATCCCAGGACCCTGAGATCATGACCTGAGCCAAAGGAAGAGGCTTTAACCCACTGAGCCACTCAGGTGCCCCAGTTTGGCAGTTTCTTAATAATTACAAAATTCTATTTGCTATGCAATCTAACTTTCACATTCCTAGATATCTACCCAAAGAAAATGAAAACATAAAAAAAGAGAAAGAAAGAAAATGAAAACATATATCTATACAAGTACTTGTACTTGGATTTTTGGGGCAGCTCTATTCACTGTAGTTAAAACTGGAAGGAACCCACATGCCCATCATGTGGGTAAACAAAACTGTGTTACATTCACAATGGAATATTACTTAGCAATAAAAAGGAGCAAGATACTAATAGACAAAATAATGTGGATGAATTTCAAACACATTAGGCTAAAAGAAAAAAATCAAACATAAAAGACCATATAGTAAAAGATTCCATTTGTGTGACATTTTGGAAAAAACAAAACTAGAGTGACAAAAGTCAGGTCAAGAGTTTTTGGGGTGAGGGGTTGGGGAAAAAATTGACTGGAGTGTGGTCCAAGGAAACTTTCTGAACAGATGGAGATATTCTGTACATGATTGTGGTACTGGTTCACAAATTTCTCAAAACTTATCAAATTATACATTTCAAATCAGTGGATTTTTATTGTAGATAAATTGTCCTTTGCTGGATTACTTCAAAAGAAATCTGGTGAGTTTAAGTTACTAAGAATGAAGGTCCATAATCCATTTTCTGAGACCTACAGGCCAAATGAGGCTTTTTTTAAAAGGTGTTTTGAACTTCATAATTTTTGAAAGCTTATATAGTGTATTACTTATATAGTTATATGCTGATGTATATTATCCACATATTTATACTTTTATATACTGTACAAAACCCACCCTTGATACAGGAATTGACCCCATAGTCAAACACAGTTCTATTTCTGCAATGAAACATACGAGTATTCAGTGAGTAGAATCAATACGTTCTATGAAGAACCTCTTGTCAGTTTAGATGAGATGTTGCCTCTTGACTTTGCTGCTCGATTCTGCTGAGATTGAAGGGCTGCGGTCTTGCCCAAGCAGTCTGGTATTTGCCATAATTTAAGATTCAGCGGTTGGGACTGAGAGGTGAGATATTCTGAGGTTGAGAAAACATGAGGCTGGAGAGGGAGGTAGATCACAGAGGATCCCATTGTCCAGTTAAAGCTTTTCCTGGGCATATTTATATATTATAGCTACTAAAATGGCAGGTTAGTACCTCACAAAAAGGAGGAACTGGTTTCTCCTTTGGTAACAAACTCCTATGATTACTTGTGAAAACCTTACTGTAATGGAAATAGTACATGAAAGTCTCATAGTCTGTAAAATATTATAATACAAAGGTATCAAGGTCAAGTCCTATATTAAAGCCCTTCAAGACTCGTCAATCTCTTCAAGATAAAGTTCTCGCTCGCTCTCAGACAGTTTTGGTGACCTGAAGTTACTCTCTGGGTCTCGTTGTCCCTCCGTCCTTCCCCTACCCCCACCTTGGCACCTCAAAAACTGCACCAAATACCCAATCGCTTGTTCTAGTTGTTCCTAAACTTCTTTGTCTTTAAAAGCCTCTTTGACTTTGTTAATACTCTTCCCTCTGATTAAATGTCATTCTCTCCATTCATTCTTTGGTAAATTTCTACAGTAGAGGATATAAATGCTTATAGTGGCCACACAAACATAAATGAGTAAAGCAGCCAAGGGGAAGGAGAAACAACCACCAACATATTTTGTTATGTAAGACACCTAATATATAGAGGGCCCTTAATAATGGCGGCCTTAATTAAAAATGGTATTAGACCATAATAATACAGCTGAGACACCATAGTGAATGCAATACTATTGTAAGTCTTCCCAACCTGTCACGGTAAAGTGGAAATGTTTACATATTATGATATCTTGAATTTTTCCAGTAGCTTCCTAAATTAACTCCTTCTGAGACCAAGGAAAAATATGCTAAGTTAAGTTGTCTTCTTCCAAAGAGCACCGTTTAAGGAATTGGTGATATTTGGGACCATCAGTCCTGTTCAGAGAGATTCCATCTCCTCCCTCGAGGAGCTTCTCATTAGCATCAAACACATTAACACAGACAGACATATTAGAGCACTATTAGGAACAAAATGGAAATATTAACGCAATCCAAGGATAGTTAGGTAATTGCATTACGTGAAGGTCAAGCATAAGTGGATTTGTAGTAGAAGGAAACAGTGAGTACCGAATAAGGGCAGGGACCAGGAGCTTCCTGTGGAAACTGGGCAGGGCAAGGGTACAAAATCACTTACCTAATCAGCCCTGGAAGAATTCATGGGGTGAGTGGGGAGTCAGCAGCAACCTTCAGCCTGAGTGGGAGCTCAAGAGTCTCTTGCTGTCTTCAAAACTGTGTGATTTTTGAATTAGTGAATTGAAGGCTCACATTAAAACACACTATTATAAAGTAGGGAAGGTTCCTTTTCTTTCATCTTTGGCTCTGAGATCGTCCTATAAGGCCATCCTTATCATGTGAGAGTATCCTTTTATGAAAGTAGCATTCTAAAAATGTATTCAATAGTTCGACTCCAAGTTTCAATATTTAACTTAAAGATTTTTAATTTGTAGTTTTATAATGTATCTTAAATTTTACTGGGGAAAATCAGATGTTTGCTGTTTCTCTTTGTTACCAAAGTTCTTGAAAATATTGAGGGATGAATCTAATGTAAGAGAAAGCATTTTCTGACTCTAAAGAACTACAAGAGATGTCTTGATTCCCTGTGTGGATTAACTTCATTTTATGCTATCCAAAATTTGTGAGCACAGAAACCCTTTAGATAACTAGAGCTAAGTTCAAACCCTCTGCCCACTTGATCATATAGAAGGAAGGTGTATTTCAAGAAGAGGGGTGTCCCTCAGTACTCAGGTGAGGGGACCTGACAAACTTCTATTGGGGGCAGAGATGTTATACCCAGTCCAATGGAGAGCCCACCCTCTCCTTTGGCATTCAAGATCCCTGGGGAAAATTGTTTCCCCGTGTGACTAAGTCCTCAGTGCTCTAGTATTACGTCCTATTTCTTACGTTGTTTCTTCAGTGAAGGTGTTCTCTCATTGCTAGTGAAAGAACTCTTGAGATACACAATTCAAAGATATCACATTGCCCCCTCTAAGTCTGCCCCCTCCAATCAGGTCCTTTAATCTTTCTTAAAGGTCTTATTTTCCCAATCCTTTAATCATCTCTGTGGTAAAAAAACTAAGTTCTCATCCATTTTTGTCTCACTCTGGACGAGGTACTGACAGGTCTATGTCCTGTTGGTTTATATTTATACGTTTCCACCCAAGTGATACCTTCCCGCTTTAAACTGAAGTGTTCCTGTTGACTCATGTCTTTTTCAAAATGAACAATAACAAAACACAGCTATGGACACAGTTCAATATAAGACACAGAGTGTATAAGGAAGCCAGAATTATCTTTCCTTTGTATTACTCTGGGTCCATTTTGGACCCCACTTCATGGGAAAAGATGAGGCTTGATTGTCCATTTTCACCAAAATAGCATTTGGTGGAGCAGGAATATTAACTCAGGTAAAGCAAAAGGGCTGTTCCTTTCATCTCAGCAATTCCGCACCTACTCACCTTCCAAGTGACTTTTTATAGAATATTAGTTTGCATTAAAAAAATCCATTTAATTACATGGGAGAAACACTTCAGCACCACACTCCAATCCGATCCCATGTTGCAGCTGCTCCTACTTCAGGGGTAATTGTGGCCTCACTCTTTTCCAAGGAGCTAATTCTGATTTTGAAAGGATTTGTCCTCACAGTTTATCCTGATGAGAGAGGACTGGATTATGGCTGTGTAAAATAGCTGAAGAGTCCTATTATAGCTATTGTGCCACAAATGTTGTATATTGTTAAAGATCACAGTAGTGTCCCACACTCAATGGTAAGATGTGCAGGCATTGGCACCCTTCCCATATTATGTAAAAAATACTGCATTTTATGAGTCATTTAGTACCATGTGAGGTATCTGTGGATCCTATATCATTTCCTTCAAACTTTCCTCATCATTCTGAAATCCTTTATTTTCTGGTTGAAAGACTTACAATCTAGTCATTTCTCACTAGTCTCCCCAGGAAATAAACTTCAGTACTCTCTGTTCTCCCGCTGCATTATATTATGGATTGCATATCATTCTATTTTACATTTAAATTACTTTAGAAAACTATTTTTTAAAAAACCTCTGGACAACAGTAAATTCTAACTGGTAAATTGAGAAAATGTAAATGTTTCCTATCAAAACCATTGATGATGTTTCTAGAACCTTGAAGACAGGTAGGATTCAGGATTGGTTAGGTTGTAAGGAAAAAAAAAAAAGCATACCTATTTCAGCCATAATCTTGTTAGGAAGGTAAATCTGTAACCACATGCATAACAAGATGGCTTATAATACAGTGTGGCCCACGTGAGGTATTCAAATGAATGGTACTTTAAAAGAATGAGGTTTTCTTCTACAAGAGAGACTGAGGTATTCAGCTATTGCTGGAAAGCTCTCCCTTAAATAAGAGGAGGCCAGTGACGGACTGATATTAATTTTGTTTAAAATACAGCCTGCTTTGATTTTAGTTTCAATAGTTGGCATTTCAAAATAAATCTGTCTATAAGATCTTTCATCCCCATTGTCAATATAGAGAGGGCTATTACCCGTAAAGAAAATTAACTCCAAAAGCTAACCCAAAATACCCCTAAAGAAGTGCCATTTTGTAGTTGTTGAATGATTTTTGTAAGACTCTCATAAATCATGGGTAGAATTGACTGTATAGAGGATATTTTCCCTAATGCAAAACATTCTGTGTGTAGTTTGGAGACATTACTACAAATTTAGGACTTATGGCCACAGTACAAAGAATCAGTAAACATAAAATGTGGTCAAAGGAAACAAGTGCAAATTTGAATACACAACAGTTATGAAACTATAATTAAAATGAAGATGGGTAGTGTTGAGGGAACAAAATGAGATGCTAAGCGTGGTTTGTAATTAGTGGTTACAGTTTCCAGTATAACTTGTAAAACTAAATAAGAAAGTGAAATGAAATTTAAAGAAATTATGACTAGATCCAGGACATAGTAGGCATTTCAGAAAGGTAGCTATCAACTTTATTACGTCAATACTAGTAAGGAGACGTTTTGTTCACAGACACACATTTTTTGGTAATGAGAGTTCCTAGTTCAGATGACCAAATTGTAATTTGGGTCTCTACAGCAATTCATTCCTGTTTCGTTAGAATAACTGAGTCCATTGCCACACTCAGTCTCTGTAAGGGCAGTGTAGATGATGGGGACCTCAAATGGTGACCTGCTATGTCCCTTTGTGAGAGCCAACACAAAATAACCATCCAGCCAGGAAATTTACTCACATGAAGAATTTTGTGCTTTGAACATTCCTCTTGCGCCCATGTTATCTTTCCTCCTAGACCACTGGTTCGCAATCTTTCTTGAAAGTGAAAACCACTGAAAAGCTTTTAAAAACTCCTATACCTGAGCACCTGGGTGGCTCAGTGGGTTAAAGCCCCTGCCTTTGGCTCAGGTCATGATCTCAGGGTCCTAGGATCCAGCCCCACATCGGGCTCCCTGCTTAGCGGGGAGCCTGCTTCCTCCCCTCTCTCTGCCTGCCTCTCTGCCTACTTGTGATCTCTCTCTCTCTGTCAAATAAATAAATAAAATCTTAAAAAACAACAACAACACTCCTATACCCAGTTCCTACCCTAAATGGATTGAAACAGAATCTATGGGGGAGGAGCCCAGGCTTGAGTATTTTTCCAAGTGTATGACTCCACTGACCAACGTTGGAAATACTGCTCTAGAAGACTAGAACAAATCTAAAACAGAAACTATTTTAAGTAATTTGTTTTTATATGTCAACCTATATGCAATACATAACAGAGAGCTTTACTCTGCTTATATGACTTTTTGAATAATATACGAGTGAATGGATGGGCAAATAAATTAGTGAACTTAGCCATGGTGTGAAGTTGAATGTCCTAGAAATTGAAAAATAATATAATGACTTTCTACTATTTTTATCTCCCAAATTAACAAGATTTACTCATTGGTTTAACTATTCTACTTTCTGCATGTTTTTTTTTGCGAAAACTGCTCCCCTTCCATATATGATAGGCCTTGGGTGGAACATAAATATTCATAAAGAGAATATTGTTTTCAGATCACACTGAGATGATCTTCATGGTCTACTCTTCATGTAGGAATGATTGGGGTTAAGAGCTGTTTTTTTGAGCCAAAAGCTCCCATTTCCACCGAAGCTGAGAAGAACTCAAGTAATTCTGTCACACCAGCTGGGTGTCCTACAGTCTAACTCAATTCTGACAGTATCTCCCTGGAGATAGCATCAGATTCCACAGGCTAAGGGCTCAGCCCCATAAGACTCCCTGCACTGCCCCAAGAATAAGAAAACCACTTGAGATGCTGATTGCAAGCCCAGGGTATTAACTGTGCTTCTGACCAATCAGCTACCAATCAGAAGTTCCCATGACCCCCTCCTTGGGTTTGATGACTTTAGCAGAGTGGCTCACAAGGCTCAGGGAAAACAGTTTACTTACTGTTTACCCATTTATTATAAAAGAATATGATAAAGGATACAGATGAACATCCAGATGGAAAGGAAGCATAGGGTAAGGTATGTGGGAAAAGACATGGAGTTTCCATGCTTTCTCTAAGAGAGCCACTCTCCATGACCTCCACATGGTCACCAACCAGAAAGTTCTCTGTGTCCTGAACTTTGGGGATTTTTATGGAGACTTCATCACATAGGCATGATGGATCATTAACTCCATTTTCATTCCCAACAACCCCCAAACCCCCATTATGAAGTTGAGCTTCATGGTCTACTTTCCATGTATGAGTGATTGGAGTCAAGAGCTTTTTTGATCAAAAGCTCACATTCCCATCCCTCACACCATGCCATGCACAAACATACCATTTTGACTCTTCTGATTGCACACAGAAGAAACCAGGTCCAAATTAAGTAGAGGGACACACAGTTCCCATGCATTCGGGTTTCTTCTCAAGACAGAGCTAAGTAGTAGGTCTAGGGAACGAAGTATAGACATCACTGTCTTCCCTAGACGTCAAAATGTTGATAATGAACTTTTTCATCTTCCTGGTGTTCATAGAGCCATCAAACAGACAACAATTACAGATCCTAAGGAAGTTTTCAGAATTGAATTTTGAAATGTTATACTACATTGGTAATAAATGCTGAATTGATGATAGAAACTGAAGCTTGGAAATATATAAGTTAAAATCAAAAGTATTTTTTTAAATTTTAGAAATATATATAAGCAAATTTTAGCAGTTACAATTGAATTTTGAACTCTGACAAGACAAAACAAAAAACATTTAAATTCTATTATAAAGAACTTTATTAAGAGGAAAAACATTTTCTATTTTTTATTTTATTTTATGCCTTGAAGGACCTGTAAAAATGGAGATTCTTCCAAATCTAGTGGAGAGGAATTCTTTTTTCTCACTGCTCTCTCTCTCCCTACACAATTTCCACCATGTCAGTCTTGAGATGGGGAAAGTGCTGGATTTTTGCTACTTATAGAAATGATGAAGGTAAGAAAGAAAACAATGGTTTAAGAGAAAAAGGATACAAAGGAGTACAAAGCAATGCTTAGTAAAATGTTCCTAAAAAGTCATGTGTAGACACTCAGTGATGTTATCATTTCTTATACTTTCTTCATAGATTTTCTTCCAGATCTCTCTGATTGTAGCTGACAGGTGCTCTCAGTTGCAGGGAAACAACATAGCTGTGAGAAAGTTGTACAGAGCAGTTGGCAGTCAACATACACTGTACAGTTGCGTGGGGTGACAGAATGTTATTAGTAGCCTTAGCACAGAATCAAGTGGTAAGGATGAAGTACTTCCAGGCTCCTTTGCAGGGTCTTGGGCCCTACTGTGTGCAGCTACTTCCTCCTGGCAAGGTAAATATCACCTGCTCCTGCCTGGACTTCCCGCCAAGGACAGAGTCTCAGGGATAAATCTGTTGGACCACAGCCAAAATTCGTGGATTTGTTTTTTCTTCCAGCCATCCGGAAAAAAAAAGAAGTTGCAAGTTTCTGTGTTTTAGATGTAAGGCGGGAAAACATGATTGGAGACGTCCTCCTCCCACTTACCCACCAAAGAAATGGGGAGGCTGATTCCAGGTCTTCCGTGCCTCTCCCAGAGCATCATCACTGAGCTTCAAATTACAAAAAGACAAGAATCCCTTCAGGGGGTAACTAGCAAACCCCCGTGTTTTCCCTCTAGCCTGATCTTGCGTGTTGATGATTGTTTCCCTATTTACACTTTGATTTACCCCTATGGTCGTTTTGGAGTCTCTAGGGCTGCCTTAGCTTTTCAAACCCTCCAGGGGGTCACAGATCATTGGGAGGTGAGGGCTGAAGGCGGAAGCCAGCGACAGAAGGGGTAGACTTTTAAGCCCATCCACACCCTGCAGTCCTTTCGGGTCCCTAGCCCAGTAGCCCACTACAGCGCACAGTTGATTAGCGCTCCCTGAGGGCTCCCGGTCCCCAGGACCCGCGCTGCGTGGAATAGCCAGCCACCTCCACCAGGGGCTGGGAGTAGGGGTGGGGACGCAGAGATGGGAGTGGGGAGAGTCACGAAAATAGCGGACGCAGAGAAAGAGGTGGGGACCGCCGCGGAGGGGGCGGTGGGAGTGGGGTGGGGCCGGG